>JAWNNM010002471.1:0-346600 GCA_035044965.1 Lordiphosa andalusiaca | reverse complement strand
TATGAAAATTTTGATTTTTTAAAACCACTTTTAAGCCCCTATCTCTTCATTTAAGAGAGTTATGGGCGTTTAAAGATTTGGGAGGTTTAAATTACTGTAAAAAATTTGTTTAATAACTTTTTTACACAATTTTGAACAGCAGAAAAAATTAAATTAAATTAAAATTAAAATCATTCCAAAAGTGTGTAATTTTTGGCACTAGAACTAGTTTTTCGACCGATTGTTCCCATGACAGCTATATGCTGTAGTCTTTCGATTTTGACCAAACTTTGTAGAATTGTGTGAAAGCATATAAAATAACTCAATGACAATTTTAAGGACATTTTCTTTCAAAACAAAAAAGGTTTTTCTCACTAAGACTTCATTTCAGACTCTACTTTTCTATGACAGCTATACTACATAGATGTCCTACTTCGACCAAACTTCGTAAAATCATGAAAAAGCATAGCAAACTAAGAAATACAGAGTTTAAACCCGATTCCATTGAAAACAAAAGAGTTTTTCTCACTAGAACTAGTCTTCCGACCGATCGTTCCTATGACAGCTGTATGCTATAGTCAACCGATCCGGCCAGTAATGACAAATGTGCAGCGTATATGTATTTAAAGACTTCGTGTAAAGTTTGGTTTAGATACCCTTTAAACTGACGGAAGAGATGGCATAGAAACAGACGGACGAACATGGCTATATATTTGGATTCTCAACGGGTTCTAGTTACTACGTACACACATATCGGTAAAACTTTTATGAACTGCCTGACATGTACATGTTTCTATAGCAAAGCTATACCATATAAAGCAAAGCTTACTCCGAATCCAAATCAGTCCTACCAACTTCTTCCTCTTGCATTCTATTCTATAATTCCTTAGAAAAACTCCAGCCTCGTAACGTTTTGCTTTTCTTTATATTGTATATAAATATAATTTATTGTTGTATGTTGGTTTTTTTTTTTTTGTTGTTGTTGTTTTATTAACATTTTGTGTTGTGTTGTTCTTGTGTTGGTACAGAGGTTCGGTTTTCCTTTCTTTTTTTGGTTTTTTGCTTTTTTGCTTTTCATTTAGAGACATAAAAACAGGCGCCTAGTTGAAACCTTGGAGGGCAAACAGATACATACAATATACTTCGTCGTGTATAGATATAATTTGTTCGAATTAGATATATATAGATATACATACTTAGTTATCAAGTGAAGTTATCAGACTTCAGACGAGAGCTGCTTATTTTGATTCGTTTTGTTTGGTGTTTAGAAATGTTCCTTGAATACCCTGTAAAGACTGTGCGTACGAAAGTTGGATAACACAAGGTGCAAAGAGAGAGGCACTTAGGTAATTGCTTGTGTACACTAGGCACTGCTTGTCACTTTGATTGAATTGGGGGAGGGGGGTGGGGAGGGGGGGAAGGGAACAATATTTATCGATTGATGATTGCCTTCACTTTTATTACACTTTAAGGCGCTAGCCACGTTTTGTGGGGTAAAATGATAGAATTGATTAGATTTTGTTCTGTTTTTTTTTTTAAATCTAAAAACACTTGAGAATTGCAATTACAGGGTGTCGTAGACCTGCTCGTTTTAGTTTCTGCTTACGACCCGCCTTGATCTTCGATGGAAACTTTGGGGGTTGGAAAAACAATCGTTTTATGATATTTAACCACCGTTGGTGAGCTTTTTCTTTAGTTTGCTAAGCGACTTCTCTTGACGCCTTTTGAGCTTTTTATATAGTCGATATCTTCTAACGTTCAACCACCGTTGGTGAGCTTTTTCTATGGTCGATTTCTTTTAACGTTCAACCACCGTTGTTGAGCTTTTTCTATAGTCGTATTCTTCTAACGTTTTACCACCGTTGTTGTGCTTTTTCTATAGTCTCCTAAGCAACTTCTTTTGACGGTGGCTAACCACCGGTGGTGAGCTTTTTCCATAGTCGATTTCTTCTAACGTTCAACCACCGTTGGTGAGCTTTTTCTATAGTCTGCTAGGCGTCTTCTTTTGACGCTTCAGCACCGTTGGTGAGCTTTTTCTATAATCTCCTAAGCGACTTCTTATGACGATTAACCACCGGTGGTGAGCTTTTTCTATAGTCTGTTGTGATTTCTTTTGAAGTGGTGAGCTTTTTCGATACTCGATTTCTTCTAACGTTAAACCACCGTTGGTGAGCTTTTTCTATAGTCTATTTCTTCTAGAGTTGAACCATCTGCGGTGAGCTTTTTCTAAGCGACTTCCTCTGATGTTTAACCAGCGGTGAAGCAAGGTATAAAACTGAAACGATTTCGGGCATCAGTTGGACTGTATTTCTATAGCTATAGCTGTATTTTGGCCATAGCTTTACATATTGGAAACGTTCGTAGTCCGTTAAATGCCTAAACCGAACCCGAATTTTGTTTCGATTAAATACTTTGATTGAAGAAAGTAGCATAAAGTCACTAGCCCATCACCAGTGGTAAGACAAATCGCTAGTTGGGCATTAGTAAGGGTTGTCAGCTTTATATCTTATGCAAATTCTTACTGTACTGCTTAAGTTCATGGTCCTCTATTGAGAATTTATGATGTAGACTGGCTTTAAGACTTGATTTGAAGTAAATTGAAGTCAGTAGTAAAATACAGGTGGTAAAACTAAACGCTAGTTTGGTAGGGCACCGGTGGTCAATGCTTTTCTGAATGGAAATTCTTACTCTACCGACTAATTATGATTTCTAACTATCTTTTTAGTATCATTTCGCCTTACCTTTGCTCTACCAACTAATTGTAGTTTCTAGCTGTCTTTCAAGTATCTTTTCGCCTTACCTTTGCCTCCCTAAGGTCTGTGTGTGACCCCATCTGGGGTCAGTCGGAACTACCTACCTACCTACCTTTGCTTAGAACGCGTAAAGCTTTTAAGAACTCAACGAACTAAACGATTTAAGAAGTGTTTCCTGCTTTTGGACTAGTTCTGTGTAGATCTTTCAGTTGTCTGCCCTTTATAAAATGAATTCTTCGACTTTGCCCCCACACTACAATTGTTTTTGTAAAGTAATAGCTCTTCCCCTTCTTCTGCTTCTCTTCGTTTCAAGTAAAGTGGCTATATACAAACTCTGCCAACTCTCCCTACTCCCCTCTCTCAAAGTGACAAGAACTGAGTTTGGAAAATGAAAAACCGAAAAAGAAAAAACCATTCGACAAGGAAATAAAATCACATTTTGTGTGTATTTGGTACGCCAAAAAAAAAAAAGAAGATTATAATCAATATAATATAGATATATATATATATATATATTTAATAATAATAATAATAATAATAATAGTAATAGAAAAAAAACATTAACAAACTGGTAGGTAAATCGTACGTCATATATTATATGGTAGTAGTTGTAGTTGTGGGGTTTTTTTTTTGGGGGGAAAGGGGGGGATTCAATCTTTCATTTAAGTCCTGATGCTGATTGATATTGCGTGTATGCCATATGTATGTAGGTATAAACAATAAAGCTTAAACTTTATAACAATATTAATCTTGCTTTAGTCTATTCAATGTATATATATATATATATATATATATATACACACACATACATATACACACATATATACTGTATTTGTATGCATGTTTAATAATATGTATCAAGAATTTTGTATTCATTTTTAGCAAAAGACAGCTCCAGCTCTCTCGGGCGGCGATTGTCTGTCCGTCTGTCGTGCAGTAAGTTGTTAAGGGCGCGGGCGGGGGTGGAAGGGGGGGTTGTGGGGTAAAATTGGGGGCATATAAATATGATTTTTTTTCTTGATGTTGTTGTTGTTGTTTAAGCTTAAAATTGTAAATTTCTTTTTGCTAGAATTCTGCTTGTGTTTCTCTCTCGCTTTCTCTCTCTCTCTCTCTCTCTTTCTTTCTTTAAAAGGCCGTTTCTTTAAGCTAAATATGAATCAAAATGCTAATTTAGAAAACAGTTGGAGGAGGGGGGAAGGGGGATCATCATACATTTGTGTATGGGAGAGTTCTTATACCAGTTGCAAAATTTGAATGAAAGCAAATCAAGTTTTCCTTCAAAATTTTCAAATTCAAAGCAAGTTTTCTCGAGGAATATTATTATATTTTTCATTCCGCCTGATCAAAACTATTCCTGGGTGTCTCGAAGTTCTCATACGAAGTTTTTCGAAGTTTCGCTTAAAGGTTTTTGAGCCAGAAACAAACTTTTGTTTTAAGTTCCTAAATTGGAATTTTCCGGATTTTTTTGGGACTAAGATTTCGTTGAGAATCTTGAATAGCGCCATTTTTTGAAAGCGAATCAAGTTTTTCTTTAAAATTTTCAAATTCAAGAAAAGTTTTCTCGAGGAATATCATTATATTTTTCATTCCGCCTGATCAAAACTTTTCCTAGGTGTCTCAAAGCTAATTTTACATAACACACAGTTCTCCTTAAAAGTTTTTCGAAGCTACGCTATAAGGTTTTGAGCTAAACAGAGTTTTGATTTAAGTTTCAGGTTTTTGGTACTAAGATTTCGGTGCGAACTTTCAATGACGATTTTAATATGGTTTTGATAACAAAATTGGTCTCAATATTACCAAATTTTGACTGTGTAGCTTAGTTTCTGGTTTTGCTGAGTCATTTCATAAACTTTGAAAACGAGAATCTAAATAAAAACGAGAACTTGTTGTATAAACACATCTTTTCTAAGGCGTATTTATAAGAAATAGTCATTCAGCTTAATCACTTTAAATCGTCGATACTGTTTGGCATAGAAGTACACAGACGGACGTACAAAACTCAAAAGAAGCTGTTCAAGAACATATTTACTCTATGAGGTCCAAGATGATATCTTTAAAACACTTTTTAAGTGTATAAATCACTTTTCAAGTGCATAAGAAACAATTAAGGGCTAGTTTTATACATTTTGGTAGAGTTTTAAGGAAGCAAGCAACGGGTGAAAAAAGCAAGCACACACCCTGAGAACCAATCAACTTCATTCGTTTGTTGCTTCAGCCAACTATAGTTTAAATTTTCATCAAAAAATAACAATTTCTGTTAGTAATTGGCTCACAAATGGTCAAATACTTCAATTGTGTTTTATTTAATCAATAAAATAACAAAAGAGAAGAAAAAACATAACATAAAATACATTAATAAAGAAATTCCAAAATTTTTAAGGAAAATTTTGCGTTATTTTTGAATTTTTAGAACAATTTTAACCTTAGATGCATGAAGAGGTAACTGAATGAAGTTGGTTGGTTGGATTTGCTTTTTTATGGTTTTACCTAAACAAATTTTCACAGAAAAGTTGAAAAATATTCCAAAAGTGGGGAAAACTGGCGTTTTTTGTCATTTTTACTGAAGAAGGAAACGTTTTGTGACCCAACAACTTTACCATAGACATGAAAGTCAAGTTAAAACTATGTTTTTTAAATATGAAGCTATAAAACTGCAGCAGAAAAGCACCAAGACCAGTTTGTGGATCTCGATGCGTCTAAGTTCTGCTAACCGTTTCTCGTAGAGTAAAAAGGGTATAGTAAAGTCGTTTAAGTTCGCAGTCTCGTTCCAAAAGCCACTGTACTCATTTAAAAAGTTAGTTTAAGTTGACATTTGCTCTATTTCCCCTTTTCAAAGAGGTAATATACCAAATTATGGATATGTTTTACCAAACGTATCTTGTTAAGATATTGCCACCAATTGATAAAGTCGTATGAAGAGAATCCTATTTAGCAAATCTACTTTAGGGTCGCTTTTTCACTTTCAAAATATAACATCAGTTTCGATTTTGCTTTGATATTGGTAGGTTGATGTGACAGTAGAAGATTAGAGGTGTTTTTAGGTGAAGTAAACCTTTTGTGTGAGACATAAAAGGTTTAATTGGGGAGCTCAACTTCTAAATAAGTGCTAAAGCTCACAATTTACACTGTTATTTGTTAGTTTAGGTAACACATAACTCTATGTAGATGAAAAGATGTCAAAAAGAAACCAAAAATAACCCAAATCAAACAGTTTCAGGCCGATTGTGGGGCAGAGGGTATTGTGTGGACAGGCTATGACACAAAACTCTATGCAAAAGATCAACAAAACCAAAAATAAACCCCAAACCAAACCATTACTGGCCGTTTGTGGTGCAAAGGGTAGTGTGTGGACAGGCTTTGACACATAACTCTATGTAGATGATAAGAAATCGAATAAAAAACCAAAACAAACCGTTTCCAGCTGTTTGTGGTGCAAAGGGTAGTGTGTGGAAAGAGTTTAAGGGTGCTATTCTTGCGTGGAACATTTAAAAACCAATTTTTACAGTCTTACTATAAAGAAAAAGCTACTCAAACTTAATATTCCTTGCTCTAAGGCGAACTCTAAGAAGCACTCAAGGCAATAGCTCAAGAGAAGCTTGACTGGTAGTACCCAAATTTTGTGATTCTAGTTTCAGCTAACATATTTCTCAACAATTCCCTTTCAATTTGACTTAACATTTGTCATTTCTGGTATAAGAACACATAGGAATAGTTCAAAAACAAAAAACTAAGCATTAAACGGGATTTAAACATTTAAAATATTTAACAACTAGCATTTCTGATAATGATGATGATGGGTGTTTTGTTTTAGTTAGCATTAATTTAACATTTACATTTTGTGGCATTGTTTTTCCTTACTTCTTCATCTTCATCTTGTTGTTGTTTTCTTTTGCTAAAAAGGTACTTGAAGTGTATACACTTAGGGCATAATTTCAACAGCTTTAGTTAGGTTTTTTGTTTTTGTGTTTTTGTTTTTTGTTTTAGCATAATTTTAACTAATTTGTTGGTTGGTGTTGATTGGTGCCTTGAAGGGAGAAAAAACATGTTTAACAAGTCGGCATTTGAACTACATCTTAGCTAGATATATATATATATATATATATATACATATATATATATATATATGTTTGTATGTATGTAAGGCTTAGAGGCTAGATATTGGGTTTGAGCTTAATTCTAGGTATCTTTGATTTAACATTTTACTTGAGTGTCGTCGTGTTGTTGTTGTGGTTGGTTGGTTGGTTGGTTGGTTGGTTGGTTGGTTGGTTGGTTGGTTGGTTGCTTGATTGGTTGTGCGTTACACACATATTTGTAAATATATTTAAACAATTTGTAACAGCATTTTTTTTTTATAAGTTGCTAAGGACTCAATCATAAGGCGCTAAATGTTTGTGGTAAGTAGTTTTTCTCTAAGTGTAAAAAATGTACAATTCGTGTGTGTGAGTGTGTGTGTGGTGTGTGTGTCTTTCTTAAAAAACTAAAAAAAAAATATGTAATAAAAGCAAGAAAAACAAAAACACAATGAAAAATTATTCAGAGACAGCAGCAGCAACAACAACAACTGATGTGTGTGTGTGTGTGTGTGTGTGTGTGTGTGTGTGTGTGTGTGTGTGTGTGTGTATGCATGTGTATTTGTGTCCTATGACAACTGTTTGCCGCCACCGCCGCCGCCTGCTTTAGGCCATATTCACCGCATCCAGGCAGATTTACGTTTAATCTTGGTACGCAATCCACGCAAAGGTTTCACTTTATTCTTAACCACATTCGCTGCCGCCGCCGCCGCCATGGCCGCACTCAAATGCTGCGGCAACATGGGCTGACCCACTGCACCGCCAGTGGCCGGCAAACAGTTCATATACAGACTGGAGCCAACGGATGTTGTTGGCGGACCATTGCCATATAACTCCTCATAGAGTGGACGTGATTGTTGCTGCTGGTGTTGTTGGTGTTGCACATTGGCTGCCGCACTGCTAAGCAAAGCCATTTTACTGCCACTGCCATTCGTATAGATGGCCATGGATGTGGGCTGCTGCTGCTGCTGCTGGTGCTGGTGATGCTGCTGATGATGATGATGATGCTGTTGGTGGTGTTGATGTTGGTGTTCCTCCTCCAAACTTTGACTGGAGGCACGCTTATGGGGTGAGCCATGACTGCTGCCGCTGCTGCCATTGCTATGATAATGAGTGGTGGCCACCGAACCGCATTCAACTATTGATGAGCGCGAGAGCGAGAGCAATGCATCCACTCCATCACGATGTCGCTGCTGATCGGCCAGCTCCTCGGGTGTGATGTTGTGACTGGGTAAAAAGAAATGGTGGTCCATAAATTAGCGGGGTTTTTTTGTTTTTGGTAGAGATGTGGGGCTTAGATGTAGTGATCCAATGCACAGTTTTATGAGTTGCTTTCCACTTAAAGATGCTGTTATTGGACTGAAGTTTGCTTAACTAACTCTCGAAATACTGCCAAACCTTCGTTCCTCCTTCCAACTCCAACGGAACTCCAGGTTCTGATTCAAATTTTCCTTTATTAGTTTTTTAGATTGTTCAAAGAACTACTTGAACTTTGTATTTGTATTTGTAGTGGAGTGGGGATACATTTTCAATTAACTGTCGAATGGTACAACTTTCCGTTTTTCTTTTTGGTTGCTTTTGCTTTCATCAAACTTTATTCTTACTGAAGTTTTTGCTCTTACTTCAAATTGACTTCTAATGGACTTGATTAACTTTTTCACGATCCAGGACTACCGTAAGATTATTTTCTTTACTCCTTCTACCTTTCTGTATCTTCTACATTCCTTCTTTCTTCCTTCTTCTTTCCTTCATTATCTGATCTTTGTTCCTTTGAAGCTTGCTCCTCTTTTCTAACTTCCTTCTTTCTTCCTTTCTTAATTTCTTTCTCTTCCCTTATTCATTCCTCACTTCCCTACTTTCCTGCTTCCCTGCTTCCCTGCTTCCCTGTTTCCCTGCTTCCCTGCTTCCTTACTTCCTTACTTCCTTACTTCCTTACTTCCTTACTTCCTTACTTCCTTACTTCCTTACTTCCTTACTTCCTTACTTCCTTACTTCCTTACTTCCTTACTTCCTTACTTCCTTACTTCCTTACTTCCTTACTTCCTTACTTCCTTACTTCCTTACTTCCTTACTTCCTTACTTCCTTACTTCCTTACTTCCTTACTTCCTTACTTCCTTACTTCCTTACTTCCTTACTTCCTTACTTCCTTACTTCCTTACTTCCTTACTTCCTTACTTCCTTACTTCCTTACTTCCTTACTTCCTTACTTCCTTACTTCCTTACTTCCTTACTTCCTTACTTCCTTACTTCCTTACTTCCTTACTTCCTTACTTCCTTACTTCCTTACATCCTTACTTCTTTACTTCCTTACTTCCTTACTTCCTTACTTCCTTACTTCCTTACTTCCTTACTTCCTTACTTCCTTACTTCCTTACTTCCTTACTTCCTTACTTCCTTATATTCCACCTCCTCCATTCCTTCGATATTCCACCTTTTTCCTCCCTCTTTCCTCCTTCCTTCTTTCTCCCTCCCTCTGTCTCCTTCCTTCTTTCTCCCTCCTTCTTCCTCCTTCCTTCCTTTGAAGGGAAGAAGAACTCATACATAATTTCTTTCTTCATTTCTTCATCTCTTTCGCCTTGCTGTATGACTTACGATCTATTTCAGCGATGTTCAAGAAGAGAGGCTCTCTGTAGCTCTCTGTCTCTCTCTGACACTCACTGAAGCATTACTTCGGCAAGCATTCGGCATGAATTGCCTAAGATGTTCGGCCCCTGGGGGCTATGGGTGAACATCGCTGATCTACATTCCAAGTAATCTGCCTCTTCTCTGACCTCTCTTTCTAACTTATGAGTCTTCTTTTTTCTTCTTGCTCCATTTTATGTTTCTTTCCCTCCATCTTACTCATGAAAATTTCCGGAAATGGAATAAAAATCAGGACAAAGACGTGAGAATAGGAAACGCAAATAGAAGATTACGGGGGACTTTTCAAATAAGTCTTCTGGTGGAGAGAAGAATCAAGTAAGAGAAGGAGTACCAAGTGAAGAAGCACCTCTTCCCACTTTTTGACCATTTTAGCTTCACCCTCCCCTTAATTGTTAAATAATGTAATATTTGGCCTACTCACTTTTCTTCGCTGCTGTCGTAAGCAGCATCTGAGCTGGCACAATTGCTGTCTCCTCCGCCGCCGCCGCCGCCACCGCCAGCCATAACCAGATGATGATGGGCCTGGCTATGTGACACATGCTGGTGATTACCAGCCGAGGCCAACAGTTGACCATTGCCATTGGTCAAAGGGGTAGAAGCGCCACTATCCGCATTGCTATTGCCACCCGCCGAGTAGGTGTGATCCTCGCTAGGCGAGCTGGTGATCACTGGAGCTCTATACAGCAACATCGAAGAGAGAGAGATGGATTAGAGATCTGTTCCCTCTCCCCTTGCTTAGCTGCAGCCACTCACCCATTTTGAAACGATTCGCTAAAAGCCTTTGGTCCGTGTTTGAGGAAGAGCATGGCCGCTGCTGCATGCACATCATCCATACTATCCGCTCCACAATCGCGTGCCAAACGCTCAAAACTAAACGCATCCCCTGTAGCGGTGGTTTGAGCTGCTGCTCCTCCCGCCTCAGCTGTGGCATAATTGTACTTGCTGTTGCTATTATCTCCGGCGGGCATCAGCTCCTCATCCAGAACCTCACCCATAAGTCGATTGTGAAAAGCCTTTGATAGATTGGGAAATAGTTTGGGATCAAAGCGGGACGAAGCACTGCCACCAGCTGTCACTCCTCCGCCGCCAGCTGCTCCGCCTGTATTAGCCGCTGCCGCTGAACTGGTGGGTGTGGCCGCCAATTGACTAGCCCCATTGGCCACCACGAGACCACCATTATTACTTTTGGTGGGTGTAGCCAAGGCCACTGCTGCCGCTGCGTTTATATGCGTGGTGACTCCAGCAGTACCCACAATACCCACTGTAGCGCCATCGAGACTATCATAACCCGTGGGGGGCATGGAGGAGACAACACCCACTGGACTCTTCAGCGATGGACTGATCTTATCCACCGCCGAGTTTGGAAAGAAGGGCGAACGATTTAGGGCCTGTATGAGATTTTGTCGCTGTTGCGGTTCGACACGCCAAAGTGAACCCTTGCCCATATTGGGAGCCTTCTCCACTTTGACAAAACTCTTGTTCAGCGACAAATTGTGACGGACACTGTTCTTCCAGCCACTGGGCGCCGATTTGAAGTAGGGAAAATGCTGAACAATCCAGGCATAGATCTCCTTAACGGGCAAAGCCTTCTCATTGGAGCCCTCGATGGCCATGAAGATTAAGGAACTGCATGGAGGAGAGAGAAATGGTTAGCAAACAGATTTCATTTTCTGACAAAGCAATCTCCTGGGCTTACCTAAAGCTATATGGCGGCTTATTGTTGGTATGCACAAGTGGATCATATGGCACATTGTTGGGATGCTTTTGTTTCTGTGGTGTACCGGCACCACCACTGCCATTAGTGGCGCTGTTATAGCCACCACCACCAGCACCACTGGCAGCAACTACTCCTCCAGTTGAGCTGATGTTGTTGTTGCTGTTGTTGCTCTTAAGGGAAGCCACATATTGCTGCGGTGTGCTGGTATGCATACGTGAACCGGCCGTTACCAAATCAAACTCTTTCAAAGAATCCTCATTTTCATAGCTGGTATAACTGCTGGGACTTTGTAGATTAAGTAGACCCAGTCCACCCGCAGAGGAACCATTGTGTACACTTGTGGGCGTCATCGGCGGTGGTGGTGTCACAGATAATTGCAGATTACGTGGATGGAGCATATTGTTGGTGTTGCTGCTGCTGTTGGTGGTGGTTGTCATAGTGGTTGGTGGTGCTGCGGTTGATATTGAGGTGGTGCTATAATAGGCACCGGGCGGTAAAAGTGCAGCAATACCCGCTGCTGGTGACTCCGTGGAGGAGGCTATATTGGCGGGCGAGCTAAGGAAGGGAAGGGGAAATGTATGAAAATCTAAGGCTCCACATTGGTTAGCCAACGGATACTCACATGACATGCGAGTTGACATAGGTGTAACCAGGTGGCAGCGTTCCGGCATTACTCAGCAATGTGGTGCTCGTCACCACTGGCATTGGCTCTGCCTGGCTACTGGGCGTGGTGGCATAGTTGACCGCTTCGAAAACTGCATTAAAATTGCCAGCCTTGGGCACCGGACTATTGCCACCATTCACCGCCGCCGTTGATGATCCCGAACCCGAGCCCGAACCCGAAGCTGCCGAACAGGAGCTAAGCGATGAATTGTTAGAGGAGGCGGGCGAACTGACCACAGTAACCGTGGAGGCAACTGCACCCTGATCCACATGTACATTCATTTTTTCACGCAAATATTTCTTGTGCGGATGATGAGTGGCAGAGGATGAGGACGACGACGAGGAGGAGGCGGCGGCAGCGGCGGCGGCGGCCGCAGTGGTGGATCTATAAGCTGCTCCATTGCTGGTCACATAGATCTGTTGAGGTTTGAGGGCCACATTATTGCTGGTCACCACCACGGGCACAAAACTGTGCCCACCACCGAGCGGGTTGCGAGTTGTCATATAGGTGGAGGCGGCGGCGGCATTTGGCGAGGCGGCTGACTTGGAGGCTGACTTGTACTCCACCACCGTGGTGGTACCACTGGGTCCCTTATGCACTGTAGTGGTGCTATAAACATTAGCCGTGGCCGTTGGCTCATCCATCAGATCACTGACTATGCACAAATCTCCGGCCGCTCCATTACGTTTCACCACATTGGGTGTGGTGGCTGTTGTGCTGCTGGTGGTTGTTGTGACAATTCCTTTGATTAGATTGCTGTCATTGAGCCAGGAGAGGGAACGTAGTTCACCATCATCACCCTCCCTGCCGACGCCACCGCCGGCTGCTGCTGCTGCAGTCAGGGCTTCAGCTGAACTAAGTTCGAGTGGCTCGGCAGCCAGTAGAACTATGTTGCCGCCACCGTTTCCTGCGGCTGATGTGGCTACTCCTGCTGCTGCCGCTGCTGTTGCTCCTCCTCCCTCATAGGCCTGATAGCCACCGGTGGTGGCATTATGTTGCAGAAATACATATTTAGAGCTGTTGCCGTTGGCCGGCATATTGGCAATTGTTGTTGCTACTGTTGCTGCTGCTGTTGTGGATGGCGTTTGGGGGGCGGCTGCCACACTGCGAAAGCCATGAGCGGCGGCTGCCGCTGCTGCTACCACCGCTGTGGCCGTTGTGGCTGCTGCCGCTGTCTGTAGTTGACCACGGAGCTGGCTAAGATCGTGACTGGTTAACAATTGTGTGGGATTATCCGTGGACATGCTGCAAGAAGAGCAAAGGAAAGGGAATGAAGATTAGTATAAAAGGTAATCGTTTTGCCCTATCGACTGATTTATCAATCCACAGCCCAAACCGCTTAACCTGGTTTAATATAGTCAACCCTGGGTCAGTTATTCCATTCAAAAGTGGGTGAAACTGCCCGGACCATACCATACTTCTCTTCTCAATTGACACTTCCATAATACAACTTATAAGACAAGGCATCCTCTCACATCGCTCTCTGCTAAGTTCTCAGTATGAAGAACTTAGTTGTTCATGGTACTAAATGCACGAGCTTTAGCAAAAACTAACCATTTTCAATGATAGACTGCGCTACATACCCTTTTAGTTGAATCAAAGCTGACACTTAATGCGCAAGGGGTTTTTGTGCACAAGCTTTAAGGCAAAAGCTTTTAGTTGACAGCTTTGGCTGCTTGCTTTTTCGGTTACGGCTTATCTTTATTAAAGCATCTAGATTGGAAGCTTTATAGCCTACTCAAAGCTTTAGCTCTTGCTCTCTTAATAAGCTTTAATGCCTTAAACCAGCTATGATGGTCGGGATTTACTCGGTGAAGTAAGCTTTATAAAGTTTGTGACAAGCAAGAGCAAGAGCTTTTTGAAAAAATTCAAGGAGTTTGCATCACAGTGAAAATATGCATTATGTATATCTGGTTTGCTTCAAAGCTACAGTTCTTCAAAAAGCACTTTCCTGCAAGCATGAGCTGTTTAAAAAACTTCATAATGTGAACTTCACACTGTGAATCCAGTCTAAAAATAATAGTTTTTTAAAAAGTTTTTATTTCAACCTATCCAATGGCAAAAGCTTTTTCAAAAGCTCCATTGAATTTGCCTAATCATGTAAATTCCGTGTAAATGCTTTATTTTACTAACAATGCTTTGTATAAATTCTGACTTCATACAATGAAATCGTCATTTACACTATGACGCAAGCTTTATAAAGCTTTCGAAATTGCCATAAATAAACACGATTTTACAAAATAAGACGGAAAAAAGCGATCCGACTTGTTAAGCACCCTTCTGATTGTTAGATTGATCATGTTCCCACAATTCACAC
The DNA here is from genome assembly GCA_035044965.1 of Lordiphosa andalusiaca. Taxonomy (NCBI): domain Eukaryota; kingdom Metazoa; phylum Arthropoda; class Insecta; order Diptera; family Drosophilidae; genus Lordiphosa; species Lordiphosa andalusiaca. The sequence continues at coordinate 332,456 of JAWNNM010002471.1, read as the reverse complement.
AAGAGTAAGCGGTACGAAAAGTCGAAAATGACACAAGCTTGCGCAGTTGACGAAGTGGAAAACTACGTTAGCTGCAGCAATAGTACGTGCAGCTTTTCTCTTTAGTAGACCCGACCAGCCCATGATATGTACATACATCGAAAGAGGTATGGTAAAGCTCACAGTGCGCTCCCAGTTGCAACAAAAAAGTAAAGGCTCACATTTTTTTAAGCACTGAGCTTTAGCGCGACCAACCTCACGCTTCAAGAGTACGCAAAACACTGAACGTTTTAAGTACTTTGCTCAGGGCTTACATCACGAGCTCTCTACCTTAACTGTTGTATCATGGGCCAGCTTAAAGCCCCCCGGGCGCCTAATTTACTCGTGCTTTTCACACAGATGCGAGCAAAACAAATGCAAGCTTATGATTGTGTGAAACGTTGAGCATCGCAAAGCAACTACACCGACTTTTGTCTCTCACTTGCTCACCCATACACACAAGCTTACTTTTTGTGAGGTGAACTCTGGCCGAGACGCAGTTGTCGCTCTTGGGTCATACAGTGTATGGCAGTGTCTCAGTGCCCTCTCTACTCAGTTGACATTTCGTCAAAGCTCTCTCAGTTGTCAATTATGGGGAAGAAGAGCGACATTTTATAAACAAGAACTAGAAATGCGATCGGTAAAGAAATTAAATATCGTAATTCTCAATTACTTCGCTTTCATTGAAATGTTAAACGCAGGCGGCGACCAACGGCTGATAGGGAGAGAGGGAGGGAGGCAGGTGGGGAGGGTCTGGTGGTCTGGCGGCTGTCCAACAAAGTTTGTATTATTATTTATTGATTTTCAGAGGCCCCGCCGCTCTATGGAACTGTTGAAATGAAAGAGAACTACTTTTGTTGTTATTGTTGTGCATGCGATTATTATTGTTTTGCTTTTGCAACAACAAGAAAATGTGCGCGCCACAACAAATAACGTAAAAGTCACAACAAAAGCAAATAAAAAGCTCTCCCGTCGACCTCCAAAAAAAAACAACAACAACAAAACACCGCGTCTCAAATTATTAGGTAGGGTGTCGTCGTCGTCGTCGTCGTCGTCGCTGCTGCTGCTGCTGCTACTGCTGCTGCTTGGGTTTGTTGTTGCCACGCTGCCCAATAAACAAAAAGCTTGCGACGCAGTTTTTTGAAAGTTTGTTGTCTTGGCAACTTTTTTTTTTTTTTGCCAAACGTGGTTTTTGATTACGTTTAGGAATTTTTTGCTAGAGTTGGAGGTGGGGGGAGGTGCATTAACTTTTGCCTTTGACATAATTAATTAGACAAAAAAGCATGTGCTGGGCGCTCTTGCTCTCTCCCCCTCTCTCTCTCTCTCTCTTAGTGTGTTTGTGTGTTTTGTTTTGTTTGTCTCTCTCGCAGCACTCTCTCTTTGGGGCTTTTTGAGCCGCTGTTTCTCAGTGTTTTTGTTTTGTTGTTGTTATGCTTTTTCGTTGTAAAGATTAGCTTTCGAGTTGTCAGTTTTTCGTTCTAGAAACGTCAACTGTTCGGTGTGACCTGTGGACCTTTCGGATGCACCACGGCTGCAGCTTTAAATGTCACCGCCTCACCCGCCCCCCGCCGCCCCACTCTCAAAAACTTGCATTTTGGACTTTGTTCTTCTTCGTCCTCTCTTCTTGTTATTCTTCAATTAACAAGCACAGCAAGCAGCAAGTGTTGCTTACGGTGTGTGGAGGAAACTGTACCTGCTTAATGAAAATAAATATGTACCCATTTGCTAATGCTTTTGACTGAAGGATGGATGACGCTGATGATTCATATGTACACGAATGTACATACATACATATGTATGTATGGGTATCCAAATCCGTCATAACAAGAGAAAAAATAATGAAGCTACTTGAGTAGCGACAGCATTCAGCTTAGCTTAATAACAAAGTGAGTTAGGGTAAAAGTTTGATTACAAACAATGCTCAACTCAGCAGTTACCCTTTTAAATTTGTAAGTAAAATGCAATTTTTTTAACAATTTGAAGATCTGGCAGCTTTGTTTTTTAACTAAAACTCAAACATCGCGACTTTGACTGTATTTATACGGTGAAGCAAGCTTTATGAAGCTTTTGAACAAGCTTTCGTTTATGGGAAAGAGATCTGGTCATGTTGCCTGCCCCTCCACACATCTTTTCTACCAGAAAAAGCTTTTTAAAACACTTTATGAAGCTTGTATCATCGTGTAAATCCAGTCTATGTCGTGGTGTTTGAGTTTCCATTAAAAATCAGAGTTTCCAGATCTGCAAACCTATAGTTTTGAATTGCTTTTTCAATGGGAGGCTTACATATGCTCTGAAACTTGACATAGGCACTAAAAAGCGGGCAAAATACAAGTAAACTTCATTAGAAAACATTAATTCCATTTTTTTTTTAGGTTCTTAAGCACCAAATCTATCTTAGAAACACACGACAATTGCTCTTTGGCTTATTAAAACACGAAAAGTGGAGGAGAATGCAAGAAAACTTCATTAGCAAGCATTAATCGAACTCTTTTCTGTATTCGAAACTCTTAACAAAGGCTCTAAAAGTTAAAGAAACTAGAAGTGTATTAGTTTTTGTGATTTATAGTCCAATTTTATTCCCTGATCTTACAACATTATCCCATTTGCTTATCAAATTATTGCTTGCTACAAGCTAAGCCACCCTTTGATACCCTATAAAATGTGGTACGAAAAACCTCGTGTGAAATACGCTCAAATAAATATCAAACACTGCTCCTCTTGGGCTACCAGCATGTTGTTGTTATTGTTATCGTTGTGAAAATTGTCAATTACCCAGCAAATGAAATATGGAAATCTATGGAAAAAATGTTAAATGAGTTGCTTCCTCATTTAATCAAACTGTTTGCGTGTGTGTGAAAAAAGAGTTAAAGGGAAATATATGAATAATAACAATAAGTAATTTGATGACAGAGAGGGACAGAGAGAGCGCAAAAAAAGTGGGTGGAGAGGGGAGGAAGAGCCGGCGTCTGTGCAAATTAAATTTGCACAAAAAAAAATATGCATGATTTTTAGTGTTTTCGGCTTTCTTTGTGTACAACTAGGAGAGAGATACAGAGAGAGAGAGAGAGAGAGGGAGAGAGTGAGAGAGTTTCCGGCCGTCAGCCAGATAATAACAACAACAGCTGAGCATTTTTTGAGAACTGCCTCTGGGCTGCCTCACTCTGTCTCTCTCTCTCTCTCTTTCTATGAGTGTATGGAAATATAAACAACAAAAACAAAAAAACGGTTTGAAATTATTTCAAGACAACAAATGCAAATTAAGAATTTTCTCGTAAAAAGTAACCATAGAGGGCGACCACGCGGCGTATACGTAATGCCCCCTGACGTATGCTACTCTCTATCCCGTTCGCTCTTGCGCTCGCTCTGGGGCTCTCTTTGGCTGGCATTACGTATACGACGCCTGGGCCTGAAAAAACACTTAAAATGTGTGGAAAATTCTTCAAATACAAAAATATACACATAGTTTTTGGTATATACGTATGTGTGTGTGTGTGTGTGTGTGTGTGTGTATATCAAAAATATTTCTCTAAGAACAAACAACAACAAAAATAATAATAATAAAACGCAACAAGGCCGCTGCCGCTAGAAAAATAGTGTGGCGTTTTATAATTGTTGCCCATAGAACGCCGCCTTTGCGTGTGTGTGTGTGTGTGTGTGTATGAGAGAGAGAGTGAGTAAGAGAGAGCGTGAGGCTTTAACTAAACTCAAAGTTTTTCCAAATACAAAGCTAATGTTCCCGCTTAAAAAAAGAACTTTAAAGTCAATTTCATTATGATTATTATTCGGATTATCACTTAATTGTGGTTTGTTGTTGTTGTTGGTGATTCGAATGGCAATTATGCCACAGTGGAGACTGCCTACACATTGTTGTGCATTATACATTTCGCTCTCTTGCATTTCAAATGTGAACAGTGGGCCAAATATTAAATGAAGTATCACAAAATATTTAATAAAAAAAAAACAACAAAATTTTGAATTAACAAAATAATTTCAAATAAATGGTTCAAATATTCTAAAAATTAAAAAAAATCCCAAAATATTTTTTTTCATTGAAATTTAGTTCAATTTTTTTTTGAATTTGGGAAAAGCCATAAAAAATGTACCAAAGGTGTGAACTTACGGCAAAAATTAACTTTAAATATTAAATTTATATAAAATATATTAAAAATGTCCGAAAATTCATTAAAAAAGACAAAAATATCAAGTATATAAAGAGAAAAGAAGGCTGAGCTATAATAATTATTTAAGTAAATAAAAATATTCTACAATTATCAGAAACCACATAAGTAAAATGAAAAATATCTGTATCAGATAATTTTGATGGATTTGTTGGCTTTTTTTATGCTTTGGAGGTCCAGGTCCAGGCTCGGAGCAATGGGAGCAAGGGCTTGCCTTCCGCTGATTTAAAGGAAACTTCATTTTCTTTAGGAAGTTGAGAAAATTCTTATTACTTTTTCAGAAATTGAAATGGCAATTTAGATTTGGAACATGACTGAACCATTATGACACCCACTGTGTTTTATTTTTAATCTTATATGTATGGACTTGCCTCAGTCTCCCGGTTCTCAACATAGAGAGCGTATGTTGGAAAGTTAATTTCAAAGTGGTGCCTTGTCTTTGTACCTACTCTTCCAAGCTCTCAGCTGACAACTTCTGATGAAGCGCTTTACCGTTTATAATTACATGAGCTTACAGGCAGCCCAAATCTCTAGTTTCAAAAAGCCCAAAGCGAACCGGTTCTGTGGGGTTCACCGGAGATCATTGGACGTTCATCACTTCAATTATTAAAATAATGGTTCTTAAACCTAAACAGGAAAAGAATGTCTCTGTTGAAACATAAAAACGGATAGGTGAATTTAAAATCATTTTTGTTCCATTTAGTTTAGAGGGATGTACTTCAATGTGTTTCCACTGTACCTAAAAGCTGCCACACACCTACACACACACACTTACACGCAGGGAGAGAGAGATTGTGTTGACGTCGACGACGCTGCATTAAAAGTAGACGCCGCCGCTGCCAACAAATTTCAACGTGGTTTTTTATTTTTAGTTTTTTCTTAGCATGGTTATGAAATCGGAGAGAGGAGTGGAGGGGAAGGCAACAGTTTGAGGTTTGGCCAAAGATTAGAAGGAAATTAGTTGAGTTATATGTAAGAAAATAAAGAAACAAATGCAAAATTAATATGTAGTTTACATATTTTTTGTTTGTTGTTGTTGTTGTTATTTTAGTTGGGGTATGACGCGGCGCTGGCTCTCACTCTCTCTCCCTCTTTCGCTCTTAAAGCTTATGCGCGCCTCCTTAGGCTTTGTTTGCCTGTTTGGTGTTTTGTTATTTTTATTTCACACACACACACATAGACACACACACACACACAGAGCTGCTAATGCTGTTGTTGCTGTTGTTGTGGTTCAACATACCTCAGCCATACAAGGTGTTGTTTTTAACAGATTCACAATGAAAAAAAGTTTAATATTTGTAGATATAGTTCCTTCTTTTTTTTGTATTATTATTTTTATATTGTTTGTTAAATCTCGAACCGTAAAGCACGCGAGCAGCCAAACGAATGAAGCGAAGCGGCGGCAGGCAAAAATGAAATGCCAAGACACACACACACACACACACACACACATACGCACACGCAGAGATAGAGAGAACCGCAGACAAAGCTTTCATTGTATCAGCCAGAGAAAAAAAAATGAGAGGGCCGCGCACCGGCAAAGCTAGAGCGAGATTGAGAGCAGCGGGCGTTCGCGCATGACATTGCCATTTATTGAAAAGTGAGCAACTACACAGCAACCACAACAACAACAAGCACGCGATTTGCCAAAGGATCCACAACTACCACAACAACAACAAAACAGTTGTGCCCCGCTTAACCAACAGCTGTTTGGGCTAGGCTTTGAGGGAATACCTTTACACGCCGCTCTCCCGCTCCTGCTCCTGCTCCGTTTGTGTGTCTGTCTGACTCCCTACTCCTCCCCCTCAAACACCATGACTCACACAAGTTTCTTGAATGGAATGTTGATAGATAAATGAATTGCACCTTAATATTGGTTATTTGTTTGTAATTACAGCAATGTTAGTCAAAGTGAAACCAGTATATTTCGCAGTAATAAGCTCGCGCTCTCTGTTAAGAGAGCAATTTCCACCAATTACTGTAAAAGTGTCAATGCTTTAAGCCTGAATTAAAACTGTTTTTATCAGAGAGCCCAGAACAGCTGTTATGGCACAGTGGTAGCAGTTGATGAAGTGGCTGATAAATGTTACTTTATGCAGAAAATGATGTAACTTTATCTAGAATTCATCAAATTTACCAATTTTTACCTAGTCTAAAGATTGAGACAACTTTACCTTGACTTTATTCAAAAGATAAGTCTTTGTTATGAAGATTTTTCATTTATTTTATTATGCAAATATTTAATTGTTTTATTTTCCACCCTAAGAGTATGCAAATTTTCAAGATTTTTTAGAAGTTAGGAGAAAAAATTGAAGTATCAGTTGTAAAAACTATATTTAATTGGTATGTATGTTACTTACAGGCTTTATGATACTGTGACAATATCAAGTCAGAAAACCGGTACTGAATCAAACCCTTGAATCGGATCTTAAACTGTAAAACCTTTTAAATCATTATAAATGACTCAAATGACTCAAACACCGATTACGACTAGTGAATACAAACTTTGAAGAAGTTTGTTGCATTTCCTTAGTAAGTAAATTAAATCCTTGCTATAAAATCCATTTCCAATCAAGATTTTTAAACAATTAATGTTTATTTATATATTTTTATTAGATATTATTGAATCATATTTCATATTTATATTTATCAGAATGAAAAATCAACAAATAATCATACTATACGATCCCTGTTTTCAAGCCCAGTGTGCCAAGTAAGCAGTTACTTTTTCTCTCACACATATGTATGTGTATATGCCCCGGCCATGACTCTCAGAGAGTGTGGGTGGGGTGGGGGTGGGTGTATACAAAGCTCGCTCATCATTTTTGCATTGATTTCACGAACGAAGGTTGTGATAATGAATTGGATCCCTGTTCTAAACAATGCAATTGAGAGTCGAGTACGATGATGATGATGATCATTATCATGATGATCAGAATGATTAGCGGATTACAAAAGCTTGCAACGATTTGCATAACACAGCAAAATAAACCCGAGCCAAAAAGGAAATAACAAAAGTGCTTGGGATTGATTAATAAACAATTAAATTAACTTGAAAATAGATGATAAAAACACGTGCGAATGCGTAACAAGAGTGAGACGAGCATAAAAACTTGATTTTGGGCCAAAAAGCAAAACAACAACAAAAAAATGCAGCGTTTATTTTGGTTTTTTGGTGATATTTAATTTTAGCCAGTAGCATTGTCTCTGCTTAGCTGGCTTAAAAATAACTACAATTTTCCCCAAACGCACCAAATTCAACAGAAGACACCCAGAGAGACAGCTAGAGAGAGAGAGAGAAAGAGTGGCACTCTCTTGGTATAGCCGGCTTTTTTTAGGAAAAAAAAAAACAAAAATACTGTTGCCAGGCGGCATTCCTTTCAGTTTCAATTGATTTTGTGCCTAAAATTAAACTGTGCAAATGCAATTGCACAACAACAACCACAAATTGGGTCAAACACATTGAATATAAATAAATATAGCAACATTTTCTTTGATAAGCTAATCAACATGTCGTCTCTTTGCTCTCTTGCGGCACAGAGAAAAAAGTAAACAAAAACCATTTTCACTTTGAAGACGGTCAATAAAAACCCCCAAACAACCGACAAAAGTGTCACAAAAATTTTGACTTTAAGTCAAATTATTGATAAGTAGCATACAAATAGTGTGTGCGGTGTATCTCTGCCCTTCAATCAACCAATTGACACACACACACACACAATCGCACACAAACACATGAGTACAGCGCGATAAACGTTTCCCTCTAATTAGCACATTTTTTTTTTGTTCAACGACCGACAAAACATTTGCTCAATGCTGCACCAACAAAATTGAAACTGAACTACATACAGAGAGAGATAAATCACACCATATTTACATATTTACATAGATGTATATATTTACAAACACATATGCAGCATTTGCGCTGTTAAACATTTAGTTAAATAGTTGTACAACAAAAGGTTGTCTTACGTGCACCAAACCAAACCAAACCATTTTGCATCCATTCCGAGGTACACAAACACTCCTCAATCTATCAAATTGGCTTTAGTCTGAATTCAGTTAAGCTCGACTGGATTTCATCCACTAATTCCACAGAAAACCAGAGCTAAAGCTGAGCTCGCTGCTTTCTCATATCAGAGTTGCTATAACAGCTTGAGAATTTCAAGGCAGCACAAGTGGAAAGAGCGCTAAGCTTACAAAAGCCTTTGTGAGTGTACCCATTGGGGATTTCCTACCCCTTACATCATTTGGAACATCATTTTATGGAAAATCACCTTGATGAGTCCCATTTCGAGACCATTTTATGATTAAAAAGTAATTTCTAGAAAGTGTTTTATACATATGCTCAATACGCCTTGAAAAAGACTCGCAAATGAGTCGAAACTATTCAAAAGAATGGCTAAAAACAACTCTTCAAGAAGCATATCAGGTTCTCCTCACAAAGGTATCCCCACCCCACATTTGGAAGATCATTTTACCAAAAATCATCCTGAAGAGTTTTTACCAAGCTCTTTTGAGGGCTTTGATAGTTGATGCTACCCCACAAAGATGGAACCAGAGCTGGAAGGCGACTTCTACTAGTAGGTGTAAATAATATAAACCATATTCTGTTCTTTTGAGGGGGTTTAAACCCTTGACCTTGATGTTCTTATGCAATTATCTTCACTCTTGGGCTACAATTCTTTTTGATACTTGAGTGTGCCTAACTGATAAGTACTTTTGGCTACATTCTTTACCATAATTTGGTCGCTATCCCTCGCGAGTTCTTGATAGTCGTCTAAGCTAAGATGCAGCTAACAGAAAAAACCTTTAGTGGGCTCATTACAGTCCTCCAGAGAATTTAGACAATTTCCACAATTAATTGACAAAAATTTTCAGATCAAAGTAGCCTTTTGGCATATTTCGCCATCAAGTAGTTCGAAAAACAAACGTCAAAGCCCTCAAAAGTTAGGAGCTCCAGGTCTACACAAAAATAGTCAGTCTCAGCTCGTGCCCCGAACAAGGAACACTACAAATCGAAACAAAAAACAAATTTATTTAACAAAAAACAAAATCGAAAAGTGCAAAATTTTAGTAACCAAAAATTTACAAGTTTAATAAAGTTAGTTTTTTGCAATTAATTCCACCGATTTCCCAATTTTATTTTTCCTAACCTAACCTCCTTTTTCCAACAGCAAACATGGATTTCTTGGCCATTAACGCGCGCTCGTCCCTGACTCTCCTAAAGACATCATCCACTTGCCTAATGCGTTCCTTTACAATGGGTCGGGTATCCGCAACAGTGCTTCACGCGCAACTACCGCTCGCCGAGCTGAGGGTTGATTCCGAGCCCGAGAATACTGAGGAACCCACCAAGGCGAAAGTGGTCGAGTATTTGCCCCCCAAGCGCTCTGAATTTATGCTGCGCAAACAAAGACAGGTTGAAGCGGAGGCAAGTCTCAAACAATTCATGTCACGGCGTCCAAAGCCAAATGTAGCGAAACATTGCGTCCCATTCGTTAAGCCAGTGCAAGCCCTGGTGCAAAAACAACCGGAAACGCAACAATTGGCCAGCGAACTGGTGTTGATGGCCCGTGAATTGGAAGAGCAGAAGTTAAGGAATCAGGCGTTGGTCTTGAGTTACCAAAAGCTGGAGGCATCGATGCTTACGCGCACAGCTTGAGATGGCCCCGGTGTTGCGGCAGCTAATCCCTTTTGGCAAAAATATTCTTTCGGCTATATTCATTTGGACCAGCGTCGTTCTGGCAGGCTGAGAAACTTGGATGGTTTTTGGGCAAATTTTAATGCATCATTTTGGCATGTTTTATAGTTTTAATAAATTTAACAGTATCGGAATTGAGATAAAACCCTAAGCATGTTTAATGGGAGAATTTGGCGACCGTGACGCGGAGTAAAAATGGCTTTTGGGCTCATCAGCCTCTTGAGTTGCATCCATGCAGGCTTATCAAAAGTTTTCTTTCATTCTTAGAGCTGTTCATATTAGATCTGGCGACCATGAGCTTAACATTTTGAGATCTGTTTTGGATTTCGCCTAAGAATCCCGGTAGACACTTACTTACTTATGAAGCTAATAAGCAGTATGATGGTGGCAAGGATAGGATATGAATGCCAGTAAAAGTTACATTTGCAACGAAGAAAGGGAAGCAAGTGAAGAAAGGGCTTTCGCCCTACCCGAGTCGAGCCATATGTAGCATGTTCCCGTGTTGGCAAAACATTCGCACTCTTCATTTAAGCTACGAAGCAGAAAGGGGGCTTAACAATGCACTTCAGAAGTCATGTAAATGTTTCCTGCTGCCTGTTGCTGAACTTCAGGGCTGCCCTTCGGAGATATTTTTAAGGTGAAATATGCTGAGCAATATAAAAATGCTGTTTAAATTCGTTCGTTTCCATTGATTCTACCTAAAATCTGCATTTGAGCAACTGTCATAATTATATTAATTTCATTTTATGGGAGAAATGTTAAGACAGCTGTCATTTTGTTTGTTATTCTCAGAAATTCAAAGCGTTGACGACAAATTTGTCGCCTGGATTAATGCGTGCAACTTGTAACTTTCTTTTGACCTGCTGCTGCTGTTGCTGCTTTTCTGCTGTGCTTTGCTCTATTTCTGTTCTGTTGTTGTATAACGCAACAGAGCCAGGGCAGTGCTGCTGCTGCTACCGCTGCTAACAACAAAGTTGTCGCTGTCGACGTCTCCTGCTGCTAGTTTTTAAATTTTGTTTGCATTTTGCGCATTGTTGTTGTAGTTGTGTTGCTGTCGGCTGGCTATATCTTATCGCTTAAACAAAGTTGTTGGCATAGCGCTTTTTGTGTATATAATTACATACACACACACACACAGACACATATGTACCTACATACCTACATAATTATTTTCATTATTTTTGTTGTAGTATTTTTATGTAATCAAACAGCAGAAAGGTTCTCTTGCTCCTTCACTTTACAGAACTACACACAGATCCACCTTACTTTTACGCATAACGGGTATAAAAAAGCACAAGGCAAAGCTAGAAGAGAGAACACGAGGCGGATGGCGGCGTCTTCTTGCTGAGTGACTGAGTGGGTGGGAGGTTGGTAGGGTGTTGCTGGTGCGTGTCTCCTTACTCAACCAATATGTCATAAACGTTATGCCTTCATATCAATTAGTTTTTAATGCCCCCCCTTCCCCCTTTTTTTCCACCAATTGATTTTTAAGTCACGCACACACCCCGATTAGAAGGAGGGGGGAGGTGGGGGTTCCAAAGCTCTTTTTTTTTGTTTATTGCATAATTGCAAGGGAGTTGGGGGAGGTTCTAGGTTGTTTTTCAAATCTCACGTGAGTTTCCGATCTTAAGCATAACCCAGGCGATTCATACTCTCACCCTCTCTCGCTCTCTCTCTCTCAATCAAAAACCACGATCGACTTACGTAGACGTGGGACGCCAAAAAACACACACACACACTCACACATACGGTCTGGCGTCTCTGTATATTTTTCTTGCTGACGCAGCCGAGAGACCGAGACGCATTGTCTGTGTAACTGTGTGTGTGAGGGTGAGAGGCCAAAGCAAAAATAAACGACAACAAACTGAACTAACACAGCCGCCGCCGCCCCCCATGACCAACAGTCTGGGACACTACTGTATAAACTGTAGAGCACCCGAAAAAAAAATAGAAGCACGGTAAATTTACTTGAGACATAAACAAAAAACAAGGCTAAGCAGAAGTTTTGATACACTTGAAAAAAAAACCCGTTCCAATTTTAAAGTTTTTTTTTCAGACAATTGCCATTTTTGAGTAGATTTAAAAAGGGGAAACCTTTAAGAAATCGGTTTCCTTTTAAAATGATAACCTTAACCATTTCAAACATGCGCTAAAGCGGAATTGTGAACGATTCGGTTTCATTTCATGTAACATTGTCAGGCCTAGGACTAAAAGAAGCTTTACTCGACAGAAGACTCTCCAGGTAGAGATCCCGGAAGAAAAATGTCTCCCTTTTTGACATAGTATTACTACTTCAATTAATGCCAAATTTATACCACATGTGGGCATGACTATTAAGAGTTGACGAATGCCAAAAAAGAAATTGAATGGCAATTAGTTATGGTTATATAACAATTTAAGGATCCGCCGAAAAAAAATTCGAAAAATAAAAAGTTATATAAGCTAGTTAATAGCTGATTTTATGCGTTATGGTTTAACATTTTTGCCGATATTCTGCTTGCATAACACTTTAGTGTTAAATTAGCTAGAGGTCGGCTAAGGTGTGCCCATTTCGAGTGCCGCTACTGTGACGCTGTCAAATATAAACATCTGTAAATACGTATGTACGTACGCAAGTGTGTGTGTGTGTGTTTCTGAGAGTGTTTATTTGCAAGGCAAAACAAAAAAAGAAGAAAAACAAAATGTTGTATTGGAAATTATGCGCAGCAAATAAATTTTATAACAAAGACGTTACAAAAGAGAAACGTTAAACACACACTCGCACAGAAATGCAAGTAGTATGCGGGTGCCCTCCCCCTCAAAACCCTCATGCTGCACCGAGGCAGGCTCTCGCTGTTTGGCTTGCAGTTGGAATTAGATTTTATTTTTGACAATTTCAATTGTTAACAACTGCAACAAGCAACGTCTGGGGAGTGGGGAGGTCAGACCCGCACACACACACACACACACACACACGCACTCGCTCTCTTGTTTTTTTTTTTTGGGTGACAAATTTTTTCTTACTAAAAATATGTCTTCGATTTGTTTATTTGTTGTTCTTAAAAAATTTTAGCACTCACATTTGGTTGTTGTTGTTGTCGTCGTCGTTGCGCCTACGCGCACGCACTCTCCTTTTTAATGGCACTCTCTCTTTTTTTTAGCTGTCTCTCTGTTGCTGTGGGCGGCACTTGCAAATCTTTTTTTTTTTGCGGTTTTTTTGGTTAATTGTAACTAATTATTATGCAATTCTGGTCAAATTAAAAACAAAATCAGTTTATCAGTTTTGTGTTTGGTGATTTGTAGACACACGCGGGACTCCCACCAAAAAAAAACACACACATCCGTTGCGCTGAAAGGCACAATGCAAAATGAACAAAATAAAGCTGACGGCAAAGTCAACGCAGTTGGCGGCGGCGTCGACGTCACTAGTTTCTCTGTTTGTTGTTGTTGATGCTGACGCTTTGTTGCACTGTCAACAACAGACACGACCGCGAAGGCGAAGGCGGCCGCAGCATTGCCAGGCCAAATACACAAGATTCGTACTAATATTTTGTTTATTTTTGACATTTTATTAGTTTAATTAACTAATTGATCGCTTTCTGTTGCGGGATTTTGATTTGTTTTTGTTTCCAGCACAAACAAATACACAAAACACATGGCAGCAGGCAGAGAGTGAGAGAAAACGTGAGCGCAAGAGAGCGGTGTGGAGAGCGGATTCGTAAGCGCGTGGCAAACACATGGTTTTTGTTTTTGCCAAAAAAAACAACAACTCAGCATAACTGGAAGAAGAAGCAGCAGCAGCAGAAAATGCTTACAGTTAGTTCTGAGCTCGGGCACAGTGGTTGAGGAGACAGCTGAAGGTGAAGAAGGTTATTTATTTTCTTTGAATTTTGACACAAGGTAAAACTGACAAACTATATTTCAGGTGCTCTACAAATCGCTTTCGACCCTAAAACGGCAAGATTCCCAATTGATTTGGGTCAAAATCAATTTGTCGAGCACGTGTAAATTGCGGGTTTTCCTTATAGTCTTGTATCTTGACACAAAATTCAACAAATTGTCCCTTTGTTCTAAATTTTGATCTTTGTTGTTCTCATTTGAGCTATTTAGTTGCTAGATCTGGCAGTTTTGAAAGAGGAAAATGTGATATTAGCTGCAAATCTATTAGTTTTTAAATTATTGTATTATTGTATTGTATTGTATAAAGATGTATTCTGTAAAATCACACCACTTAAAGCCCGTACCTTAGGATAACGAACCCGATTTTTTTAGCCAAAATAGCATTGTATTGGCTTGTATTCCTGCTTCAGTTCAAATATGTCCAAATTGCAAGTGGGACCTTAGCTTTTCCATCATAACGCAGATATTTATTATTTTTATAAACAAGATTTAAGGTCAAAAACATTATTGAGCAGCGACCATGGATCTCAAATCCATTCAAATCTCAAATTTTCCAAGATTTTCTACTAAACTCTTTCCAAAAACTCTTCAAGAATCAACAAGTGTTCTGACACACTTACCACCAACTCTAGACCACTGTGCCCAAGTGCAACTTTTACAGATTTTAAATGGAGTACATATATATTTATCATTAAACTAAGGTTGAAGTAAGTTCATACCCATACAAATGTACAATAAATGATGATTCAGAACGTAAGCTTTAATATCTGACGCAATATAACCAAGCTGTATTCTTTACCAACTGACGTGGGCCACTGTGCATGGCGAGTGTTGTATTTATTATCGGCAAAAGGTACATATTCATCATCACATTTACATAAATGCTCACACACAGACGCTGTCAGAGACACGAGATTGTATAAGTGCACATGTGTCACATGCAGAGAGGGGGCAAGGGCGTACCGCCAGAGGATAAAGGCTGCCCGCTCTCAATAGGCCCCCCCAAACGATACTGCGTACGCCCTTGGAGAGAGCAAAAAAAAAGTCAATCACACAAACACAACCGCAATGACAGCCGCCGCATGTACCGCAACACCCGCGCGCAAATAACAAAAAAATACAACGCCAACTCATGCTCTCTCTTTCTGGCCTGCTGGCGGCCTGGCAGTGTATGGGTATTTAATTTGATTTCTTTTAACAAAAACAAAGCGTAAACACACGAAAATTGCCGTTAGCTGTGCGAGCAGCTCTCATGAATGACAAACTTAGAGCGAGAGAGAGAGAACTGAAAATAAACAAACAGAGAATCGGGCAAAGACAACAAAAATTTATTAGACAGCGAGCGAGGACGATAACAACAAAAAATTTGTTAAAAAGAAAGCCAGACGCGATAAGCAACAACAAAATTCTTATCGCTCAGAGAGAGCCAGTCAACTGCTCACTTGCTCACGTAATTCCAACGGCGTCTCGACTTTTACTCTAATTGGAATTGTTTGCTAGTTTTCCGGCCGGTTTTGGCTGTTTTTCTACCCACAACGTGGCCAAAAATACACTCACATATTAGAGATCAACACAAAGAGAGCGAGAGAGAGAGAGAGAAGAAAAAAAATAGAACACACAAACAAATAGAAAAAAATTATGTGGGACAAACGGCGCATAAACAAACTAGAGAGCGAGAGAGAGATATATATAGAGAGAGAGAGAGAGGGAGAGAAGGTGTGGGGGGTGCCTACCCCCTTCGATTGTTTACACACACAGCTACTGTGTTGGCAATGCTGCCCCCTGCTTCAGGTTCATCATCCACAATTCGCCCAGCGCGAAGTTATACAATCTTCTGTTTGTGGCAAGTGAAATTGCCATCGATGGCCAAAACATGTAAAGGAATTTTCATATGTATCACAAACCAGTTAGAACCATGGCAACGTTAAAACAAAAACAGTTAAACAGGTGCAAAAACAAAAAAAAGCAAAACAAAACAGACAGAGGGAGAGAGAGAGAGAGAGAGAGGGAGAGCGCGCTCTCCGAAAGCTTAACGCGTGCTTAAGCCTTTACTACGAGGCACAGTGGTCGAAATGACCAAATGTTGGTCCCAAGATGCTCAAAATTAGGAAACTTCTTTAGTTAAATGTAGAATCATTTATTCTCAAAATCTTGAATTCTTATACTATTTGAAGCTATATGTGCGATTTTGAGGTAAATTCTAATACCAACTACTAATATGAAGCAATATTTTACTCTATTTTAGGTGTTTACAAATCGCTTTTCATTCACTGCAAGCAAAATATGTATTTTTAGGTTCTTGTGTTATGCTTTAAAATAGTTTTTAATAGTAAATGTGCAAGAATAAGCACATCAAATTAAAAGTAACATAATCATATTAATCTGAACAAGTGAAAAATTATCAAATTTTAGCGGATCCATGTGAATCCCTCAAGATCTACCCATCAAAACCATGCCTTAAACTAACTTCTGCAGTGATTTTCAAATAAACCAAATAAACAAAGCTAACAAATTAAATTTTTTCAATATTTTTACAATAAAGACAGCTTTGGATTGTTGGTAGAGTCTCACTTGTTTATTTTCTATGAATATTTTTCAGTCAAAAATTATGTACCAATAAATTCTTGAACTAAAATTACCATTTCGACCACTGTGCTTTATGCAACCAGGCAAAAAAAAAAAAAGTTAGCCTAGAACTGTCAAACAGTTGAAACCACGCCGACGCAACAAGCGTCGCAACGCGTTGTCAACACGTGATGAAAGCATATAACAGCAAATATTTACAGATAAATTTTTGGGGCTTTTGCTATCTATATACGTAAATTTAAATGTCCATTGTATGTCATAATATTAAAGTACTTTAAGGGTAGTTGGGACTCGAAATCAATTTGGGTGCCTTTTATAAAGTTTGTTTCATCGTGTAAGTCACATGAGCTAAACAAAAGCATACAAAAATGATCTAGAATCATCAGCTAAACTTCTATATACTAAATCTAGTAGCCTAGTGCTATCTAAAAAGAGGAACTTCAGATTCAGATCCGGCTCGAAGGACCTAGAATAGAACTGGTTCAGTTTTGTTCCATTCTCCTCCCTTAGTTGTAAGTGAGCTTCCAATTCCAAAGGTACACCCCATTCGATACCAGAGGTGGGCGTCTTTTAGCCCAATTCTACGACGTTGTCTTGATAACAGAAAACCGGCGAAGGCAAAGTTTTACGTCATAACAAACGACGACGACAAATGTGGAAGATCAACACAGATCACTCAAACTCAAACCAAAAACCGAAAAACTAACAAAAAAAACTAAAAATTTAAAACATTTTTCAAAAAGGCATTTTCAAAGAGAAATACCTACACACTCACACTCGAGCATATGATTGGCTGTGTGTGTGTGTGTGTGTGTGTGAGTGGGTATAATCATGTGATACCAAAAATAAAGAAAAATGTGAAAATCAAACAACAGCGTCAACCGACCAAAGGCACTAAAAAGTCACAAGCAAAAGTGGAGCAATAAAGCAAACTAGAAAAGAAACAACAACAAAAATACCGTGTTGCCATGTACATACACCTCTCTATGTATCTACATCTACCACTTCTGCCCCATCCACCATTCCACCATCCACCGCTTAGCATTTACATTTTGTTTGTATTTATTTGTCATTTACAATATGCAAACAAACAATTAAGCAAATACGCACAATTTCACACACAGGTTCGGTTCGGATCGGATCGGATCGGATCCGGTGCGGACTCGAGCACGGACTGTATTGAATTTCAATGCAACACTTCAAACACTCGGCAACAGTTCTCAAAACATTAAACCAAAACACACAAACATTTTTAGCAAAAAAAGAAAGAGAGCCAGAGATCACTGAAAACGAAGAGGCTGAAAAAAGTTGTTGACGGGGACGCCAAATGCTTAACGAACGAGGACGGGCACGGTGGGCACAGTGGTTCGCATGCAGCTGATAATGGGGAACAAAAAATTCTATCACATCGAATAATTGTGCAAAAGTACCATTAATAAATATTTGCAAGTTTCAAGATCAACTTTGTTATTAAAACTACTTTTTTTACCTCATTTTTCTATGGGAGCTATCCCATATAGACGTTCGATTTTGACCAAACTTGGTGGAAGCCTGCAAAAGCATTTAAAACTAATAAATATAAAAATTGGAGACGTTTGCCTTGAAATCAAAAAAGTTTTTCTCACTGAAACTAATTTTCAAGCGATTGTTCATATGACAGCTATATGCTAAAGCCAACCGATTTTGACAAAACTTGGTAGAATTGTGTAAAAGTAGCCCAAACGAATATATGTAAATTTAAAGAACATTTCCTTTGAAAACCAAAAAGTTTTTCTCACTAAGACTACTTTTCACACCATACCTTTCTATGGGAGCTATACCAGAAAGAAGTCAGATTTCTAGCAAACTTTGTGGAATCGTGGAAAATTAAAGAAAACTAATAAATACCAACTTTGAAGACGTTTTCACTAAAATCAAAAAAGTTTTTCTTACTAGAATTAGTTTTTCGACCGATCGTTCCTATGACAGCCGTATATCAAGTCCAACTAGTCTTAGAAGTGTCCCATATGGAACTTAGTTGTGGGGAAATTGTGCGGGAAACACCTCCCTCCTCATCCTTGAAATGCTTACTGATATCCCAAGCGGAAAAATATTGTCAGAAATGAGCTTGGAACACCCGAAAACCCATCGATCGAGCCCCATTTGATTTTTTGTTCTAATTTTGCCACCCTCCAAAAGTCAGATCCACCCCTCCGATCAGAAAAATATAACCAGAAATGAAATCAGAGGTACCCGGTACTGAATTTGACACCGCTTAAGCCAAAGACACTGGCGTGATTAATTTCTGCAGGTCAGTTCTCGATTCGAACCCAGTGTGCAGTCCTTTTTTTTGCCAGCGGTTTGCTTCCCTATTTATAAAATCTCTGATAACAGTAACGATGGTACGGAAAGTTTATGAGAAATATGCTTGCAACACGTTTTCAATCCCCGTGAGCTTTGCATATTCCTTGTCCCACAGTTCAGATTGCATGGCCTGGCAACTACCTACATACATACATACATCCATATGTACTTCTGTATGTATGTATGTACATACCCACAAATTTACGTACGCATGTAAGTATTTGCCTTCAGTAGAAGAATTCGGTGTGTGGTGCATGCGGTGCGGGGGGCTCTCTTGCAGTGCAGTGGGAGGGCAGGCGTGTGTGTGTGAGCGTGTGTGTCTGCGCGTGTGTTTGTGTGGCTAAAACAGTGTGTAAAAATAGGCAGAAAATTGCATAGAATTGAAAAGTTTTCAATTTCATGCACGAGACAGAGGAAAACGCTGCCGTTGCTAGCCCATTAATTTTTCATTTCAACTTTAGCTTGCGTGTGTTTGTGTGTGTGTGATTTTCCCTATACGCTTCATTTCATTACGTTTCGTTTTCGTTTTGTTTGTCCAATTTTCTTTTGCTTTGGCTTGGCTGTTGATAAATGTCAAGTAAATGACAGCGGCAAAGTCAATTGTTGGTGTTTTCTTTTTTTACGCACGTTTTTTTTATTCAACACAATCTAGAAACATATGTGTGTGTGTGTGTGTGTGTGTATGTGTTTATGTATACATTTGTTGAATAACAAATGTGTATATGTATCAAAGTAATTAATAATAACAACAAAACAAAAATAACAAAAAACAACGGCACCAGGCGGCCATCAACCATAGAGATGGCAGCGTGCAACGATCGTGGCTGCCGTGAGTTGGGGACTGTGGCACTGTGGTACGAATACGAATATCCACACAGGCTCAAACACGAAAGCACTCTACATAGCGGTGCTTTGCGGCTCTCAGGTTCTGGCTTGCCTGGCTCACGCGTCTATCTCTCAGCAGAGCAATTGCCAGCCAGCCCCGCTCGCGCGCATTGGCTCTCTTTCTAGCACGCTCTCAATTGACAACAGACGCAAAATGATCTCGTTTACATTTGTCTATGATTTTTTTTTGTTTTGGTTGTTGTTTTTGTCGATTTTGCTGCCTGTGCTGTTCTGTAGGGTTTCCGATTGTTGTTAAATAAGAGGAAAGCAAAAACAAAATAAAACGACACTAACAAAACAACTGAGTAAGCTTTGCCTTGTATGAGGGGCAAGGGAAAGAGAAAAAGAAAGAGCAAGAGCCAGAGAGAGAGAGAGAGAGAGAGCGCGAGAGCGAGGAAAAAAGCACGTGTGTTGCCCAAAATTCAAATTTTAATATTAACGGAAAAACAATCCCAAATTTGTTGTATTTCAAAACTAAACAATTTCATTAGTTTTCTATGGCCCAAAGTGGTTTTGTGGTTCGTGTTGCCTCAATTAACGCATTTCAATTTCGCCTGCGTAGAAAGAGATAGCACCTGGCACTATCAGAATTTATATAAACAAGGTTAACAAAAGCAAACCAAAAAGAATAAAAAAATAAAATGCGTAATGAAAACTCAACCAACAACTCTTGGCTCTGCCTGCCTTAGCAAAACCCCCCCTCCTGGCCATTTACACAAATCTCTGGAAAATTACTCTCATAAATATGCATGAACAAATATTAAGACCTTTTTGTGTATGTATGTACATATGTATGTATTTCTACTTAACATAATTTTTAAATGAAATAAATGAATATTTGTTTGTGCACTCGTTTTATCGCATGTTTATGATAATTTAGTCAAGGTTAAATCGACTGAAATTGTTCATAATCAGTGCAAAATCATAAAACTGACGGGCGTTGGGCGTCGTCTTTATTATTCAGTTTTAAAACTTGCCGCGCTAGGGCGGAGACTATTATGAAATGGGCAGCACTGTCTTGAAATGAGTAATAGAGGGCGCCACTGCTAAAAGTAACGGTTGTAGTGTGTAGTAGATGGCGCCTGATTAACCGTTATGCACAAAGTAACGGCTATTTTTCTTTGCATTCGCAAAACTTGTGCAATTTGAAGACAAATGTAGTTGAAAAAACGGTTTGCAAGCGCTAAACTTTTGGGAAATCGAAATGTGGTTGCCCTAGGCAAGGCCCTTGTATTATAAAATTATCCGGATGTTTGTTCCGCATAGAAGCAAGTTGTCCGTCCCTCCGTTCGTCTGTTTCTATGTTATTTCCTCGGTCAGTTGGTCAGCTATCTTCACCAAACTTTGCACAAAGTCTTGAAATACATATACGCTGCACTTGTACCGAAACCGGTCAGATCGGTTGACTATCGCATATAGCTGTCATGGAAACGGTCGGTCGAAAAACTAGTTTTAGTGAGAAAAACTTTTTTGTTTTCAAAGAAAACGCCTCCAAACTTTGCATTCCTTAGTTTGCTATGCTTTTCCATGATTTTACTAAGTTTGGTGGAAATCGAACATTTATATAGTATAGCTGTCATAGAAAAGTAGAGTTCGAAAAAATTGGCATTTAGTTATTTGATATACTTTTACATAATTCTACCAAGTTTTGTCAAAATCGGCTAACTATAGCATATAGTTGCAGTGCGAATGCACGGTCGGAAAACTAGTTTTAGTAAGAAAAACCTTTTTTCAATGGAAACGACTCCAAATTTCTTACATGTCAGTTTGTTAGGCTTTTGTATGATGCCACTAAGTTTGGTCGAAGTCGTACATCTATATAGTATAGCTCCCATAGAAAATAAAAGAAAGAAAGTCGGTCAAGCCCGACTATAACATACTCTGTACCAAGGAAAATATACGCTCAGCATACATTTTGATGCTGCAGTGGCAGCTAACAGCAGCGCTGCTACTGCGCTGCAGCAGCGGACAGTTTTTTGATCCTAACTCGAAAACCGTTCATACGATCTTCTCCATTTCCATCGATAAGTTATCCTGATAACTAATTATGTCTAGAAGGAACAAGCCATCTATCTATAAAACTGTGGAAGTTTCGACGTTTTTTCAAAATGGCGGGGGCTGGAGGGGGCATGGTCAAAATTGGAAATAAACTTCATTTGCCTGCAGACATAAGAAGCATATGGGACATACATGTCAAACCTCTTGAGATAGATACCATCTCTGAACACCTACAGCTCAGAGACTGAGAGGCACCAAGTATTGTCTGCACGCAGATCAAGTTTGTTTCATATTTTGGCTACGCCCCCTCGCGCCCACGCCATACCAAAAAGTTGAATATCTTCTACATTTTTTAAGATATCGGTCTCAGATTTTGCAGTGTAGTCTATGTGGCCAATATCTACAATCTCAGATCGGATAATAAATGGCAGAGTTCAAAAAATGTTGCATACTTATCTGAGCCGCATGAGGCTTTTAAAAACTTATGGCCCCTAAGTAACGGGTATATCGAAGTCGGGCAGGGCCGACTTTAAATTGAACTCTCTTTAACTCTCGTCATTAAAAGTCTTATGTTGTAGACGTTTTTGTATAACTTTTCAGTTTATATATCGTTGTATTTTAAGCCCGATATTTCCGATTTTTATATTCCGAATGATTCTAATATTTAGAGAAATTTGGACAACCCTACCCTAATCTTCAAGTGATTTCGACTCCAGCCAAGAATGAGGCAAGTATGCTTGAGTTGTAGATCGAAGGCGAACGATATGGATACTGTAGAGATGTAGGGATATATCCATTCAGTAGTTATTTTTATACTCTGTACCGTAGGTACATAGAGTATTATAAGTTTGTGCAAAAGTATGTAACATCCAGAAGGAAGCATCTCCGACCCCATAAAGTATATATATTCTTGATCAGCATCAACAGCCGAGTCGATATAGCCATGTCCGTCTGTCCGTCTGTCTGTCCGTATGAACGCACAGATCTCAGAGATGGTAAGAGATAGAGGTTTGACATGTATGGGACATATGCTTCTAATGTCTGCAGGCAGACCAAGTTTATTTTAAATTTTGGCCACGCCCCCTCCCGCCCCCGCAATTTAGAAAAAACGTCATATCTCCCACAGTTTTGAAGATAGATGGCTTGTTCCTTCTGAACATATTTAGTTATTAGGATAACTTATCGATCCGCCAAAGGAATGAAGAAGATCGGATGAACGGTTTTCGAGTTATGATCAAAAGACAAATTTTCTTGGTACAGAGTATGTTATAGTCGGGCTTGACCGACTTTCTTTCTTGTTTTTGATGAAATTCCCTTGCAAATTCTTTGGCATTTTCTAATTTGTTAGTAAAACGAACTATTTGCATTGTTAGTTTTGTATTAAAAGCACAATGTTGTTCCTGCCACCGCCTTTTCTGTGGGTGGAGTAAACTAAAACGAAGGGAAACGAACTAAAACACACGAAACTTGTCAAAGTGCGCGACTGCCATTGGCCAATCCTGGTCGGGGCGTGTCGTGTGGTGGCCTAGTGGAGTCGGGGGGAGGGGGCTGTGACTAGAAATTGACTAAATCTCGACGCGTACTTTAGTTTAGAAGAACAAATCTTTACCATGTTCACATCACCCCCCCTCCACCTACCCAGCCACAAGTGACAGTTGGCAATCTAACGCAAGTGTTTGCAAGGCAACATGTGGCATCTTCCCAGTGACAGACCAAAAACCCCAATCCCAATCCCAATCCCAAAAACCCAGAGCCACTTGACAATTGTCAACAAAAGCGCACGTAAAGCGATTACTGGCGGCGCTTGAGTGCAGGCAAATGGATATGGATGTGAATGCCAATGCCAATGCCAGGATATTTGGCCAAATCCGACACTTAAGCGGCTCAAGTGCGAGGGTTGCCTTTGAAATGGCAGCAAACAAAGTGAAAAGCAGCCCTCGCAGCACAGTTTTATTTTGCAATTATATTAATTGAGCCCAGACACCCCCAACCAGCTAATTCTAAAACAGTTGGGTGTTTTTTTTTTTGATTTTTTTTTGGTTTTTTTAATTTTTTAAGATTTTTTCTTTGCAGCCCAAAAATCAAAACCCAAAGCGCGAACGTCTGTCTGGAGGGTTTTGTGATGGATGGATGGATGGATGGATGGATGGATGGATGGCTGGAAGCACTCATAAATGGGGGGTGGTGCGCTGCTAAAAGCAAATGACAGCAACAACAACCACAACAACAACAACCACAGCAGCAGCAGCCACATTTAACAAACACAAGAAACAAAGTTTAAATCTAACAACAAAAATACATAAAAAAAAAAGCTGGAAAAAAGTGGAAACGACTGCGGCACATTGCAATTTACATGCAAACAAACAAATAAGCTCAGTCAACCCACAAAACCACCCAAGCAACCCCCCCCCCCCAACCCAAACCAGCAACCCACCCACCCCTGTGGCTGGCTGCTCCGCTTGTCTGTCGTTCGTTGAACATTTCAATCAACGCTCGAGTTGAAAAGTGAAAAAAAACAAGAAAAAATAGAAAAAAAAAAAAAAACGAATGCAAGGATAATATGGCCAACGAGCTAGGCGTAGGGGGGGGGCGTGGGGGAGGTGTGGTTTGATGGTGAGGGAGCCGCCCAAGCGGAAATGGATGCGCACACAAAAGTGGCACAAATTGTGGGTGTGTGTGTGGTGTGGTGTGGCATGTATGAGACGTTGCAACAAACAAAACAAAGCACAAGCCGAAGAGAAACTATCAGTCCAAGCATCCCTTCAAGTTTGCCCAAGTGAAGATCGCCAAACCTAAACTAAAGCAGCAATGTTCACCCATAGCCCCCAGGGGCCGTACACATTTGGCAATTCATGCCGAATGCTTGCCGAAATAATGCTTGAGTGAGTGTCAGAGAGAGACAGAGAGCTACAGAGAGCCGCTCTCTTCTTGAACATCGCTGAACTAAAGCCAGAAAATGTGCAAAATGTAGTCCAAATCTCAAAGCTCTACTGCTTACTCTTACACCGCATCGAGCCACAGATTCATTGCTCACCAACACAAGCACAACTTTGTGGTTCTCTTAAGCTGCTATGCAAGCGCTCATCTCTAGGCTCGATCAGAAAGCAGCGCTCTTCAAAGTAGTTAGTAGCCAAAGTGGGGAAATATGGTAACAAACAACTCTGTACCCACAAAATTATACGCTCAGCATAAATTTGGATGCTGCAGTAGCAGCTGAAAGCAGCACTGCAGCAGCAAACAGTCTTTTGATCATAACTTGACAACCGTTCATTCGATCTTCATCATTCCTTTGGCGAATCAATAAGTTATCCTGATTACTAAATTTATCTAAAAGGAACGAACCATCTATCTTTAAAACTGTGGGAGATATGAAGTTTTTTCCAAATTGCGGTGGCGAGAGGGGGCGTGGCCAAAATTGAAAATTAACTTGATCTGCCGGCAGACATAAGAAGCATATGTGCCATTCATGTCAAGCCTCTATCTGTTACCATCTCTGAGATCTGTGCGTTAGATAGGTGGGTTGTTCCTTCTAGATATTATATATTTAGTAATAAGGATAACTTATCGATCAGCCAAAGGAATGGTGAAGATTGGATGAACGGTTTTTGAGTTATGATCAAAAGACTGTTCGCTGCTGCAGCGCAGAAGCAGCGCTGCTTTCAGCTACTACTGCAGCATCAAAATATTTGCTGAGCATATAATTTCGTTGGTACAGAGTATGTTATAGTCTGGCTTGACCGACTTTCTTTCTTGTTTTAACTTGATTTGAAGTTAAGAACCTCTAGAGCTTGATCTGTTGGGAGTCTGATCTGTTGGGAGTCAATCTACAGATGAGCTGACTAAGTCTAATCAAGAAAAATCAGATTGATTTAACTTGACAGGACACTTGGACTGCATTCATATAGAAAATATTATAGTCGGGCTTGACCGAATCCATTAAACTGGTTGTAGTTAAGCTACCCTATTTGGGGTTTTAGGAATCGAACTGCTTCCATAACATTTGGTAATCATCACGATAGTTTCAGACGTATTTATACCCTTGTAGAAAGGGTATTATAAAATTATAAGAATGTTTGTAACGCTTAGAAGGAAGCATCTCCGATCACATAAGGTATATGTATTATATATATATGCTTGAACAGCAGAACGAGCTGAGTTGATTTCTGTTTCTATGCCATTTCCTCGGCCAGTTTAAAGACCATCTTCACCAAACTTTGCACGAAGTCTTTAAATACAAATACGCTGCACATTGATGAGAACCGACCGGAACGGATGACCATAACATATAGCTGTCATAGGAACGATCGTTCGAAAAAGCAGTCTTAGTGAGAAAAACTTTTTGTTTTTCATGGAAACGCCTTTAAACTTTGTATTTCTTAAAATGCTATGTTTTTTCATGATTCCACTTAGTTTGGTTGAAATCGGCCATCTATATAGCATAGCTGTCATAGAAAAGTAGAGTTTGAAATGCAGTCTTAGTGAGAAAAACTTTTTTGTTTTCAATGTGAATGTCCTAAAAATTGGCATTTCTTCGTTTGATATGCTTTGACACAATTCAAAAAAGTTTTGTCCAAATCGGATGACTATAGCATATAGCTGCAGTACGAACGATCGATCGAAAAAGTAGTCTTAGTGAGAAAAACTTTTTTGTTTTAAATGGCATCATCTGTAAATTTCATACATGTTCGTTTCTAAGGCGTTTGCTTGATTTCGCCAAGTTTGATTGAAATCGGACATCTATATAGTATAGCTGTCATAGAAAAGTTAGGTGGCAAAAGTACCTGAACCTGCTGCAAGGGTCTAAAGTTAATTTTAATTTCAATTTAAGTGTAACTTAAAGACATAAAGATCATGGGCGTTAAGACACTGTTGAGAGCGACATAACGCCCTCAAATTCTTCATTTGATGGTAGATGAAGCGGTTTTCAGTCGACTTTTGAGGTGTTTTTACCATTTACCTATAAATAAACTTATTTTTGAACCAGAGTAAGCGGTACCAGGCAACAAACATCGGTAGAAACATCCACAAAGTGTTTGGTTTTGGATGCAGAACTAAGGTAGTACTCTTTAGGGTACTCACAAATGTTTTGAACATTGGTTTGGTTTGGGTTTGGTTCTTCTAAGCTGTGTGCCACCTGCTTCAAGTGCAATTGGGTAACAGCCGCTGCTGCACACAGTTTCCCCCGCATCCCATATCACGGTTCCGGCCTCCACTGCCCAATTCAAGGCATTGCCATAACAACCGTTAACCGAAATACATTTAAAAGAAGAATGGCACACACAAAAAAAGAGAATAAAAGAAAGAAAGTAGCAAATCCAAAGTGTAAACATTCGCAGCCTCCTACAAACTGATGTGAGAAGGAGGAGGAGGAGGTGGAGCCGCTAGACAATGCGCCTGGACAACAGCTTCCTTCCGAGCTGACGTTTGATGTTCAGACGAGAGCATAAATGGAGTTGGAGCTGGAGCTGGAACTGGGGGCAGGGACGCTCTAACAGTTTCCAGCGCAAGCACACGCAACTGCTAAAAAACGGTATTTATTTCAAACAAGCCCAAAAAAAAACAAGATAGAAAGTCGGTCAAGCCCGACTATAACATACTCTGTACCAAGAAAATCTGTCTTTTGATCATAACTCGAAAACCGTTCATCCTATCTTCTTCATTCCTTTGGCGGATCGATAAGTTATTCTAATAACTAAATATGTCCAGAAGGAACAAGCCATCTATCTTCAAAACTGTGGGAGATATGACGTTTTTTCTAAATTGCGGGGGCGGGAGGGGGCGTGGCCAAAATTGAAAATAAACTTGATCTGCCTGCAGACATTAGAAGCATATGTCCCATACATGTCAAACCTCTATCTCTTACCATCTCTGAGATCTGTGCGTTCATACGGACAGACAGACGGACAGACGGACAGACGGACATGGCTATATCGACTCGGCTGTTGATGCTGATCAAGAATATATATACTTTATGGGGTCGGAGATGCTTCCTTCTGGATGTTACATACTTTTGCACAAACTTATAATACTCTATGTACCTACGGTACAGAGTATAAAAAAAAGAAGCAGGAAGAAAGAATGAAAGAAGGAAACGTCACGGATGCTGCACACATTGCAATTGCTTGGCAACAAAAAGCTGCTGCAGGGTGTCGCTAATGAAGTCGCTAACAGGCAGCAGCAGGAGCAGCAGCAGGAGCAGGAGCGGGAGGATGCGGAGGAGCATCACCATTATGGAAAAAATAAAACGCAACTTTACATACTCACATCTGCAGGGCTTTTGTTGTAATAGAAATTATAAGCTGATGGTCTGCGGCCGCATCCCCACTCCCATTCCCATCCTCATCCTCATCATCTCGTCCTGCCTCGCCACACAATTGCCGAGCTGTCGTTTTAGCAACACGTTGCCCATAACCATAGACGGCGTCCGGAAAGGAGGGATATTGCAGCTTTTGTCTAACGAGGACAGGCACCTCCACTACTCTCTCTTTTCGCCACCTTGCTCCACTGCTCCAAGTGAAATACGGCCACGCTTTTGGAATGTAAGTTATGTTGAAATTTCAAGTGATTAGCCTGATTTTATTTACAGTTTAAATGGTCGAGAGTTTCTTTTTCATTTTCATCCTTGGATGCCTTCAAAATTCTAACAAAAATCAAACGGCCACACTAAAAGCTTAAGTGGTTAGAAGAATTTATCTTTCTTTTCCATTAGTCCCTCTGATCTTGCACCGTTCTATTCGCTTAGGACCTTAAACTGGATTTACATGGAGAAGTAAACTTCATGAAGTGTTTGAAATGGCTTTTGTTTGTAGGAAAGAGGTATAGAGGGGCAAGCGACTCTACTATGCAGAACTAAAAAAAAGATCCAAATTAGATCCATTGTTTTAAGTATCCTTTTAATCATCCAGCGGAGCTGCAAAATCAACCAAATGATTATAATTTTTCATATCCCTTGGATGATTTGTGGCTTGCTAGGATGATTAAAAGGATGTTAAAGACTTATCCCGTCCAAATGGCTACCGGAAATCATCCAATGGATATTTATACCCTTGCAAAGGGTATTCCAATTTTTGCCCAGAAGTTTGCAACGCATAGAAATATTCATTTCCGATCCCATAAACCATATATATTCTTGATCAGGGTGACGAGCTGAGTCGTTTGAGTTTTGACCGTCCCTCTGTTCGTCTGTCTGTCTGTCTGTCTGTTTCTACGCAAACTTGTCTCTCAGTTTTGAAGCTATCGAGCTGAAATTTTGCACAGAGTCTTCTTTTTGCTGCACACTACTAATATGTCGGAGCCGACCGGATCGGATGACTATATCCCATGGCTCCCAAAGGAATAATCGGTCGAAAAACTAGTCTTAGTGAGAAAAACTTTTTTCTTTTCCACGGAAACGTATCCAAACTTTGTAATCGTAGGTTTACTATGTTTCTTCATAGTTCTACCAAGTTTTATTAAAATCGGACAACTACATGGTATAGCTGCCATACGAAAGATAGGTCTAAAAAACAGTTTTAGTTAGAAAAACTTTTTTATTTTTAATGGTAGCATCCTGCAATTTTGTATTTGTTTGTTTCACATGCTTTCACATACTTTTGCAAATTTTTGGCCAGATCGGATGACTATATCGTATAGCTCCCATACGAATAATCGGTCGGAAAATCGGAAAAAGAGTTTTTTTTGAAAATATTTAAGCAAGCACTTGCAAGGGTTTAAAAACTTCGGCACAGACAAAGTTAGCTTAGCTTACTCGTTTTTAACATATTTTCTCTCTCTGTGTACGTTTCTTTCCTGTAAACTTGTCGTTTTTAATCGGGTGGTGGAATGGGTCAACTTAGTTTTGGGTGCTCAGATTTAGGTAGTTAGGTAGTTCCGTCTGACCCCAGATGGGGTCACATATAGAAGTTAAGGTCCCTAATACTCTCATTTAGTTTCTGGCAATATTTTTCCCCTTTGAAGGAAACCATTCCAGATGTTACGTGCTTCCATATTTGAATCTTGTTAAAAAACCTATGAAGAACACTACGATTGCTGTTAAAGGATTGTGTTTTGGTGTTCCCTTGCAGAGGGTATCATAAAATTGTCTGGATGTCTGCACAATTGTCTATAGCAGGACTCTCATAGAAAAGATCGTTCGAAAAACCAGTTTTAGTGAGAAAAACTTTTTTGTTTTTAAAGGAAATGCCACAAAACTGTATTGTATTTCTTAGTTTTCTATGGTTTTTCATGATTCCACCAAGTTTGGTTGAAATTGCACATTTATTTGGCATAGCTGTCATAGTAAAGTAGAGCCTGAAAATTAGTCTTAGTGAGAAAAACTTTTTTGTTTTCAATGGAAATGTTCTTAAAATTCCCATTTAGTTATTTAATATGCTTTCACACAGTTCTACAAAGTTTGGTCCAAATTGGATGACTATATCATATGGCTGTCATAGGAACGCTCGATCGAAAAACTAGTTTTAGTGAGAAAAACTTTTTTGTTTTTAAAGGAAATGCCACAAAACTTTGTATTTCTTAGTTTTCTATGCTTTTCATGATTTTACCAAGTTTGACCGAAATCGAACATCTATATGGTATAGCTGTCATGGAAAAGTAGAGTTTAAAAAAGGGTTCTATTAGGAAAAACTTTTTTGTTTTCAATGTTAACCTCTTTAAAACTGGCATATATCTATTTTATAAGTTTTTACGCATTTCTACATAGTTTGGTCAAAATCGGATGACTTTAGCATATAGCTGTCCTAACAACGATCGGTCAAAAAACTAGTTTTAGTGAGAGGAACTTTTTTATTTTCAATGGAAATGCCTTCATACTTTGTATTTCCTAGTTTGCTATGCTTGCCCATGATTCCACTAAGTTTGGTCGAAATCGGACATCTATATAGTGTAGCTCCCATAGTAAAGTAAGGTTCAAAAAGTAGTCTTAATTAGAACAAGTAAGGGCGCTGCAGTCGAGTTCACCGACTACAAAACACCCTGTTCATTTGTTTTCATTTTCTAAATTTTAATCTGCGTACAGAATACACCTACCTTCATGCAAAAATTTGTGGCTCCATCTCTTATAGTCTCTGAGATCAATGAGTTCATACAGACAGACGGGCGAACCGACAAACATACTGACCAACGGACATGTTTACGCTGATCAAGCATATACATATATAATATAATTTAAGGGGTCCAAAATGTTTCCTTCTTCCTGTTTTATACATTCGCACAACTTCATGTGTATCAAAATTTCCTGAATACTGCCTTCGCGATTGGAATATCTTATAACCAAGAATGAGTTGGGGAATTTGGTGGAAGCTTTCAGTTATCAAAACAGCGATTCCCACAAACGGATTATGTTAAGGGAAAGTGTTTACACATCAGATTCCGCATAATTTGAAAGGTTTGAGTTCTGTTTTAAGTTCAAATATAAATGCTTAAGTTGCCAAATGATCAAGTACTCCAGATGATATGCCATCATCTACCTATATATATATATCTATATTGCTATCTCTGTCATTCGTTTTAGCATCCTTTCTACCATCGAGGGCTTTGAGGGTGGTTTCTTAACACTTTTCCCGTACAGCCGTTGCGCAGCACCACCAACCCAGCAGTGCAGAGCAGAGCAGAGCACAGCATGGCATGGCATGGCATGGCATGGCCCACACCCACCTACCTACCTCTGGCTAAACTGAGGCAGTCAGGCTCACTGGCTCACTGGCTGACTGGCTGGCGGCTTCTGCTTACGCCTCGTTTCATTTACAACAATTCATAATTTTAAAATCGTACCGAACGCACTCGCTCGCTCGGTCGGTCCTTGGTCCTGGGTCCTGAAACTGAAACTGGCACTGCCACAGCCAATGTTGCCGGTGCTTTTGCTTTTGCTTCTGGCTTGCTCGGGCTGGCTTTCGCGCGGCTGCTGCGGCTGCTGCGACTGCTGCGACTTCTGTTTGGCGTTCATTTCATTTGATTTTTAACTGTCATCGACGGCAGTTCTCAGTTCTCTGTCGCAGACCGACCGATGCAATTTCAATTTCAATTTCAAATCCGTGCCGTGCGTTTTCAAACTGATTTGGTGTTTAACACAACACATTTTTTTTGCTTGTGGTGAAACTTTGTTTGAGCAAAGACAATATTGGAACTCAAGTGTGTGAAATTATAGATCCAGTTGAAAAGGTGAGGATCAGAACGGGTGGATGATTTGAAGGAAGCGTGATTGAAACCTAGTTTGATTAAGTATCAAGTATCATCTCTTTTCTATTCAAAAAATCAACTCTATTTTGATCGTTTCCTGGCAAAATTTAGTTATCAAAGTGGAACTGAATGATTTGTGAACCTTGTAGAGATACAGTTCTGTTCGACATTGTATTCCTGGTATCAGCTCGGCTCTGTTGTTAGCTGAATACCTTGTTTAAGTAACTTAGAATTTGCAAATATTTCGAAAAACCTTCAAAGTTTCTGCGTGTTTCCAAGTTTTCATATAATTTCCTATTTTTCGTATCTCCGGTTCGCTGGTTCGAAACAAATATTAGGTTCGAGGGTTTGGGGCAAGAATTTTGGTTCAAACATTGGTTCATCCCATGCTTGATACAATATTAATACACAAAAACAGAGGAAAGTATAACCTTGCAGCACGTTTTTTTAACTAAGACTACTTTTTGAACTCAACTTTTCTACGACAGCTATAATATATATATGTACGATATCGACCAAACTAAGTAAAATCATGTAAAAACATAGCAAACTAAGAAATACAAAGTTTGGAGGCGTTTCCTAAGAAAACAAAAAAGTTTTTCATACTAAAACTAGTTTTTCGATCGAGCGTTCCTATGACAGCCATATGATATAGTCATCCAATTTGGACCAAACTTTGTAGAACTGTGTGAAAGCATATTAAATAACTAAATGGGAATTTAAAGAACATTTCCATTGAAAACAAAAAAGTTTTTCTCACTAAAACTACATTTCAGACTCTACTTTTGTATGACAGCTATACGAAATAGTTGTTGGATTTCAACGAAACTTGGTTTATTTCTGTATAAGCATGGCAAACTAAGAAATACAAAATTTGAAGGCGTTTCTTTCCAAAACAAAAAAATTTTTCTCGCCAAAACTAGTTTTTTTGAGCGATCGTCCTATGACAGCCATATGCCATAGTCAACCGATTTTGATCAAACTTTGTGGAACAATGGAAAAACATTTTAAGTAACTAAAAGCCAATTTTAAGTACATTTCCATTAAAAACCAAAAAGTTTTTCTCACTAAGACTGGTGTTTCAACCGAACGTTTCTATGACAGCTATATGCTATAGTCATCCGATTTTGACTAAATTTTGTAGAATTATGTGAAGGGATATTAAATAACTAATTACCAATTTTGAGTACATTTCCATCGACAACAAAAAAGTTTTTCTCACTGAGACTACTTTTCAGACTCTGCTTTTCTATGACAGCTATACCAAATAGATGTTCGGTTTCAACCAATCTTGGTCAAATGCTGAATAAGCAAAGTCCACAAAGAAATACAAAGTTTGGAGGCGTTTCCATTGAAAACAAAAAAGTTTTTCATACTAAAGCTAGTTTTTTGACCAATAGTTCCTATGACAGCTATATGCTATAGTCATTCGATCTCAACAGTTGCGGCAAATGTGCAGCGTATTTGTACTAAAGGACTGCGTGCAAAGTTTGGTGAAGATAGCTTTAAAATTGGCGGAGGAAATAGCTTAGAAACAGATGGAGCAACTCAGCTTGTAGTGCTGATCAAGCATATATATATACTTTCTTAGTTATGCACTGTTCCATATCAGTTCTTTATATCTGCGTTAGTTTTCCTGCATTTTGTACTCTTTAGTTGTGCGGAATTAAATCCGTAAAATTCAAACGAAATTGTTATTAAGTTTCTCCTGCGGCCTAAAAACTTAAAAGTTGACACTACTCGATATTTTCATTTGGTAAAGTAGGGCCTAGTCACTGTTAAATATGATTTGCCTTTCCTATGGTAAGTTTCATTACAGTTTAAGTTGCGGAAGTGGAAACAAAACCACAGAAAAGATTCACAGAAAAGTCTAGTTGCATACCCCATTTACCAAATATGTCTATCAAATTCAGCTCAACTTTGACTCTGATCAAAATTATTTAAACATAACGTGGACGCATAAAAATGCACTCAGTCAAGGGTTGCACACACACACGCACACACACACACACACACACACATCAATCACCACTCAGACAAACCTGCCGCACACCACAAAAAAAAAAGGGTTCAAATCAAATTCGATTAGGGTAACGATGTGCGATGTACCAACGACCAACTTGCAAATGAAATTTTGTCAAATTTTCAGACAGTCCAGGCAGGGCAGGTCCTGCTCCACACACACTCAAACACACACACCCACCCATACACACACACGCATGGCAAAGAGCCACAAGTGGCACATTATTTTAATTTGCAGTCAAACGTTGTAACGTTAACACCACCAACGACATGTCATCAACAATTTTGAGTGTGCGTGGTTGGGTTATGAGTGGGCGAAGCGTGAAGCTGGGACAGGTCCCAGAAATGTAATTTGGGGAGTTTAAAACACCAAATTTAACCATAAAGTAGCAAATAATTAACAATAATCGAGGGGTAGGTCCAACTGATGCAAAATAAACCCAGTTTTGAATCGTTTTTTGCTGGGTCCTTCGAGCCGGATACTGAAAGCTTTTATCAATTGCTGAGTTGTGTGCCCCTTATATTCTAATCTAAGTAGAAATCATATCTAACAGTGCCATAAGTGGACAAATTTGATCAATACTTACAGCAATTGAAGTCTCTTTTCCTTCCTGAAACACCTTTTCCCCCACCCATTTCCTTTGCTATAAGCAAATTCATTGAAAGCTCTACCCATTTAGTGGTCCTTCGAGCCGGATCTTTATCAAAGTTTTACCTTTTTGTATATTTTGAGCAACTAAACACCGCTTTTATATATAACCAATTCATTGCTTTCAGTTGAAGATAGGTTCCAAAGTCTATGTATAACGACTTTGAGATGGAAATCCGGCATAAGTCAAGATATCAGCAACAATCATCAGTGGTTTAGAGAGGTCTTAAGCCACAATTTGGTATGTAAAGCTTATACAAAACGCAGCTACGTTTCGGTTCAGTGGTTCAGAATATAAATTTACTAAGTTTTTACTAAGTTTACTGGAAATATGAGAGCCACACACTACAACTAGCGGTTTACAAGCAAGAATTGTAGAAATGTGGAAACATATAGGTCTACGGGTAAGACAAACTTCCAATGTAACTCTTTAGCTACCCCAAAACCCAACATTAAGTGATCATAATGATATCATGTTATGTGTTTAGCTAATTTTAGACCCTTTCGAGCTATTCAGTAGCAGGAATAGTGACTTTGATGCCAATTAAAGAGCTGCAACTAAAGGTTCAATAAACATTCACCAAAGGTTTTTTTAAAATGAGCGCTTAAAGGTCATTTATGCCTCTTTTGGCGTACTTTGGGAGACGAATTGATTGTAAAGTTGTAGAATTTCCGATTCCGATGTTCCCAACCAAGGTGAAACTTTGAGTTTCGCCTTCATCATTACGATTAACAAATCACAAAGCCTATTCTGGAGTGTTTTTGTGATTTAAATTAATGTTTTCTCATAATCTATTGTATGTGGCATGTTCGCGAGCTGGCAAATAATACACTTTATGCGTGCTTCCGCCTTTATCACAAGGTGCTTCACTTCTTCAGTGATTCAGTAACTTATATAACTCTAGTTTACTTACAAGGCCAATCTTGAGTCTTTGTTTGTTCAAATCTCCATCGAAGTTGATCAGTTTTAGAGCAGTTTTTACAGCTTTTACAGAATCGGAACTCCGGGCTCATAACGGTTCGGTTGAAACCTTCTAGTTTCTAGCTTCTTTATAAGAAGGAACATATCTTGACAGAATGGCCAAACTAAATCCGGCTCCAGAATGACCTACTTGAAAAGGATTTAGTAAGCAAAACTTGGTTAATCTTTTCAAAGTTCCTTCACAGCTTCATTTTTTCAAAACTCTGCCCGAAAGAACTTTCCCAAAATAGCTGTTGAAAAACTTTGTAAGCCGTTTCCACATTGGCATTGAAATTGTCAAGGGGGTTGGCTTATCCCACAATATTAACTCTGGCTGCATCAGTGTCCGTGTCCGTGTCCGCGTCCGTGTCCACACTCCCACCCTAATTTACACGTGGTTGGTGGTCGCTCGGCTTAGCGTTGTTTGATATGCTGTAATTATGTTATAAGGTTGCCCAGGCAAAGTGCCAGTTAAGTGTGTGTGTGTGTCAGTGTCTGTGTCTGTGTGTCAGTGTCTGTGTGTGTAAGGGGTGGCATCCATTTGGGTGGTGGTTTTGATTTATGGCATATCAATCAGTTGGGCATTCCAGTTTTCAGTTTTCTGTTGCTTTTTTTTGAACCCCGTCTGGGATTTTTAATTGTCGCTGTTTGCGCAGAGCAAACCAAAAGTTGCGCTATGCAGAAATGTAAGCAAGTGCCTGAGTAAGTCTCGACTACAAAATACCCTGCTTTGTATTAAGATTAACAGCCCACAAGTGTGGATCTACGAGAAAGCCAAGCTAACTTCGTCTGTGTCGAAGATTTTATACGCTTGCAGGTGCTGAAATATTTTCAAAAATAATTTTTTCCCACAGCGACCCATTTCTCGATCGATCGTTCGTATGGGAGCTATATGATATAGTCATCCGATTTGGACAAAAAATTATACAGTTATGTGAAAACATGTGAAACAGTCAAATACTAAATATCAAAAAGCTACCGTTAAAAACAAAAAAGTTTTTCTAACTAAGACTGTTTTTCTGACCTATCTTTTGTATGGCAGCTATACCATATAGTTGTCCGATTTTTCTCAAACTTGGCAGAATTATAAAAAAACATAGAAAACCTACGATTACAAAGTTTGAAGACGTTTCCATTGAAAAGAAAAAAGTTTTTCATACTTAAACTACTTTTCCGAACGACTGTTTCTATGGGAGCTATGAGATATAGTCAACCGATCCGGAAGGTTCCGACATATAAGTAGTGTGCAGCAAAAAGAAAACTCTGTGCAAAATTTCAGCTCTATAGCTTTAAAATTGAGAGACTAGTTCGCGTAGAAACAGACAGACAGACGGACAGACGGACGGACAAAGCTCAATCGACTCAGCTCGTCACCCTGATCAAGAATATATATAATTTATGGGGTCGGAAATGAATATTTCTATGCGTTGCATACTTCTGGGCAAAATTAGAATACCCTTTTAGAAGAGTATAAAAACCAGTTCTTCTCTGCGTTCCTGTGGCGGAACTACCGCTAAGTAAGAAGGCCAGCACGAGACTTCTATCTGGGGATTGAAGGCATTAACGAAAGGATTTTAGAATCTCCGCAGCAAAAACCATTCCATTTGTTTTGCCAGCTAAGTAGAATTTTCATCAAATCATCAAATGATCATCACGGTGAAAAACCTCTCATTACTTGGGCATAGCTGTTTGCTTTCCCCGGACAGACCAAGAAATGATGTCCCGATTGTTAACTGGATAGCACGGTGTCGGCTTCTTCTACTGGACATACAATGCAGTTGGAGTTTGTCACAGAATAAGAATATTATTAGACGATGCGAAGTGCGCCCTCCCTGTATACGCTTCAGTCATTGTTTCGCCTTTAGCGATTGCCGAGCATATCAAGCATCAAGAAATTGCAGCAACAACTTCGTGTGAGTCTCTCTCTTCTATTTCTCTTGTACGGGCGCAGTCTGAAGCAACGATGTTCACCCATGGCCTCCAGGGGCCGAACACTTTAGGCAATTCATGCCGAATGCTTGCCTTAGTAATGATTCAGTGAGTGTCAGAGAGAGAGACAGAGAGCTACAGAGAGCCTCTCTTCTTGAACATCGCTGGTCTACAGCGTTGAATTGTTGTTGCCGTAGACAGCTATAGCTCGCTCTTTCGTTTTCTTGTGGTGGTTGGTGCTTTAAAAACAAATGTGTTTTATTTGTGTTAGTGACGGTCACCCCTGATCTAAGGAATAAGAGAGCGGAAAACGAGAGGATCTTCTTTGAGCATTAACGAAGATGTAGAACTTCTTTGGGTCATTCGGAAAGCTTGAGGTACAACTGACTGACCAAGTTGTTCCTATAGCACTTAGTTAAGTTTCCTAATCATGACCAAAACAGTGACTGATAACCGTGACTGAAACAGTGACAAAAACAGTGTCTCGCCTTTTAAGAGAACTCCATGAAGCTAGCTTCACTGTGTAAATCCAGTCTAATACAGCTATGATTCAGGTATGAGACGAACTGAAAAAGCTATCAATGATTCGATTTCCATATCTACCAAGCTGAATTCATATGTTTGGATGAACAAAATGAAGTTTCTCTTCCATGTTCTTACTTTTACAATGCGAATTGTAAAAACCTTTGCTAACTTTTAGAGTATCTACAACTCTTTCCATACCCCCTTCCCTTCTCCCTCCCTTTTAATGTTATAAAAATAAAGACAAACCCAAGAAGCAGGCAAGGCAAATCCCCTACCTCCCCCTCCATTGCCCTGACAAGTTGCTTGCACTTTTCGCATTAATCTCAGCGGCGCCATTTCTCCAGTTGTAAAAAAGTTTTTGGACCATAAACGAAAGTTTCTGTGGTGTTTGCCAGCTGCTGATTGAATATTAAAATATGTTTTCTGTCCCCAGACTATGCAAAAATAACAATTAAAGCTGTGCAGAGCGAGGGGGACATCAATCAGTGGCCACGCCCCCCCCCATCCCATACCATCCCCCATCCAAGCGCACGCCTTAATTAGCATAATCTAATCTAATTTTAACTTTGTGGCAAAAATTTCCTTTTTGGCTGCCAAAAAATGCAAATCAGAAAGCCGCCCCAACCCCCAATTCCAGCCCCCCCCCACCCCCCCTTGACAAATGAAAACTTTATATTTTTACAACGAAATGAAAAAACAATAAAAATCCAAAATGAAAAAAATGAAAAAGACGACTGCGTTTTCAACTTTTCATTTTGATGCTCTGTAATGCGAAAATGAAAGAGCAACAAGAAGCCTCCAACCTCCCCCCCGGCCTGTTCCTGGTTAGAATTGACAGGGACAGGCAGGATACAGCCCAGGCGTCAAGTGCCTCGAAACAGTTTGGCAACACAACAATTGAGTTTTGTCCTCCGCCAGCGACCAGGCGCTGGAGACCCGCCGCTTGGGTGGGTGGGGTCTGTTGGAACATTTAATTTGCTGGAATTTGTGGCGCGACGTGTAAGCTTATTAACAGCTGCCACCAAGAAGATGGGGTTCGGGGGTTGGGGATTGTAAGGGAAGGTGAGTGCTGCGCGACGGGGTGAGGTGTGTGTGTGTGTGTGTGTGTGTGCAGTATTTTATGCCACATCTTGTTTTTCTATGCAAATTTCAGTGGCGCCAAGTGGCAGCATAATAAAGCCTGCATAACAATGTTACCAACAATTTTTGTTGCCCACATTTTGTTCATCCAAATTGAACAGTAAATCTTGGGCACCGCCATCCTTGAGGGACACAAAAGTTGGTTAACTCTGCAGGCTGTGGCATTCACAATCACAGAAGTGGGTTTTTGGTTGGTGGGAATACCTATACCTTGGGCATACAAATTGGTCTTAGATCGTCTCAAAAACATCCTTGATGATCTGCCATTTTTGGCATAAAAATCATATATATACCCTTGCAGAGGGTATATTGAAATTGTCCATATGTTTGTAACGCACAGAAGTATATATGTTCTTGATCAGCATGACCAGCTGAGTTGATATAGCCATGTCCGCCTGTTTCTATGCTATCTCCTCCGTCAGTTTTAAAGCTATCGCCACGAAACTCTGCACGAAGTCTTCTGGTTAAAATACGCTGCACATTTGTCGGAGTCGGCAGGATCGGATGACTATAACATATAGCTGCCATAGGTACGATCGATCGAAAAACTAGTTCTAGTGAGGAAAACTATCGCAATCGTCTTCAAACTCCGTATCTACTAGTTTTTAATGCTTCTTCGTAATTCTGCTCAATTTAGTCGAAGTCGAACATCTATATAGTATAGCTGTCATATAAAAGTTGAGTCAGAAAAGTAGTCTTATTGTTATACTCTGTACCGTAGGTACATAGAGTATTATAAGTTTGTGCAAAAGTATGTAACATCCAGAAGGAAGCATCTCCGACCCCATAAAGTATATATATTCTTGATCAGCATCAACAGCCGAGTCGATATAGCCATGTCCGTCTGTCCGTCTGTCCGTCCGTCTGTCTGTCCGTATGAACGCACAGATCTCAGAGATGGTAAGAGATAGAGGCTTGACATGTATGGGACATATGCTTCTTATGTCTGCAGGCAGATCAAGTTTATTTTCAATTTTGGCCACACCCCTTCCCGCCCCCGCAATTTAGAAAAAACGTCATATCTCCCACAGTTTTGAAGATAGATGGCTTGTTCCTTCATATTTAGTTATTAGAATAACTTATCGATCCGCCAAAGGAATGAAGAAGATAGGATGAACGGTTTTCGAGTTATGATCAAAAGACAGATTTTCTTGGTACAGAGTATGTTATAGTCGGGCTTGACCGACTTTCTTTCTTGTTTTTTTCAGTGTATATGTCCTTCAAACAAGTTAGAAAACGTGCTGCAAGGGTATACAAACTTCGGCAGAGCCGAAGTTAACTTTCCTCTATTTTTTTTTTCATCAATTTCCATCCGCCCAGAGAAAATCAAGTAATAGAGTAGGTCAAGTTCCACTATACCTCTCTCTGTGGCTGCCAAAGTTCGTTTTAAGCTGTGTCAAGTGCTGCCCATCACAGTTATAGCTGATGCTGCCCAGCATAATTGTTGGTTTTCATTGTAACTCAACTATCGTTCATTCCATCTTTATCTTTTCTTTGGCAAATCATTAAAGAATGCTGATTACTTAATATCTCTAGAAGGTACGAACCATTTATCTTTATAACTGTGGAAGCTATAACGATTTTTCGGATTTGCGTGGGCGCTAGGGGGTGTGGCAAAAATTTAAAATGTACTTAAACTGCCTGCAAGTTAAAGAAGCAAATGTTCCACACACATTTCCGAACCCATAAACCATATATATTCTTGATCAGGGTGACGAGCTGAGTCGATTGAGCTTTGTCCGTCCGTCTGACCGTCTGTCTGTCCGTTTCTACGCCAACTATTCTCTCAGTTTTAAAGCTATAGAGCTGAAATTTAGCACAGAGTCTTCTTTTTTGCTGCACACTACTTATATGTCGGAACCAACCGGAACGGTTGACTATATCTCATAGCTCCCATAGAAACAATCGGTTGGAAAA
Organism: Lordiphosa andalusiaca; assembly: GCA_035044965.1. NCBI lineage: Eukaryota > Metazoa > Arthropoda > Insecta > Diptera > Drosophilidae > Lordiphosa > Lordiphosa andalusiaca. Next base: position 291,549 of record JAWNNM010002471.1, on the reverse strand, counting down.
CTAGTTTAAGTATGAAAAACTTTTTTCTTTTCAATGGAAACGTCTTCAAACTTTGTAATCGTAGGTTTTCTATGTTTTTTTATAATTCTGCCAAGTTTGATAAAAATCGGACAACTATATGGTATAGCTGCCATACAAAATTTGGGTATGAAAAACAGTTTTAGTTAGAAAAACTTTTTTGTTTTTAATGGTAGCATCCCGCAATTTAGTATTGGTTTGTTTCACCTAACTCTACAAATTTTTGGCCAAATCGGATGACTATATCATATAGCTACCATACGAACGATCGGTCGGAAAATGGGAAAAAGAGTAGTTTTTGATAGAATGTATAAAAACTTCGGCCCAAACGAAGTTAGCTTAGCAGAAGTGTGTGATTCCCCACTCTATTCCTAGCTCTTTTAAGCCAAGTTTGAGTAGTGATTGCTGTGGGCAAATAACAACCAATTTCCAGATTTTTAATTGCCATTAGCGCCCGCCCAACGTCCAACTGAGTAGCAAGAAAAAGGTGGAGCACCCAAAGAGACAAAGACAATGCAAATATACATCAAGAAATAAATCTTAAGTGGTTCTGTGTCTGCCAGGACAAGGCGAAGCTCTCAAGGAGTTTTGCTGTTGGGAAAAGGGATTTCTTTTGTTTGTGTTTTAATGTAAAACTTTCTTGGCTTTGCAGGCATGAAGGACAACACGAACAGCAGCAGTGGCAGCTGTGGCAGCAACACAACCAGCAATGCAACAGCAGGTGGTGCAATGGATACAGCCGGCAGCACAGGAATTGCTGCGGGACAGACGGCAACAGCAACAGCGGCAGATCACTCACCAACAACCACACAGCAAACGGCTGCACAGACCCAGTCGAGCACCAGCACCAGCACCAACACCAACACACGGAAGAGTAACATACACGAGTTACGTAACCAGGACTATGTCAGTCGCCTGATGGCGGCCACTCCGCCGTATTTGTATTCCGCACCGGTGGGACCAAATAATTTCTTCTTTAGCGACATGTTGCGTTCCCTGGTGCAGGCGCGTAACAATGAGACGGCCAGGGTGTTGCAGCTGCAACAGCAGCAGCAACAGCAGCAACAACAGCAACAACAGCAGCAGCAGCAGCAACAGCAACAGCAACAGCAACAACAGCAGCAACATCCCAACACCTCCTTGGTAAGACGTCCTCGTAAACGCTCCTGGTCGCATCGTCCCTACTACGAACAGCTGCGTGAACGTCGCGAAACTGAAGCCCTGCCCGTGGTGAACACCACCACCAGCTCAGCGGAGAAGCCTCTGGAGTTGACCAACAAGTCGGTCACCCCCTCACCCTATGCCCCCGCCTACAACAAACTGGAAACCAAAACTTCACCCCATCAAAAACTGCCCACGCTGGGTGGTGCCGTGGACAGCTCCTTGCAGGACAATACACCGCCGGCAGCCTCGTTGCCGCCACAGGACTTGGTCCTGCCACCCCCACCACCTGTATGGTATCCCCCCCTCTACGCTCCCTATGGCATTGATCCCTTGCATTTCTTTATCGATTTACGCGTCTCGGGACACATCTATGATCGCAAAAAGGAGAACGTCTCACCGAACAGTACCACCCAGTTGGCCAGCGTCAATGAGGAGGCTCCGCCCAACACCGCCAGCTCCACGCTGCCCAGCAATCTGTTGAGCAAACAGCGACATGGCTCCGCCTTTACCGTACCCATACCCAAATCCGCACAAAACGATGCCATCAATTTGTGCTCCAACAATGGACCACCACCACCGCCCCCACCTCCCTTGGGTAAATTCGAACACTATGCCAAGTACTATGATCTGGGTGAGAGTAAGGAGAATCAGCCAACGGCGGCCAGTACAGCGACAGCAGCTGCTGCGGCTGCAGCGGCAGCAGCGGCTAATCTTTCCAATCTCTCCAAATCGGGTGCCACCTATATGCTCCAACATTTGCCACGCCTCTACAGTCAGTTTGCTGCCCAACAGCAGCAGCAACAACAACAGCAACTGGACTTGGATGCCAAGTCGGAGTCAGCCTCGGCCACAGATCTGTGCGATGAGGATTCCCTGGGTCGTGGTTCAAGCGATACGACCACCGGGGTGGGTCTGGACTGCGGCGGTGGCATGCAGAATAGCTGTGACATTGATGTGGAGATAATTGATTCCATCAAATATCGCACAGATGGCGAGAGTAGTCGCTGCTCCAGCAATGATGAGGCCTCGGTAACGCAAATCGATTGAGCTGAAGCAGGATTATCAAGAGAGTTTTTTTTTTTTTGTGACCAAGTGAAAAAGGATTGAATAAAGATATCAAAATGGGAGAAGAGTTTTTGGAAAAAGGGTGGAAAGAAGTGCAGAGAAAGTAGTCAAACTTCCGGAAGGATCAAATGGATGGTGAGCCACATGAGTAAGTTAATAGTTAAGAAAGAGATCATTCCGAATGATCCTCTTTCAAACATAAGAGTTCTTAGATGAGGTAGGTTCCTTCCTTAGTAGCCCAGGAGATGGGCTGCTAGGTTGTCTGTTGTTCGCGGGAAAAGCTTAGTAGGACTGCACCAGCTCCCCTGCAAAAACCAACCGATTCTCTAGAAAAAGTTACTAGAATAAAGTAGGGTTGCCAAATACTCAAAAAAAAACAAGAAAGAAAGATGGTCAAGCCCGACTATAACATACTCTGTACCAAGAAAATCTGTCTTTTGATCATAACTCGAAAACCGTTCATCCGATCTTCTTCATTCCTTTGGCGGATCGATAAGTTATCCTAATAACTAAATATGTTCAGAAGGAACAAGCCATCTATCTTCAAAACTGTGGGAGATATGACGTTTTTTCTAAATTGCGGGGGCGGCAGGGGGCGTGGCCAAAATTGAAAATAAACTTGATCTGCCTGCAGACATAAGAAGCATATGTCCCATACATGTCAAGGTTGTATCTCTTACCATCTCTGAGATCTGTGCGTTCATACGGACAGACAGACGGACAGACGGACATGGCTATATCGACTCGGCTGTTGATGCTGATCAAGAATATATATACTTTATGGGGTCGGAGATGCTTCCTTCTGGATGTTACATACTTTTGCACAAACTTATAATACTCTATGTACCTACGGTACAGAGTATAAAAAAACGAGAAAGCTAAGCTAACTTCGTCTGTGCCAAAGTTTTTATACCCCTGCAAGTGCTCGCTTAAATATTTTCAAAAAATACTCTTTTTCCCCATTTTTCGACCGATCGTTCGTATGGGAGCTATATGATAGAGTCATCCGATTTGGACAAAAATTTGTAGAGCTAGGTGAAAGTCTTTAAAACAAACAAATACAAAATTGCGGGATGCTACCATTAAAAACAAAAAAGTTTTTCTAGCTAAAACTGTTTTTCAGACCCATCTTTTGTATGACAGCCATACCATATAGTTGTCCGATTTTCATCAAACTTGGCAGAATTATAAAAAAAACATAGAAAACCTACGATTACAAAGTTTGAAGACGTTTCCATTGAAAAGAAAAAAGTTTTCCATACCAAAACTAGTTTTCCGAACGATTGTTTCCATGGAAGCTATGTGATATAGTCAACCGATCCGGTCGGTTCCAACATATTAGTAGTGTGCAGCAATAAGAAGACTCTGTGCTAAATTTCAGCTTGATAGCTTCAAAATTGAGAGACTAGTTCGCGTAGAAGCAGACAGATAGACAGACCGACGGACGAACGTCACCCTGATCAAGAATATATATAGTTTATGGGATCGGAAATGAATATTTCTATGCGTTGCATACTTCTGGGCAAAATTAGAATACCCTTTGCAAGTATATAAAAACCCTGCATAAAAAAAGAGAATAATACAGCTGCAATCAGCTGTGCTCATCACTCAAAATCATTGTGTCTTACCTTAAGAATGTGTTAGATGTTCGAAGAAGCACATTTGGTACTTCTTTTAAGTACACACATACTTGTAAGAAGACTTAGTGGGAACTAAGCTAAGAGCTTACCTTATAACTGTCGAAAACTTGCACAATTTATCACAAAATGGACTTATAATAAGTCTTGTAATACTTAATTTGACATTGTATGCACTTACTTTTCCATTTTTATCTCCAAAAAAAAAAAGAAGGACTCCCTCCTCACCCCCCAGGGGAAACCCTCAAAGAACGAAATCTATCAATTAGGAAAAAAGCTTTAAGCTGTCAACACGACGCCCCCTCCCCGCTCGGGCACTCCATCCGCTGTGGCCCCCGCCCCGCCTTCTTTGTGAGATGTTGGCTGCTGCTGCATTTATTGTTTGTACAAATTCTTATCCTCATCACAGCCAACCAACCAGCCAAGTGGGTGGGTGGGTTTGTTTGGATTTTCTTCTTACTTTCCACTTTTCCTTAGCTGCTGCTTGTCATTGGTACAAAAAGAAAGAAGAAACGTTGAGCTGCGGCTCCAATCGTTGGACTGCTGCATGAATTATGAGAGTCTGCCAAGATTTATGAATCCCCCCCCACCACCCCGCCCACCGAACCCTTCGAATCCAGAGCAGGATAACAAAAGTAACCAAAGTATGCATGTCAAAAGGAGAAAAGAAAAAGGGAAAAATCTGTCAGCTGTTAAGTTGCCTTATAAATTTCCTGCAATTAGGTTGAAATTTCAATTTTGGCTACTTACTTTGATTACCAGCGGGTAGAGAGGGACAGGAGGAGGAGGAGGAGGAGACCAAACTCATAAATCAAAGACGGGCACATTTATCGACAGCGTTTTGTGTGCAGACTGTACCAACGGCCAGGTAGTGGGGTTTTGTCGGTCGATGGTTTCTATGGATTTGGGCATCCACTGCAGTTTTTCTGCCTCAATGCATTACCCAATTTTTCGCCAACTCATGGAAATTCCATAGGTTTGATAAAAAAAAAACACACAAAAACAACAAAAACAGGCAGAAATAAAAAACGGAAACGGAAACAAGCCCGAGGCGGGCTCCACACGCCACGCCCACTTTTGGGCTGTTCATTACAAACAAAACCAATGAATGGTGTAAAAATTAATATCCTGTGCGAAAATGCACACCGAAAAAATACAACAAAAAAAAGAAAAAAAAAAAGGAATATAAAACAATATTTCAAGAAATTACTCGTCGTCAGCGCCGGCAGCAGTTTTAATTTACACAAAGCGTAGTCAGGCGTGTAATGCGCAGGGGGATGGGAGAGGGGGGAGTGGGTAGGGGGTAGGGGGGGTGTTGGGGATGGGGGAAGTTGGGGTGTGCAAAACGACATTTAAAAAATGCCTTGAGGCGTCGTCAGCGGCAGCAGCGACGACGGCGTCAAATGATTTATGAAATTGCTTTTGCTGTTGCATACTTTGAGGGGCGAATTGGAGATGCTGCTGATGAAGATGATGATGCCGACTGTAATGTCAATTAACGCCCATGAATGGAGCACAAATTAAAGTCGAATGTGGGCACAGACAATTGACTGAGTCTGACTGACTGACTGATTCATTAGCGCCTCCCGCCCCAGGCTGTTGAATTAATCGAGAAGTTTTTTGACAGTAATTCGAAAAATATTCGGAAAACTTCCAAGTTCATTTTTTGAACTCAAGTTAGGAGAGAGGTTCCCATTTCGAGACAGTGGCACCTCTAGGAGGCGGGTCTAATGGGCTAATAGTGCTTGTATTGCTGTTATCAAAACTTTCACAAAAAGTTTTTAGAATTATCCTCTGGGTAGGACTTCAGCCTGCAAAATCATCTAAATGACCATAATTTTTCATATCCTTTGGATGATTTTTAGCTCCGTTGGATGATTAGACGGACATTTAAGACATATCCCGTCCAAATGAATACCGGAAATCATCCAATTGATATTCTATAATTTCCGTTTTTTCTCTGTGTGGGTTCAGGAGAGAGTTTCTGTAACCCACAGTTTTCAAAAGGAACCGAAATTGATATGTTAATGTTTCCAAATAGATCAAGTTAAGTTATGCCACTTCTTTAGTCTACCCTCCCTTCTAAATAAGCTCTCATATTTGTGAGAATTGTGTTAAAAGATGGTTCAGATATTGATTATGTACATTAATCAACACAATTCAGAGATCTACCAAGTTTGGTAACGCTCAAAGATTCGTTCGATTTAGGTAGGAAACAGTCTAGTAAGAGAATGAGAGTAAAAGAATGTTAGAGGACTTGTAAACTGCTCTCAAGGTAAGTTATGCTCAATATCGACTGAACTAAAGTTAAGTCAAAAACTAATCAATATTCGTCCCATGCAAAAGTTGGCGACCGTGCAACAAAGGGCATCACTTTTTGAGCAGGGGCACACTGGTACATAATGGAAAACTGAAAGGCGGAATAACTGGCTCTAGACGTGTCAAAATGGGTACTCAGGTATTTTTGGTTGCTTTGATTTCATTTCTTCTATTTACAAGATTTTTTCAATCGGTGGAAAGGGGGTTGACTTATGAAGGGGGAAAAGGGGTGAAATCTAAAAAAAAACAAATATGGTATCGCTTAGCAGGGTTTTGGATGCTCCAACTTCATTTCTGGCAATATTTTTTCGATCACTGATAAGGGGATCGACTTATGGAGGGGCAAGGGGGTAAAATTAAAAAAAAAAAAAAAAAAATCAAATATGGTATCGTTTTATAGGTTTCTGGGTGCTCGGATCTCATTTATGGCCATACTTTTTTGATCGGTGGGAAATAAGTCGACTTATAAAGGGAGAAAGTGGCTTAAATCTAAATTTCTTTTAATATGTTTCCGATTCGAAACATCCAGCTCGCTGAACTTGAACTGTTTCGGCTGCTGCACAAGAATTGGTGATGAATTTCAAATTCAAATTTAAAATCAATGACGGTCACACCGATTGTGTGGCAGCACTTGCCCACCGATAGCTGCAAACACTGATAATCGCTCACGAGTAACGTGTCACTCAGTCACAAGTACCCGCAACGAGTCACGCCAGCCAGATTGTTGATGCAGCTGCATTAAATTAAATTTTATTTTGCATTAACCATAAATTCGAAGCAAATCGTGGCCCAGCGGAATGAGCACACCGGCTAAGAACAATGGCACTGGCCTGGAGGACGTCAACATACCGGGCCAGGCGTATTTGCGCGAAGCATTAACATCCTGCACGGACCCGCTCAAAGCCATTGAGAGTTTTCAGGTTTGTTTACGTTGCGGCTCGAATAGAAAAACTAAAAACTAAAACCTGTTCGCTTTTTGCAGCTGGAGAATGGCGTGCTGTTGCCCTCACTGCGTCCCATGTTGCCGCTATTGGATTTGCATGGAGTACGCCGGTTGGATTTCCACACCTCGCTGATGGAGGAGCTGAGGGACAAGCTGATAGCGCACATCAATGAGCTGGGCCAGAAGGAGCCGCGCGAGCGTGACAAGAAGCTGAAGGAGCTGCTGGTGAAAAGTTTCCCAGTGGTGCGTGTCAAGTCACTGAGGCCGGTGGTGATGGCCATATTGCGGAATACCCAGCACATAGATGATAAGTATCTGAGGATATTGGTAAGGGATCGGGAACTGTACGCGGACACGGATACGGAGGTGAAGCGTCAGATTTGGCGGGACAATCAATCGCTGTTCGGAGATGAGGTGTCGCCACTGTTGAGTCAGTACATTAGAGAGAAGGAGCACATACTGTTCGATCACACCAACCTGAACAACTTGTTCTTCCATCCCACGCCCAAGGTGCGCCGGCAGGGCGAGGTGGTGCAGAAGCTGGCCAATATGATAGGCACCAGCGTCAAGCTGTACGACATGGTCTTGCAGTTCTTGCGCACTCTGTTCCTGCGCACACGCAACGTGCACTACTGCACGCTGAGGGCGGAGCTGCTGATGGCCCTGCACGATCTGGAGGTGCAGGAGATCATCTCCATAGATCCGTGTCACAAGTTTACCTGGTGTCTGGATGCCTGTATTAGGGAGAAGAATGTGGATATCAAGAGATCGCGTGAGCTGCAGGGTTTCCTGGATAATATCAAGCGAGGGCAGGAGCAGGTGTTGGGCGATCTATCGATGACGCTATGCGATCCGTATGCCATTAACTTTCTGGCCACGTCGGCCATCAAGATATTGCATCATCTGATCAATAACGAGGGCATGCCCAGGGATAATCAAATATTGATTCTGTTGCTCAGAATGTTGGCGCTGGGACTGAGTGCCTGGGTGATGATTGATTCGCAGGACTTTAAGGAGCCCAAATTGGATAGTCAGGTGGTGACAAAGTTTCTGCCTGCCCTGATGTCCCTCATGGTGGATGATCAGTGTCGCAGTCTGCATGCCAAGCTGCCGCCGGATGAGCGTGAGTCGGCGTTGACCACCATCGAGCATTCGGGTCCGGCACCCGATGCAGTGGAGGCTTATATACAGGAGAGTTCTGTGGCCAGCATTTTGGCCATGTATTATACCTTACACACTGCCAGGCTGAAGGATCGTGTGGGTGTTTTGCGAGTACTGGCCATACTCTCTTCATGCAAGGATGATCGCGCCTACGAAGATCCCTTCCTGCATTCGCTGGTAAGCAGGAAAACCATATATCTCCACTCAAATTTCGTTAAACCAATTCATTTATAGATTGCACTGCTTATACCCATGAGCGAGGAGTTTTCCACCGAGGATTTCTGTACCACACTGTTCGATGAGTTCATCTTTGCCGGTCTCACCCGTGAGAATGTCACCTCCCGTCATATGTTGAAGCTGTTGTGGTATGTGCACAACAAATTACCCGCTGGCCGTTTGGCCACCCTCATGAAGGCCATGCAACCGACCACGGCTCACAATGAGCATATCCACAAGCTGTATGAGACACTGCAGGAGCGGATTGGTGCCGGTGCACCAGAGACACCGGTGCTAGAGGCTCCACCTGTGGATTTTGACTCACCACTGAAGAGTGTGCCCACACCGGGACCACATTATAATGCCCAATAGCCCGAGGCCACGGTGGTCGTGGCACCAGCTGCCACGTCTACCGTCGGATAAGTGTGTGAGTGCATGCAGAGCCAGCCTACCCCTACCCCTACCCCCTTTCTCTTTTTATGTAGCAACTAACATACGAGATGTCATTTTCTCTATGATTCGATCTTAAACATAAGCTTAAAGTGCATGCGAAGTCTATTTAAGTTCTTTCCATTTTGTTTCCTTAGACTTAGCAACAAATCTCTTACAATTCGGTATCTGAAAGCAATTTGTAATGGAAGAGAGTCGAGAAGAAGCAAATCAATCAACCAAGCGGTAACCATGATAATAATAAACCAACTTAGAGTACAAACCAGAGACCGCATTTTGGTTCAGCCGGTGAATCTCAAAGGGGAAAGGCCTTTAGGAGGAGGTCGTAACACCAGAACGTACCAAGGATACACCACGAAGTTGACATCAAGCTGCGGCTGGCTCAAGACAGGACACCAGAAGCAGCAGACCCGCTGGAACGATTTACCCCATCTCAAGACAACTTCTGGTCTGATGGGAAGCTGTTGCAGAGATCCCAGACCGCATTCGAACCTCTTTAGAAATCGCTGCACCTGACTCAGATTTCAAAACCACAAATTTATTGAACCCTAAACACAAGGAAGAATATTACAACTGAGATTTTGGATGACTTGGGGTATGGACTTGCTGTTCGCCGGGCGTTCAGCGACATCGTGTGTTTCAACTGCGAATGGAGGACGAAGCGCAGCGAGGACCTTTATTCTTTTCAAGCCGGCAGTGAGGCCATGCGACTCACTTGACTATGTATGGCTCTGCTTAAGGCTTCGAGAGAGGCCGTGTCCATCTCACGAATCAAATGCAATGCCGCTGACAAAAGATGTGCATTTCGGCGCTGGTGTCGCTCAAAGCCAGCATAATATGGTGATGGACGTTGAGGAATTACAGCCAATTGTGGTAGATGATGGCGACGCAAGTAGATGTCGTCAACTCTGGGACCAATCAAATGATCCTGACGCAAAGATATGTTCAACAAATTCTGCTCGGCAGCAGCAGATACGTCCAGTTGGTAATGGTGACGCAGATGGTCTTGATTTGTGCGTGGCATGGAGCTAGCACGCTGCATGAGGGGAAATGAATTGCGGGCCACATACGGCTCCATTGATGGTGGAGCAGGATAATCAGATGGTGCTGGTATCAAGGCTACAGCTGGAGCCTGTGGCTGTACCGCCATACGTGGCGAATGTTGTACACCGTCTCCTTCTGCACAAGGCGACGGCAACAACGACTGCTCTATGATTTCAGGATTCATTTGACGCCGCTGTGTAAGGCTGTCGTCACCTTCCATAACGGTAATATCACCGCCATCACTTTCCTCGCAAACTGACAAATGAGTCGCCGCCCGGTTGTGATCGACTGGCTGTGTGGCCTCCATTGCCGCCTGCAACTCCATGTGGGTCACCTCGATATCATCCAGTTTCTTCAAATTCGGCAACAAGCGCAGCACACTTGCCCGATATTCCTTTCCAGCTGCCAACGCACATGGATTACCGTCTAGACTCAGCTTGACCAAATTCGGGCAACCTGCCAAATGGTTGAGCTCATCAAAACTACGAATGCCACATCTCCTAACGTGCAGTTCCTTCAACTGCACGCATTTTCGTAGGCTGTAGAGTGATGCTAGGGGGTTGCGACTAAGCGATAGAATCTCCAGTTTGGGCATTTTTTCACATATGTCTATCACATCGATATCTTTAGCCCAGATATTTAGCTTGACAACTTGGCGAAAGTCAGCGATTTTTGTCTTTAACTGAATAAACTTTGGAGTCAGGCGGACCATCTTGATGGCTGAAAAGTAGGAAAAAAAAAAACTAAGTTGAAAGTTTATTTATTTTAACAAACGCAAAGCTTACCTCGAATAATGCGGCTGAGAGTGCGGATTTCAAATTTCAAACGGTGCTTTCACAACAGCGCTGCCAGAAAGATTTACCACAAGTCAAACAGCAGATGCGAATGAACGGTGCTGTTAATTGTTGAGCGTTGCCACTTAGTTACACAGCTTCAGTTGAGGGGGATTGGTTATTGGTATTTCACCCACAGCTGCAATGAGAAATGTGTTTGTAAAATAATATACAAGAGTATGAGAAGTGTCTCAGTTGAATGCTTGACATTAACTGAGCAACTGTAAGTTTAAGGAATATTTATAATAGACCACTAGGTTATCTTTTTTAAAAAAATTTCCAAAATTTACCTTGTACCTCTCTTACCATATACCCAAGTTGCTCTCTTTTCCGAAACGAAATTCGCGATAAAAAAATGTTTCCAAAAATTTGTGTTGGCAAGCGTATGAATATATGTATATCAGCTTATAAATTTCAGTTCAGTCCTTTTTTCAGCAGTAAAAAAAATATAATTAAATTGCAGTCTAATGTTTATTCTGTGAATGTTGAAAGTATACTAAACAAATTTAAGCTAGACGAGCGGAGAACCATTTTTTCCCCACGAAGTACATTTCAAAGCTTACTTTGATGAGATTTTTTTTGGAACAGTAAACTACATGAAAGAAGGGATTCATGAAGTCATGCAAATGTATGCCACATGGAGAAGAATAGGTTAAACCAATATAGAGAGTACCCAGAGACTAAAAGAGCTAGAGCCAAGACTCAATGTAAACTCGCGAACCGAACCTTTGATTTCATAAGTTTGCAAGTATAACAATGTGATTTATTAAAATTTCACCCCAATTCTTGTAGATTCTGTGACACTGAAGCACCGTGGCAGTACGGTAAAAATGTTAATGTAACCGAAATTTGAAAACAATAACCAAACTTGAGTTTAAGGCAAAAACAAAAGGCGCTGCTTGTTGTTTATGTTTATCTGCTGATAGTCGAGCAACCATTGAAGATTACGCATTTTAATGTTTAGTGTGGGTTCTAATCAAAATGCTTTTTGGCCCTCCCCCCCCTCCCAACAGCCGAATTCACAGCCACAGGTACACGCTTTATCTACCTGTGTGTGTGTGTGTGTGTGTGTATTTGTTTATGGGTGGCGGGGGCCAGAACAGGAGCAATGTGTTGATTATGCAAAATGAATACAAGCAAAAGTGCAACAAACATATAAACTTAAATGAATACACATACATACGCACACGTGTACATACATATGTATGTGTGCCTAAGTCAGAAAACAGAAAACAAACAAGTTTCAACGCCTCGCAAGCAGCTAAAATTGCGTTCAATTGAATTGCGACATGAAGTTCATTAGGCTTTGCAGATTGCCAACGAGCGGACGCAGCAGCAGCAACTCCCAGTTCCCGCAGAGCATCCCGTTCAAGTCCAGTAAGTTGGCAGCCCCCCACCCCCCATTTAGATAAGAAGTTTTGATGATTGTTGCTTTTGTTTATCCATAGCCAGCCGCCGCCAAATGGACACCACCGTACATTCAGCCGGAATTGCTGAGGTCCATCATGTGCCCATGGAAGTGATCAAACGTCCCATACCCTCCATACTGGATGAACAGAAAGTGGCTTCGCTCATGGACACAATCAAGGTGCGGTTTTCACCTGGCTTCGATTGGCTCTTTTTCTCTATTTCTCTTTCTCTTTGGCAGAGCGAAAGCAGCGAAGCTGCAGTGCCACCAATTGACTTGTTGTGGATAATTGGCAGCGAAGGTGGCAACTATTACTTTAGCTTTGGCGGGTGCCATCGATTTGAGGCCTACAGGCGGTTGCAGAGAGAGACCATTAAGGCCAAACTGGTGCGCTCCACATTGGGTGATCTGTACCATTACATGGGCAGCAGTGCACCCAAGTATTTGGCGTAGTTAACTAACATATTGCTAGTTTTTTTTGTACGTTTTTTTATAATAAATATGTTTTTATTTGTTGTTTTTTAGATAAGCCGGCAAGTCATTGACCTGGTGGGGGGGGGAGTCGGTGCGGAGCTTATGGCCCTGGCCCACTCCAAACATTAACCTACGCCCATTTGAACATCTTTTTCCTGTAACCGCTTTTTAGCTTTTTCCCCGTCAAATTTGGCTTTTAGCGGCAAAAGTTGTGGAAACAGCGGGAAGCCTTAGTTCAGGTGATGAAATTGGCCGTCTTCAACAGAAGAGCTTGCGCTTCCTGCTTATGTGACCTCGAGATGCGTCAGATCTTTATTTATGCTCTAAGCACCCCTGAATAATAGCCCCCCGCCTCTCCATTTCGACTTAATATCTGCCAGAACTGATGTTTATAGCTGCTTAGTGCATCTTTTAAGATTTATTTCTTAAGAAAATCAAACAAACATAAATTCAAGGGCGGAAAAAAAAAACTAAACACAAAAATCATAAAAAGAAGTCATAAATTTCCATTAAAAAGCAAAACTTAAGCTAGGAGACAATACGGAGAAGGTACATTCATTTGTTTCGTTCTTTTTTTTTTTTGAATTTCAATCAAGTTCAGCAGGCTGAACGTGGATCGAGCAGATTCAGTCTCGGCTCCTGATCCTGCTTGATGAGTGTGTGCTCCAGATGGTTGTTATTGTTGTTGGTGATGTTGGGCCGCTTGCGCGGCGTATGTAATGCTAGTGGCCTGCGCAGGGTTCGGGGTAGGACGGATGAGCGTGCTGCGGGCGCAAACTCCTGATACGTATCCTCATGATCAGCAGCTGTTCCTGCATTCTCATCTGTTGTGTACTCATCATCTGTGGGCGCTCTGACACGGACGGTGACCTTGGGTCGGGATTTGCCCAGACTGCGTCTGCCCAAACCGCCACTGCGTCGCAAAGTGTTGTCTAGCACACGCACTCGCTTGAGGGGCGATTTACCGGACTTGTCGGTCACCAGGCGCCTGCCTGAGGGCGAGGCCTTGATGGAGTTCAGGCTGGACATGAGGCTACGTTTGGCATGCGGAGTCAAACGATTGGACTGCCCGATTGTGGCGGTTGGATGGCGACGCTTGCCGCCCGTGCTCAGGGCGGTGGCCAGTTGCGGCTGTGATGGTGTCTTTCTCAAAGACATGGTGGAGCTGGACATGGCGGACATGTTCCTGAGCGACATGGGTGTACGTGGAGCCGTGGTGCCATGAGTGGGTGGCGGCATCATGCCTACCTTCTTGCGTGCCGAATTCTGCTGCTTGCTGGCACGCTGCCGCTCCCAATCGCCTGCCATACGCTCCAGTATATTCTCACCATGCACCAGAAAGGGACCATTCACTCGCTGCTCATGGGCCTGAACCAATTCGGTGATTTGCTGCTCTATCTTGGGCAGCTTGGAGGTGATGGCCTTACGCTCACGCTCCTCCTTAAGCAGTTGGCCGCCGCGATTATTGAAACGTCCCGGTTCACTGGCCTTCGCCTCCAAGGCCTCCATGCGAGCCCACAACTCCATGCGGCCGGCATACAGCTCGAAGATCTCCTTGTTATTGTGGTAGAAACTCTTCAGGTCATCCAGCTCCAGCTCGTGCAGCTCCAGCAGATCCTCGTTATACCACTCGTTGTAGTAATTCGAGAAGCGCTTGCGCTCCTGGTCACTTTTGAGTGTAAGATCCCACCATTCTTTGATCTCCACGCGCAACTGTTCGATGAAACGCTTGAGATTCTGGCGCCGGAGGGCCTGGCACCGTTGCAGCTCCTCCCTGAGGATGTCATAGGTGCGCTGATTGTACTCCTTGGACTCGTTAACACGCCGCTTGGCATAGTCATCGGTCTCGTCCAGGCGGTCCCACAGCACCCGGATTTTCTCACGCATGTCATCGATGCGCTCGACCATCTCTTGGACCTGATCGGCATAGCATTTTTGCATCTCCTTGAGCTTCTCTAGTGTGTCAGGGGTCAGATTATCATTGGCCTGATTGAGCAGCTCAAGTTCAGCATCCGTGCGGACTGTGATCTCCAGCAATTTCATGTCCTGTTTGATCTGTTGCCGCAGCTCGAACAACTCTTTGAGGCGGGCGTCACGCTGTGCCCTCAGCTGGGCCAAATGCTCCCGAAACGTTTCCATTTCCAACGGTTTGGGCAGCGGATCGGCCAGCAGAGGGCGCGGGAGTTCGCCCAGCTCATCGCATAGTTGCTCCTGCTGCAGCAGCAGCTCACATATCTCGGCACGACGCTGGCGCAGCTCCTCACGCAGATGCTCTATGCCTTTGTCCAACTGCTGTTGCCAAATTAGCAGCGGCATGTCATCTGGCTTCTCGCCCATGACCACCTCCTGATGCAGCAGACGCTTCAGCTCATCCGCTTCCGATCGCAAGCCCGTAATCTCATCCATAATGAATTGTTGCTTCTCTGTGGATTCGGCCAGCAGGTCATTGTAGAAATTGTGCACATGATCCTTCAGTCTGTGTAGAAAGTCTTCGCACATTTTCGGCTCGAACAAGTTCACCCACATTGAATGCAGACGATCCACCTGCTCGACGGTCTCTTCCAGAATTTGTGATCTTACGGTGCTCATTGTTGTGGTTTCTTATTTTTTAGTGGTTTTTCCTTGTGTTTTGTGTGAAGTCTAGGGCTAAGTACGATTGTGTTACATTTGTGAATTTTCTTTCTTTGCTGCGACGGAATGAAAACGACGCCAGCTCAAAATTTCGGTAAATTCAAAACTGTAATGGCGGCGCTGGTAGTGTGGCCGTGCGGCATATCGATAGGCATATATCGATAGCTTCGCGTATTGGGGTGAATTAGTTTGAAATAAATAAATAAATTTTTGTGTGGTTATATTCGACTTGTAAGAATTTGTGGAATATTTGGACTTATGTTTATGCTTAAACTAATGTTTTTTTTTGGGATAAATTAAATATTAGACCAATTAACTATTATTTTTCATAATGCTTAACCCTGTACTGTAAAAATTTTACGCCCTTCTCTTCTACTACAACCTCTCAGACTATTAGATTTACTAGCATTTGATTTCAAATCAACTTAGTTCGAATTTTGGTGAGCGCGTGCTTGCATTTTCATTCACGTCGCGAGCTCTTCACTAACAAAGATGCGACCAACACACAAATCAACCCAATCCTTTTTTACATACTCCAGCCCTGGTTTGGCTGGTCAGTTCCAAGATGGCGGAATGTGCAAAGAGAAGTTAGTAAATCAATTAAAAATGTTATAAACATACGCCAAAATTTGTTCTTAATAACACAGAAACACCCGCAGTAAAAATGTCGGACATTAAGTAAGTTTAGTTCAATTCAAAACGCAAGTGGAACTCTCCAAGACAGTGCCATAAGCTAACGTCTTCGAGGGGGGGGTGAAAAGGGTGGTTTGGTGAAAATAAAATTTTCGTTTGTTTTTTTTGTCCTCCTCCTTAAAGCGACGATCTGCTTAACTATGAACTGGGTGACGATATTGATGATCAGGCCCTTTTAGGAGCCGATGAGGATGAGTTGCTGCTCTCGGATGAAGGTAAGTACCCCCCCCCGCCACCCCTTTCAATTGAGTCACCACAACTTTATACGACAGAGCTGGAAAAGGATGTCACGAGCGAGGTTAAGCAGCAAATGCGCGCCGAGGCCGAAGAATGGGCCCAGGAGCAATTGCGTCAGCATGAACGAAAGCACAAGGAACCGGTGGCAGTAGCAGCAAATGACACTGTGGTGGCAGCAGCGGAAACCACCACCGCCACGTTAGCCGTGGAGCCGCAGGCAGCGGTCACTGAACTGGCGGCGGCTACCTCTACCACTAGTTCCAGTGTGGAGCCAGTCACAGTCATTGCAGTGCAGCCGGAAGAGGAGGGGGTGCCTAGCAATATATTGATAGATAATGGCGCACAAACGATCGAAGTGGAAGAACCCTCGGTCTTAGTACCAGGCCAACTTAATTCTCTCCTGGCTTCCTCACAGGAGAGTCTACCCAGTGCCAGTTCAACCTCAATTTCCGCCTCGGAGTTTCATGATCCGCGCGAGGATGAGGAGGAGCGTGAAGAGCGCACCAATTACAAAACAGGCAGTGAAAGGTCAGACAGCAACCATATACTAAAGCAACAGGAGCACTCCCCTCACACGAGTCCCTACCAGCAGCAGCAGCAGCAGCAGCAGCAAATGCAGAGGCGTCACAATCACATGCATCCAGGTGAGTTCATCGCCAGCATTTCTGCTGAGCCCCAGTAATGTATTTTGGTTTTACACAGACAAATCCCGCATGGGAGGGGGACGCTTTATGCCGCAGAATCTGCTTTTGGGCCACAACAAGCCGCCACGCGGCATGGGCGGAGGGGTACGCCATCATCTGCTGCGCTCACCTTCGCCCATGTTCCAGCAACAGCGTATGGTGGGCATGCCGCCACCTCCTTCGCAGCAGCAACGCTATGGCATGCCGGGTAATGCTCCAACTCATCCTCCTCCACCATTAAACACTATGACCCTACTTGGCCTTCCACCTCAAGCACTCAACAAATCCACATTCATTCCCATTCCAGGCCAGGTTCAGCCCTCACCACAGCAACAACAACAGTCACCAAGCACACAACAACAACAGCTGCCCGCCTCCTCCCCCCATCACATGATGCACCACCATCCCAATCCCAATGGTCCTCCACCACCACCTCATCTTCTGCCGCATCCCCATGAGCAAGTACGCGTGGGCCTGCTCCAGCCGCCCATGTCCTATGCACCGCCTGGCTATCGCAATGGAGGCGGAGGAGCCGGAGTCGGAGTCGCCTTGCTGGGTCAGGGTCCTCCGCCGCAACAGCAGCCGCCTCCGGGCATGCGCCCGCCGCCCTATCGCAACATCCCGCCTTCGCCCTATGGCTATGATCAGGTTGGTCATCATGCTCCGCCACAGCAGCCGCATCCGGCGCACTTCATGAGGCCGCACAATGGCTGGCGACCCCAGGGCGATGTAAGCCGCATGCAACGCCCACCGCTGCAAGCCTTGCCGCCACACATGATGCCGGGAGCACCTCCCAACTATGCCAACGGCATGGGCATTCGGGCTCCTTCACCACAGCAGCAACAGCAGCAGCAGCAGCAACAACAACCGCCGCCACCACAGCAACATCCGCCGTTACAACAACAACAACAGCAGCAGCAGCAGCAACAACCGCCCAATGCTGGCTCACCCCAGTCAAGTGGCAGTGGTGGCTCATCGGTTCCACGCGTCAGCAAGGTGCTCATCAATCCGAATTTCAAAGGCGGCGTGGAAGCAGCCACAAATAAATTCATCAAAGAGACGCACTTTATGCCCGCCATCAACAGCGAGGCAGAGCTACTGCGCCAGCAGGAGGAGTTCATTAACAAAAATCGTCAATATTTCGAAAAGCGGCGTATGGAACGCTCCCCGCCGCCCACTGGATCGGCTGCAGGTCAAGCTAGCGAAAGGAGACGCAGTCGGAGTCGCAGTCGATCGCCACGAGGACGCAGCTATTCGCCCGTAAAACGCACAGAGAGGGAACGCGAAAGGGACCGAGAACGGGAGCGAGAAAGGGAACGAGAACGCGAACGGGAGCGACGTCCAGTGGCAAGTCATCGTGCATTTCGACGCGCCTCTAGCCGAGAACGCGATGAGAATCGTGGCGGGGCAAGCAGCAGTGCAGGAGCAGCTGGAGCTAGTGTCAGTGGAAGTGCTGTGCCCGCTACAACAGCTTCGCGTAGTGCAACTGCTGCTGCACCCAAACGGCGACGAAGTGGCTCTCCGGGATCTGCCACTCGAAATCCCTTCTCGGGTGAACCGCGTGGACGAGTGCTGGAAAGTGGCACTCGCATTATTGTAAGTAGTGCAATCTATTAACTATTAACAAATCTTACACTTCCATGTGTCCATTTAGCCCAGCGATGAGGACGAGGAGACGCGCATCTATCGCTTGGAGATCGAGAAACAGAAACAACTGCGCGAAAAGATAATGCGCGACAAGGAGCTGAAACGCAGGCGCGCGGCCGAAGAGAAGCAACACGAGGTGAGTGCAGCAAATCAATACCGACTATTATTTACCCAAAAAAGCAGCAAGAATTCCATTTTCCGTTTCCTCATTCAAAGTTTATAAAAGTTGAAACCTAATTTCGATTCTTTTGTTTTAGGAGAAACGCGCCGAGCAGCACAGTTCACCGTCACGTGAGGAACAAGAACCAATGGCCACTGGAGGAGGCGCTGCTGCAGTGGTGGCTCCCAAACCACGTCCACTTGTAAGTAACGAACGCAAAGTAATTTCATTGAAACGTCGCGATGATCAGGAAACGAGCATGGTACGCCTTCGGGCAAATCAACAGCCTCAAGCGGCTTTGGCTCAACAGCAGCCTGTGCAGCAGCATTTGCCCGTGCAACGTAAACAGTTAATGGCAGCAAAAATAGCACCAGAGGCCAAGAGGAGCATAACCGAGCATTTGGCACCCTCTACTAAACAACAGCAGCCGCAGCAGCAGCAACATGCGCATCATCATCATCATCATGCCACAGCGGTGGTTCCTGTGCGTATGGCGGCAGCAGCCGGTGGTGGTACACCGCCCAAATCACGTGATATGCTGCGTCTGGGTACACCCAGCGATGATGAGGTCGAGCTGGACTATGATGATGATGATCTATTGCTGGACGAGGAGGAACGTTTGCTGGCCACACCCTCACCGCCGCCACAGCCGCCCGCTCAAGCGAGCAGCAAGCGTTCGGCCACACCAGAATTGGTGGTAATGAAGCGGAATCATAAAATAGTGCGTACAGGTGGTGGTGGCTCCACATTTGGCACAGGCCAGCGGCGAGTGGTGCTTAAGCCAGCCACAACCGGCAGCAGCAGTAACGGCGGCAGTGCGGGAGCAGGAGGTGGAGGTGAAAGCAGTCGTCATCGAGAGCGAAGACAGCGTGAGGAGCAGCTGCCAAGAAAAGGAGGAGGAGGAGGAGGAGGCATATTTGATCGTCTGGAGAAGCGGCAGGCGGCAGCCTCGACAGCCGGTGGCGGCAACAGCAGCAGCAGTGGTGGCAATAATAAGCAACGCAGCAAGGCACCAGCACGCATAGTACTCAAGCACGATTAGAATTATATAACTATACAGATACAGATACATATATATATATATATATAGATATATATATATATGTGCAAGAGAAGAGCAAACGAAGTCTTAGTCTTAAGTGATAAAAGTTGCAGGCACTTGAAATGTGTGTTAATTTGTAGAAATTTAAGTTTAACCAACCCAACCCCTACCCCCCCTACTTCCTCACCCATAAATTTGCTTATAAAATTGAAAGTTTAGCTATATTATACAACTATATATACATATATTTAAGTGTACAAACTGATTTTTTTGAGTATGACTAAAGAACGTGCGTCGTTTTCTTAACAATTGTATTTAAATCCTTAGATCTAAGTGGGAAGCTAAAAGCCTCTCTTGACAAACACACACACACACACACACACACACCCACACACAACTTCTGCTACAGCCAACCAATCATTAGCAGCAGCACATTATATACATATAAAATGGAAGGCATGTGTAGCAGCATATACATAATAAGCATAACCAATATATATATATACATACATATATACACAAACCTATCTTAACTATACAAACTAAATTTAAACTGTGCCCCCGTTTTCAAATGTATTGTAATTGTCTCCAGAAAAATCTCCCCCATCTCTCGCTTGTTTTTGTGTTTCAAATTTAACCCGTCCACCCCAACCCCTCCCAGTCTTTTTTGTTGTATATGTGGAAAAGAAACAAACAAACAAACAAAATAGCTAAAATTGCCTAAAAGTTTAAGAAATATAAACAAAATAAATGAGAGAACAACTCATTGCCCCTCACAGAATGTTAAAACAGGCCTTTGATTTGCTTTAACTGCTCGTTTCAACACAATTTGTATTTCCCCCCATATCCTTTCAAGCAGAGCATATAAGCATTAAGTCACATTGTACATACAACAAATTTATTCACACAATTTAACTTAAATAATGATAATAAACAAATGCAACCACACAGAGCAGCAAGCACTACGACCAGCCATATGTTTAAAAACGAAACAAAACAACAACAAAAAAACAAAACACATTTATTAAATTATTTGACTACTAACAAAAAACCAATGTTAAATTATTACACAAATGATACATAAATGCATATATATGTATGTGTATGTATATAAATATATATATATATATATATATATGTGTGTGTATCAAAGTAATTGTTCTCAAAATGAAACCGCATACAAAAAAAAATTTAACTACAAACTAGCTTATTCTAAACGTTTTAGTTTAAGTTATAAAGTGACAAGAAAATCAACAAAAAACAAAACAAAAAAAAATTTATAACATAAATTGTTAATTTTAAATTATATTTAACTGTATTTGTAATATTGTATAATTCATATATAACATTTGAGATTTATAACAGGCAAAGTATATATATATATATATGCATGTGTGTATATATGTGAGTCATATGTCAAATAGCAGCTGTGTGTCGTATAAACTTACAATTTACTTTGCTAGTTGTTTGTTTATGCAACACATGGAGCTAGCTATTAAAAGCACACCTTAACATGTTCAAAATCCACATTTTCTATGATGAAATAGAACAAATTCTTATTAATAAGAGAACTTTGATATGTATTTTACCAGTGTAAAGTTAGCTTAAGTAGAAGTCAGCTTTAGGGAACGTTTGTTTCATGCCAGTCGCATAACCGTTGACAGTTTTCGAGTACAGCAACAATTTGTAAATCAAAACTAAGCTTGCTTTTGGTATTAGTACAGTGCATTATGTTTGATAACAATTCTATAAGTTCTGATATGTAATTCTTATAAAATTAGGACTGCAAAATCAAACTAATGTATACAGAACTCCAGTTGGAGGGTTCGAACCAAAACTAATCAAAGGTTAAGGTACGAAAATTTAAGATTGGTTGGAACCTTCCTTGGTTCCCCCCATGTTTCGTGAGATAGAAAAATCAATCACTATGCTGAATATTTACAATATTCTGGCCTCTTCCCGTCGTAGCTCCCTCCGACTCTTTACTAATTGATTAATATTATAAAATTAAACAATATTTAGGTTTTATACAATAGAATATAGAATTTCTTTACTTTTGATTAGACAAAACAAGTAGCGAGCGTAACGTTTAGAAATTAGAATGATAGCATTACGATATGTTTTAAAATTTTTGACCAACATTTTGCTATAATTTAGAATTGTGCATAGAAACAAGTTCTGTTTCAGCAACTCTGTTGCCTTTGGTTTGCATTAAGGTGCGGCTCAATACGATTCGGTTCATAACCAGTTTGCAGCAGCACTGTGAAACAAAGAGCAGTATAGAATGTAATCCTTTCGAAATACCTTGCTGAATTGAATGTGAACTTCTGTACAATTTAGAAGCCAAACAGGTCTAACGATCTCTTGACAATTAGCAGTCCAGTCCAGTCCATTGTCTGTTCAGTCTTACACGGTGAAGTTCTTGAAAAAGAAAGAGGTGTTTAGTGGTGTTGCCCCTTTACACCTGTTTCATTTAAGCAATAGCTTTTTGATAAACTTCAACCGTGTAAATTCTGTCTAAGAATCAAGCATGGTCTAGTATAGTTTATTACAATTTCAAAGATTTATGCCGAATTGCACATGAGCTGTTTCAAAAACTGATTTGCATGAAGGTTTTGTGACGAAATTTCATTTCATGGCAGGAATTTGAGCTTTGAATCTTAGTACTTTTCTTAGTACTTAATTTGCTTAAGCTTTGATTTGGTGCTTGCTCTTCCAAAGTGTCTGTTGTTATCAATACACACTCGGTCACCTTCACCAGCTGTTGGCGGCAGCTGTGAAGTAACCCAAGCCATGATATTGAAGAGCAGCTTAGCTTTGCCTTTTGAGGCTGTAAAGTCAACTATGCTCTTAATAAACTTCCGTGTGCAAGGCAATTTGCTTGTATGCAAGCCGAAAATGTGGCTGATTTGTCATGTCTCAAACAATAGTGTGCCTTAGTAACATTCCGCGTATCCGAGTAATCAGGTAGACGTCAATGAAAACTATGGTTTTAGCTATATTAGGCTGTCTTTACACCGCTCGACACATGAGACATGCATTTCATCATGTTTTGCCTATGAAATCAAAGAGATATTCATATTTAAAGCAACTAACATGTAGGCCTACTAGACTATCACATCTCATGTGTCAAGCTATGTAAAGACAGTCTAACAATCGAAATATTAAGAATAGGGAAGTTGGCTAACGAAACTTGTACTTCTTACACATATGTGAACCTAAGCAATTGAGTGTTTAAATTAGGGCCCAACAAAATGTTATACGGAGCTCCGTTGGGCTGGTTTATACACACAATTTACGAATAAGTTTTGAAATTTTCAAAACTTTGAGATTCAACAAAGATTTTAGTAAAAGTTATAGTTTGAACCTTGGTTTTGGCTCAGGTTATTCCCAAATCTATTCAGAATTTCTTCATTTTTGAATCAGCCTGTCCAAGTTGGACTTGAACACATTTAGTAGAACATTTAGAAGATTCGAAAGCTTAGATATTTTCACTTCGAAAAGCATTTTTGTAGCTTGAATTCTTGGGTTTAGTGAATTATACCATAAACTTTGGAAACAAGTATGTAAAAATGCTTTACAAACTCTTTAGCTCTTTCTAGAAATCTTCATAATTGTTTTAGCCTGAAAATTTTTTTAAACTCTTGCCAAGATTTGTCGATTAGATATACAAAATTAAAAAAACACTAGCAAATAGCTTAAATTTTTAAATTTGTAATTTTTGTGGAATGCAAACGAAGTCTTGGTTTCGAAACTTAAATTACATTCGGTTCAGAGTGTAAAATTGTGAGAATTTCGTGTTCAACTGGGTTAGTTTCAAAAGCAGCTTTGCTTTTTTTAAGCAATATGCAGAGCAAAATGCAAGTAAAGAGGCTGTACACTTTTTGTGCACACCAGCACAAGCACATCTTACTGTACGCTCACTCCATAAGGCTGACCTCTGATTTATAACAGTTAAACTTTCTCTCACTCGAATTGTACAAGAGAGAGAGAGAGAGCTGGTCTCTTAGCAATTCAAAGCGTGTGACAAACGTTTCTAAGGCACTTGACACTGTATGTACACACGATTTCATATATAAACCATATATATATATATATGCCTGCCACTTCTTAAATAATATACAAAATGAAGCGCATATACCACACAACAACAACAACAAAAACAACAACAACCAACAGTTCTTAATTATATAAATATATATAGAAAATAAATATATAAACGCTACTACCTATCTATATATTATGAATGAATAAAAAATCAAGCAGATATAACTAAATATCTACTATATATATCTATCTACACCTAAAATCTGTATGATAATTCCAAGTGATTTTAGCTTTAAAAAATGACAAACAAAAAACAAAACCAACAACAAAAAAGTAGTGGAAAGCTAAATCTCCAGTCTGTGATTATTTTGATATTATTATTATTATTATTCTTACTTACACACACACACACACACACACATACACAGTTCTTTTGCGTTAGTTTATAATTTCTTTCTTAAGAAACAACAACAACAACTGAAACTAGCAACTAAGCAGCACCCAATCTCACTCACACTCATACACACACACACCCACACCTTAACTATCTATCGATCTACCTAGTTTTTGGCCATTATTTATCATTCATCGTACATATTACATATTACATTTACATTTACATTTAATAATTTATCAATGTGATAAAAAACTCTAGTTGAATCTTAAGTGTAAGTAGCTCTAACTAATCTAGACACATGCCTGGCCCTTCAAATTGTATCCTCTACAGCAGCGCTGCCTAATCCCGGCTCTCATACAAAACTCCATTCACATTTCGTATTACTCGCGCTCTCTCTCTCTCTCTCTCTCTCTCTATCTCCATTAAACCGATTCGATTTTCTGATCCTGTGTATAGTTTAGGAACTTAAGCTGCCAACTCAATGTTACTTATGTATTTGGTAGAGACTTTACCCCCACCCCCACCCCACCCTTTCCCCTTCTCCGGCACTTATTATTGATGTTTTGCACGTTTCCCTTTTTGTAATTTTAAGCTTTAGTTGTTATAATTTGTAAACCATTTTCAGTTTTAATTGTTGTGCCCCCCCCCCAAAACCCACACACACAAACACACATCCCTTCCCTCCATCTCTCTCTAACTCGCTTAACTCTCTCCCTCCCTCCCTCTCTCTCTCTCTCTATATATATCTCTCTCTAGGCTCTGTCCCTTTCTGTTCCATATTTAGGTTAATTTTAAAACAAAAAAATACCAAAAGATATAAAAACTAATTTTCTTTCAGCACAAATTTCTGTACAAAAAAAAAAAGAAAAACCGATGAAAAAACGTACAAAACACTTAACAAAAAAAAAGAGCAAAACTAAAAAAAAAACAAAAAAAAACCAAAATGACACAAAAAAAGAAACCCCAAAAACAATACAAAATAACCATATTTAGTTAGTTAAAGCGAGAGTCCAGAGTGGTGTCCTCCTCCATTCCAATTAAGAGGGACGCACACTGTTCCACGGGCAGCTCGCTCAAAAGAACATTTTGAAGAAGACTAAATAAAATCAGAGATCTATATATACATATATATGCATATATACAGACAGTATATGTATGTGTATATTTTTTACAGCATTCAAACTGAAATTGTGTTTTGATTTTCACATAAATGGCGGGTCCACACTCATGACCAACACAATGCAATGCAATGACCCACCCTTCCCCCTCTTAACTGGGTAAGATTTATGAAAATTGCACCACACTTGCCCGGTGATCGATGAGAGAATCGCGGAGATTAAATACGCAAAAATATGAGTAGATTGACAATTGATTGATGCAGCCGCATCATGATCGTGAATTGTTATATTCAATTGGTGTTCCACTGCGGTGAATCACCAAGAAATTGGAAATTCAATTGTTAGCTGTACCAGAAGAGCATCCCTTCCACTGTTTGGGGTGTGTTTCTTTAGTTTGTATAACTATTTTTTGAGTTTCAAAGGAGTCAAGACGTCTTGGTGGAAGTCAGTAATGCGAATTGGTTTGGTTCAGTGGTACACAGACATTAGAATCACCACCAACATTTCAATATACTAATCCTTGTATCCTGGTGATATTAAAGGAAACAAAGTTTGCATACTTTTAAGGGCATTTATCATGGCTTTTTATACTTTTAAAGAGGGTATATTTAAGTGGTCCAGATGTTGGTAACTCACAGAAGCATCAGTTAGTCCATCTGTCCGTATGAACCAACAGATCTCAGAGAAGTTAATTAAAGTTTGAAGTTTGGCATGCTTTTTTTTTTGCCACGCCCCCGCAATTTCGAAAAAGCGTTATTTCTCTCACAGTTTTATAAATAAAAGGGAAGTACTTCTACTGGACATACTTAGTAATCAAAATTATTTGTCGATAGGCCAAAGGATCGATAAAGAACGAATCAACGGCGGTCGAGCCATGAGCAAAAGAATGTTCGCTGCAGCAGCGCTGCTTTCAGCTGCAACTGCAGCATTAAAATTCATAATGAGCATACACTTTCGTTGGTAGAGAACGTTGGACAGTCCCACTTTCTTACATGTTTTGCGTAAAAACAGGATAAAAACCTCATCTCACAGCCTTAAGTTATGCATTTTTTCGGCACATTTTAGGTTAAGACTAGCTGTAGCTATGGGAAATGATTTCACTTGTCCTTCGACTCAGATTGGACATGCTTTATGATTTCTTGGAGTCACTGAAAATGAAGCTAACCATTGTACGCTACTCAGGTCCGATTTCTTATCTTCCAAATAGCTCCTATGTGTCAGATAAACTCAGATTTTGCTGTGTTATTTGCAGATTTATGTGACAGATAGCTCTATGTAGAAGTTTAGAAAACGGCCCTTAGAGCATTTTCTGTGGTTAGGCTGGAGAGAATCTATGAAACATGAAACATAACTGAAAAGGTACATACTTAAGTATAGATCAATGTTCAAGTTATTTGACCTTTTGATCAATGAACTTTTGGTTAATGTAAATTCTAATGAAACCCCTAAAAGTATGCCATTTCAGGGTGAATCCTGCTGGAAATGCTGTCAAACACACACACACAAATGATCCATTCCAAGGTTCTCTCTCTCTCTCTCTCTAATGTCATGGGCATACTCATCTATTCGTATGTCTGTCTGGCCCAGGGATGGGATCTCTTGTGTTGCATAGATGTTGTGGGTAAGTAATTGTGTGAAGCTTTCCGTGGTCTTGGGATCGGCTAAGTAATATGCAATTATGCAAAGTGCAAGTTCAACGGAAAAGGCCATGGTTTTGCTTTGTATTCTGTGTTCATTCCCACTAGTCAACTCTCTGCTCCGTCCGTCCGTCCGTCCGAGTGTGTGTCCCCCAACTTGCTGCTTCATTTGCTCCGGCTGGTATTGCGGTTTGGCGTTCATTTCTAGTTTACTCAGCTTGTGCAATTATAATTAAATCTGTTTGTAAGTATAATTGGTGGGCGTGCGAATGGGATGAATGATGCAACATTGTTGTTGCTGTTTTTGTAAATTAGAACTACGCCCCGCTTCTCGAACGGCACATCTATCCATTTGGATTGATGGTGTGGTCTCCAAACCGTTTTTGTCTGTTTATTTGGCCAAGAAATTATGTCGCCACTTTGGAGGCTAAATTCACGAGCTGCTTTGGTAATAAGCTTTAAAGAATCATTGTGTGTGAAACTCTCAGCTATCATGGCCACCAGGGCCAGGCCCGTTGCCCGTTGCCCGTTGCCCGTTGCCCGTTGCCCGTTGCCAGTTGCCCGTTGCCAAGCTCTCTCAGTTGGTTAACACTTTTCACATGCCCACAGAGGCGAACAATGTGGCCCCACTCATATGTGTAATATATCAGTATGTAAGTAGGTATGTCCATTGAGGGGGAGGGCATGATGACAGCGACAACATCGACGACATGTGGGGATGGGCTATCGATTGACTACCATATTGCCATTTCCACACACTCGCCTTTGCTTACTCAGTGGCTGGGAGGGGGGGAGGGGGGGAGGGATGCTAAGGTTGATGGAGCCCACAGATAGAAGACAAGTCCAATTTGTATATGCCTCAACCCCACTGAGTCACAACCGGAGCTGGCAATTGAACCCATCTACTCTCTACTGCTCCTCCATCACAATTGGCCTCTTTGTTGGCCTATTTGCCAAAAAAAAAAAAACAAAAAAAAAACCGGCCGGTTTCTCCTGAATTTGTGCTAAAACAAAAACTATTTTCTTCTGTTTTTTTTTTCCCCCCCGGTGACTTTTATCAATCTGGAACTTTGTGTGGCTTGAAAAGTGAAAACCGAAAACGTTTCGAGTCGACGGTGTGCAGCACGTCAATGTGACTCACGTACCATTTCAGCTCAGCCCCCAATATTTATCTAACTAAATCGTTGAACTGGACTTGGTTTGGGATATATGATCGCTTTGTTTTGATTTTATGTTGGGCAATTAGTTATACCCAGGGTCAAGTTAATGATTCAATTAGCATTTGTCATCATTGCCTATTGTTGTGGTAGTAGCTGGTAAAGGGGGGTGGGAGGGAGGGTCTTGGATAATTGACATAGATCGTGGGAATATTGATCCATACGTATATACAAAAGTAGTTCATGATGATTAAGGCCCCCCGAACACAGCGAAAGCAAAGATCATTTGATTGATTTCAGTTTGTTTCTATTTTAATGACTAAAGTCTTTGGAGTTGTTTCACGGGAATAGACATTAGATAGTAAAAAAAAAAACGAGAAAGCAAAGCTAACTTCGTCTGAGCCGAAGTTTTCATACCCTTTTCAAAAAATCCTATTTTTTCCATTTTCCGACCGATTGTTCCTATGGTAGCTATATGATATAGTCATCCGATTTGGCCAAAAATTTGTAAAACTATGTGAAAGCATGTGAAACAAACAAATACAAAATTGCAGGATGCTACCATTAAAAACAAAAAAGTTTTCCCAACTAAGACTATTTTTCAGACCCATCTTTTGTATGGCAGCTATACCATATAGTTGTCCGATTTTCATCAAACATGGCAGAATTATAAAAAAACATAGAAAACTTACGATTACAAAGTTTCGAGACGTTTCCATTGAAAAGAAAATAGTTTTTCTCACTAAAACTAGTTTTTCAACCGATTGTTCCTATGGGAAGCTATGAGATATGGTCATCTGATCCGGTTGGTTCCGACATATTAGTAGTGTGCAACAAAAAGAAGACTCTGTGCCAAATTTCAGCTCGAAAGCTTTAAAACTGAGAGACTAGTTCCAATAAGAACAGACAGACAGACGGACAGACGGACGAACAAAGCTCAATCGACTCAGCTCGTCACCCTGATCAAGAATATATATACAGTTTATGGGGTCGGAAATGAATATTTCTATGCGTTGCAAACGTCTGGGCAAAATTATAATACCCTTTGCAAGTGTATAAAAACTTACATTAATTATCTTATACTGAGTCCAAGTTTTGTGGTTAATCGTTAAGTAACACCTAAATCATCAAGTTTTCTAGGTAATGAGTGCTAGACTCGCACAGTGCATTGTAGCCCCAAGGACGTTTCTACTTTGAGTATAAAGCGACTTAATTGAAGTCACAAAACTTGGGATAGGTGGGCATTTCGACTTTCTTACTTGTTAGGGTACACTTTTATAGGCTATTTACACTAGGAGTGAGTTGTGCGCTAACAGCTAACAATCAGCTTTTTTCCCATTCAAAAAAAAACTATTAACGCATAACGCACTCCTAGTGTAAATAGCAAGGAAAGTGTATGCACAGTATGAATTTCAATAGCATTTAAACCAGGTAACATTCTTTTGCTTATAGCTTGACCAACGTCTTGCAAAAACTAATGATCAGATGACTATATCTTTTATGTCCAAGAAAATAACCAAAAACCATAGAAAATTGAAATGGAAAATATATATATACTCGATCCTTAGCCTGTTAGAGCTCCTCTACCTTCCCCATCCCTTGTACAGCCCCACCCAGTAAAGTTCTCCACAACATCTTACCCAAAAGCAATGCTCGATGAGTTTTGTGGCATGTGTCACCACCATGGCTGCCCAGGGTACAGTTTGGCTTTAGCTTAGCTTGGGCTTCACCTAGTGAGAGGGTTCAGTCTAAGCCATCGCTCTCTCTCTCTCTCTCTCGCACACTCTCCGCCGCTGCTGCTTGTTGGGTATAAAAGTCGTTGGTGGAACTTAACACAGAGCATTAGACAAGTGTCAAGCGACGCGTGCGCAGTAGCTAAGTGAACCACCACACTCCCCCACAGACCACACACTCATACTCAAGCGGCCACAACATGAAGTGCTTAGTAAGGCTCTCGCCCGCCCAAGGATTACACATGGATTACCCCTAATCTCTTAATTGTTTCCAGTTCGTCTTGTTAGCGACCAGCTTGGTGCTAGGCGCCCGGGCCGATGAGTTGCCCACGGCAGTGGAGCAGGTGACGGCCGAACAGGATCAGGTTAGCTCGGCGAGCAGTTATGCACCACTGCAGGACAAGAAGCAGGAGAAGCGTTATGTTGGTGGTTATGGTTATGGAGGAGGCTATGGTTCATTGGGAGCTGGCTATGGCGGTGCAGGCTATGGCAGCGGTCTGGGAGTGGATAGCTACTACAATCCGTACGGATCACGTGGAATTGGAGGTTTAGGTGAGGATGAGATGAACCAAGGATTTGATGGAACTTGATGGATACTTTTAATCCGGTTTAGATGGTGCAGCAGTGGGAGGATATGGCGGATATGGAGGCTACAGCTCGGGATTGGGCGCCGGCTATGGCTCCGGCTTGGGCGGTTATGGCTCCGCCTTGGGCGGCTATGGATCTGGCCTGGGCGGCTATGGTTCCAGCTTGGGCGGCTATGGTTCCAGCTTGGGCGGCTATGGTTCCAGCTTGGGCGGCTATGGCTCCAGCCTGGGCGGCTACAACTCGAATCCCTATGCCTTGTCGTACTACAACAGAGGCCTGGGCGGCACCGGCTATCCCTATTACAACACCCGCTTCGGTGCCGGAGGATATCCTTCCAGCTACTACACGAGCAACTATGGCAACAGTGTGGTGGGCGGCGGCTTAGGGGCTCTGGGCGGCGGTGTACCACCCTTAGGTGGTGGCTATAACTATGGATCCGGCATCTCGGGAACGGTCTACTAGAGGAGCACCCACACACAAGTTCAAGCCTAGCGGAATTTATTTTTTTCAGCCAATTTTTTTTTTCTAACTTAATTTTTATTAAAATATGCAACAAGATAGCTGAATGATCAATTTGGGTGGGAGGGCTGTCAGCTAAATAAGTAAAGGGTAAATTGAATTCGAATTGGCGCCCATTAACTACTTTTTGTAAGCTCTGGCCACCCTGTTCACAATTTGCTTATCGATTGCAAAAACGATGCGGAACTTATCGATAGGTCGCTAAGTCGATAGCATGGGGCTTAGAGGTGGAAGTCAGCTATAAATTGCTGTATGTTTTAATTTCGGTGATCATTAATTTAATTCTACTTCCCGGAGGAGCAACCAGCCGCTGCAAAACGCTCAGTGCAGTGCGATCTAAACAACCACCACAACAATACCAACAACAACAACGAGAGCAATATCAAAGTAGTAACAACGACGCAGTAGCGATTTGGCAATGTTATTGTTGCTGTAATTCAAGTACACAGCAAAGCAACAACAAGAACAACACTTGCCATGCACTTGCCATGGCTCCTACTAACGCTGCTGGCCCTAGCCGGCAACCAGGCCCTGGCTCTGCTCACCGAAGAAGCCTCGGAAATTGTGCACTATCAACCGGAGCAAGTGCATCTGGCATTTGGTGGTAAGTTTTTACTGTTTAAATAAATGCATAATATTAAGCATTAACGGTGCGTGTGTGTGTGTGTGAGTGTGAGAGAGTTTGCTGCGTGTTTGAGTAAGTCGAGCGGGTTGTAAAACGCAAATATGACATACAGTTTGCCAATTACATTTACTCTGATTAGCAGATGTGTTGCACAGTCATTCCC
This sequence comes from Lordiphosa andalusiaca, assembly GCA_035044965.1. Taxonomy (NCBI): domain Eukaryota; kingdom Metazoa; phylum Arthropoda; class Insecta; order Diptera; family Drosophilidae; genus Lordiphosa; species Lordiphosa andalusiaca. Next base: position 259,740 of record JAWNNM010002471.1, on the reverse strand, counting down.
GCCTCCCAAATGAGGTGGGCCCTGGCTGTTCAGTCATCATGCCGGACGAAAGGAACTTTGTATGGCAAATCATCGTATTTTAAATTGAGTACATTTCCATGCATTTTGAATGTCATTAACAGAGTTGCCTGCCAGATCAGGCATAACCGGCTTACGTTCCCAACCCTTTGATACTTTATATGCCATGAGTGTGAGGTGGGTTGGAATTTGCGAGATTGCCGTATTAATATGTATTTTCCGGAATCGGAAAAACGCAGGTATAACTATTCATCGACTTAAGCCCACAGCGTAGCAATAGCAAATGTTACTAAGTTATTTAACCAGATACTCTGGTTCAAGATCCACGGGCTCTATTTATACCCAAATGAGAACATTTAGAAACAAATCGACTTGTACTCTACACTTGGAACCCAATTACTTGTGCGAGATCTTTGTTTTTCGACGCCAAAAGTCTTCTAAAAGTTGGTTTTATATGAACCACTGTTCTGAGTGGAGAGTAAGATTGTAGTAAATAATGTGAAACTTTTGAATAAAAGTATCCAATCGAACCTGGTAAAAGGTACCCCTCGAACTGCTCTTACAGTCTTCGAATGTTAATATAAATGAAGAGTGTGTTAGTTATCCGAAATTCATTATATAACACCTTAATTCTGATACCTGAATGTAACTAATCCAACATAATATCTAGTTTAAGACTACTCCTAAAACCTAGATACCAATCCTAACAGTAATTCAATGCTTCTTAACTTACTAACTAACAATTAGGACCGATTTCTCATCTTCCAAATACATTCTACGTGTCAGATAAACCTATAATTTTGCGCTGTTATATCGTAACTTACATAACATATGAGAAATCCCCCTTAAACTGATTTATTTTTCAAGTTAAACCCCCAGCCTGGTTTCATCTACATTTCCCTTTTTAATGTTTATGAAATAGGAAACCACAATTCCCATTCTCTAAAATAGCAAAAGCTACAATTAAACAAATATTTATTATTATAGAAATTAGACTTTGTAGTACATTTACACGCCAGTATTTCACGCGATAACGCCAAAAGCGTCATACGACACCCCACAGCGAGCGTTTGTTCGGTTCGGTTAGGGAGGGGGAACCGGAATAGGGGAGTGTGAGCATTGTGTTCTACATTCAGTAGAAGCGATAAGAAAACAATAACAAAAGAGCCTCGAAAAGTAACATAAACAATAGATTTAGAAAAACGAAAACAAATTTCAGAGATGGCAAAATTGTATCTTGAATGCATGTTGTGACTATCTTTTCTTGCTTCTGTTTTTTTTTGGAAAAACTGCTCAAAATTGTTCTTTGTTTTCTTTTCGTTTCCTATCGCCCACTCGTAGAGATCACTGCTAGCGAAATTGTGGTCACCTGGTCGACGCGCAGCCTGCCGCCGGAACCGGAAGTGGCCAGCGTTGTTGAGTACGGACTGCTTAAGGCCGGCACAGCGGGGCATCTCAAACAGCGGGCCCAGGGCAAGGCCATCAAGTTTGTAGATGGCGGTCCAAAACAGGCCACACAATATATCCATAGGGCAAGTACTAAACGTTGGCCATTAGGGGACAGCACAGATTGATGGTTTCTCCTTCACTTAGGTCACACTTAGCCAGCTTCAGCCAAATTCCACTTACCAGTATCATTGCGGCAGCTCCTTGGGCTGGTCAGCCTTATTCCAATTTCGTACCGTACCCTCAGCTGGGTCGGATTGGTCACCCACGTTGGCCCTGTATGGTGATATGGGTAATGAGAATGCTCAGTCATTGGCTCGATTGCAGCAGGAGACACAGCTGGGCATGTATGATGCCATCATCCATGTGGGTGACTTTGCCTACGATATGAATTCGAAGGAGGCACGAGTGGGAGATGAGTTTATGCGTCAAATTGAAACAGTGGCTGCCTATCTGCCCTACATGGTGGTACCCGGCAATCATGAGGAGAAGTTGTGAGTAGTTGAAAGGGGATTGTTGATAATGAACTTAAATGTGCATGGAATTGGCATAGAAAATGAGTTGATATGGAGAGTGGAACACAGATATACCCATTTCCAGAGTAGTGCTAGTGGATTTTAAAGTTAGAAGAAGGAAAAGTGTAAAGGAAAGGGTCTAGAGAGCTAAACACTGCTTTTTAGCAGTTTTTACTGATTATTGTATACACTGAGCTGAGATAAAGAGGTGTCTCACTTGGTTATAGTCATTAAGAGACAGTGTGTACGATATTTAAAGGTAGCAGACGGTGTTAACAGTACTAAAGCGCAGTAAACGGTGTTTCTGATACGACAAAACAGCCGTAGGCGGTGCTTATGAGTTGGTAGGCGGTGCTTACAATATTTAAAAAAGCCTTTTAGACCGTATTTGATATCAAAATGTAATAGAAAGCGGTGTTTACAATATTAAGATTAAGTCTACGACCTTAAAAGAGAGTTGGAGGTGTCTTTATTATAATAAAAGGTGCTAAAAGCCGATGTTTCCGATATTATCAGACAATAATATCATAATGCAGTCAAAGACGGTGTTTATGAAATTAGGAGGCGCTGTGTACAATATTAAGAGGTGGTAGAAGGCGATGTTTATCAAATTTAAGGTTGGTAGACGGTGTTAACGATATTTAAGTGAGGTAGAATAGCATTTCTGCTAAATTAGCAAGTAGTAGACAGGGAAAAGCGGTGCATAAGAAATAAACAAGCTGTAAAATATGGTTTCTACGATACTATAAGATAGTAAGCGGTGTTTTTCTAGCGATTTTTTAAATTCAAAAGCATTAAGATAAGGTTTTTGTTGATATTCAGTGTTTGAGGTGTTAAAGATATGATAATACGATCAAAGGTGGCGCTTATGAAGTTAAAAGGTGGTGCTTTTCATGTTCAAAAGGTTCCTGTGGTATTAAAAGATGAAAGACGGTGTTCAGGATATTAAAACCAAGCAAAATACGATCTTTTTGGCGGTGCTTACAGTAGTAAAACGGTATGATAACATAATAGGCTGTGTTAATTATATTAAAATATGCATTAGACAGTCCTTATCATGATAAAAGGTATAACGAGACGGCGTTTACGATATTAAAAGGTAGTCTGTGGTGGTCACAATATCATAATATAGCAGAAGGCGGTGTTTATAAAACTGAAAGACCGTGAAATATGGTGCTTATGATACTAAAATGTAAAAAGCGGTGCTGACAACAAAGCTGAGAGGCCGTGAAAGGTAGTGTTTATGATACTAAAAGGTATAAGCGATGATAATTTCCAGGATATGACAAGAAAGAGAAAAGAACGAGGGATGAAAAGGTGACATTTGATAAATGGCAGAGCTAAGAGCCGTATAATTCCATTCCAAAGCACATTCTCTAGAATGCACAAAGTATCAACAATCCTGTCTAGAAATTCCCCAGAATTCTTGATCTTATCACCGCTCCCAACTTGCAGCAACTTCTCCAATTATCGTGCACGCTTCAGTATGCCCGGTGGCACGGACAATATGTTCTACAGTTTTGATTTGGGGCCCGTTCATTTCATTGGCATCTCCACGGAAGTGTACTATTTCCTCAATTATGGCGTCAAGTCTTTGGTCTTTCAATACGAATGGCTTAAGCAGGATTTGGAGCAGGCCAACCGTCCCGAGAATCGTGCTAAACGTCCCTGGATCATCATCTATGGCCATCGGCCGATGTACTGCAGCAATGAGAATGACAACGATTGCACCCACTCGGAGACCTTGACTCGAGTGGGTTGGCCATTTGTGCATATGTTTGGACTGGAACCGCTGCTGTATGAATATGGCGTAGATGTGGCCGTTTGGGCGCATGAACATTCCTATGAGCGTTTATGGCCCATCTATGATTATCGCGTTAGAAATGGTTCGCTCGGCTCACCATACGAGAATCCGCGTGCCCCCGTCCATTTGGTAACGGGCTCGGCTGGCTGCAAGGAGGGACGTGAGCCGTTCAAGGGTAAAATACCCGAATGGAGTGCATTCCATAGTCAGGATTATGGCTATACACGGCTCAAGGCACACAATCGTACGCATTTGTATTTCGAGCAAGTGTCCGATGATCAGCAGGGAGCCATCATTGATCAATTTTGGTTAATCAAATCCCAGCATGGAAGCTATGCCAAGCTATGAGCCCCAGTTGAATGAGGGGGGGATAGCCAATGGCAACTGGCAGTATTACTAGCGCACATTCGAATGTTTACTGTAAAAATGTATATTTTAATTAGGCAATTGGTGGATGAAGAATCACCTCATTTTAGCATTTTAGTGATTGTCATTTGAAAATGTATGGTTTCTTACTTTCTGTCCGGGGAACTGGAACAAAATTTCCTTTTAGAAAATTACCCAAATCACTTAAGAACAAGTTGTTTTATTTGTTAGTAGACCAGCGATGGGTAGTTAGTGGCCCGTTATGCCCTCACTTGGGGGTAATTAGGCGATTTAACTATTTTTTTTTTCAATTAAAAGTGTTACCTTTCGTATAGGTTGGCATTTACACATTGAAGCAAACTTTCAGAAGCTTTTGCATAAGCTTTCGTTTGTAGGAAAGCAGTGTGGTGTGGTGGTGTCGCTTTCCCCCCCTACACCTCTTTTCTACCAGCCAAAGCTGTTTGAAAGCTTCTTCAAGCTAGATTTGCACTGTGAAGCAAACTTGATGAAGCTTTTCAGGCACTTAAAATGTTGTTTGCTGGTGGAAAATATGGTTTATGGTTTCTGAAAAAGGCTTCAGAAGCAAACGGACTTCTTTCAAAAGAGTTTCAGGGACTTTTCACAGCTAGCTAGAGGTTTTCCCGTGTCAAAATAAGAGAAATCTGAAATGAAAACACTTCCTCTGCCGCCTGCAGAAACGGTGCTGGATATTGTGGTGACGTGGAACACTCGTGATAGTACCAATGCATCCATTTGCGAATACGGCACCAATGGGCTAAATCAGCTGGCCATATCTTCGTCTGGGCCCACAAAATTTGTTGATGGCGGTGCCAAGAAGGCCACACAGTATATTCATCGTGTAAGTAGCCGCCAACCACTCCACTGCATACCATCATTATCATCATGATCGTCATCATCATCCCCACCAGGTGACGCTGCCACAACTGAAGGCCAATACCACCTATCTTTATCATTGTGGCAGCCATTTGGGCTGGTCGGCCACCTATTGGTTCCGCACCGTGTTCAACCACAGCGACTGGTCACCCTCGCTGGCCATTTACGGTGACATGGGCGTGGTGAATGCCGCCTCCCTGCCGGCACTGCAGCGCGAGACACAGATGGGCAAGTACGATGCCATCATTCATGCGGGAGACTTTGCCTATGATTTGGCCAGCGAGAATGGTGAGGTGGGTGATCAGTTTATGCGTCAGGTGGAGACCATAGCCGCCTATGTGCCCTACATGGTGTGTGTGGGCAATCACGAGGAGAAGTAGTAAGTGCCCGGCAGTTGCGCCAGATGTTCTAATCCTACCTCCAACCATCCATCTACCAGCAACTTCTCGCACTACATCAATCGGTTCAGCATGCCGGGCGGCAGCGAGAATATGTTCTATAGCTTCGATCTGGGACCCGTGCACTTCATTGGCTTCAGCACCGAGTTCTACTATTTCACCCAGTTTGGCCTGAAGCAGATTGTGATGCAGTACGAGTGGCTGGAGCGGGACTTGAAGGAGGCCTCTAAGCCGGAGAATCGTGCCAAACGACCCTGGATCATTACGTACGGCCATCGACCCATGTACTGTAGCAATGACAATGGCGATGACTGTGCGAATCATGAGACGTTGGTCAGGAAGGGACTGCCCGTCTTTCACTTTTTCGGTTTGGAACCGCTCTTCTTCAAGTACGGCGTGGATGTGGAGATTTGGGCGCATGAGCATTGCTATGAACGGATGTGGCCCATGTACAATTATACGGTGTATAATGGTTCCATGGCGGAGCCATATGTGAATCCCGGTGCACCCATACACATCATAACGGGTGCGGCGGGCAATTTGGAAGGACGTGAACCGTTCTTTAAGCAGATGCCACCGTGGAGTGCCTATCATAGTCAGGATTTTGGATACTCACGCTTGAAGGCGCACAATGCGAGTCATTTGTACTTTGAACAGGTGTCGGAGGATAAGCATGGAGAAGTGATAGACAAGTTCTGGGTGATAAAGGACAAGCATGGAGCGTACGAGGAGCGAAAGTGAAGGAGGAAAAAAATGTTGAATTGTTACGGGAGTGGGCTTAAATGGGTCTTATACTAAGTCTTATGCTGGGAGAGAGCTAAACTAAGGTGACGATTTCTACGCACCAAGTTTCTTCGTGATTAAGGCCCTGCAAAGTATGCAAACTTTATTTCTTTATGCATTAAAATGAAGCCATTGCAAGTCTGTCATAGATATTGTCATAGATTGTGGGGTATTCAACAAAATGTTGACTTAAGACATGTATCAAATGTATACTTGACCCAAATTATGAATTTCATTTAACATAGCATACTTTACAGCGCCTTAAGCATGATATATTTTGTGTTTATAAACGTAGTATGTATAGATTTTTAAGAAATTTCTCAAATCTTAATTATAAGTTTACTTTTGAACACCTTATTGAGGAATCCCCACAATTTTATGAACAGCTAGAGACTAGAGTTGAGTCTTTCAGGTCTTACAGGGTTTTTTAAGCCTGGTCTTATACTCAAAAACTTAAAATGCTTAAAATTACATTATCAATCGTGCTTACACTTTTACATACGGAAAAATTTGGCTTTTTATAACCATTTTTCGGTACAAATTTGATCTCAAAATTGCAAAAATGTGGAAAATAGAAACACCTATATGGCTCTTATGCAAGATCTTATAATATATGTGCTACTTTCAAGTACCGAAGACTAAAAATAACAATATATATACTTCCAGATTCTATGAATTCCTGTGTCAGACTTAGTTACGAGCACAAAATAAGAGCTACAGAAGTATTTACTTTATATGAAACCATTTTAGGGTCTAAGTGCCGATTTCTCATCTTCCAAATAGCTGCTATGTGTCGGATAAACTTAGATTTCGCTGTGTTATTTGTAGGTTTATGTGACACATAGGTTTATGTAGAAGAATAGAAAACGGCCCTTAGTCTAAATGCTCTCAATCTTCTTTAAGCTTAAACTCTTTTATTTTATACTAATCTTAATCAATATAAAGGGTTGTATTGACTACAGGAACATCTTTAAGTGATCTGACATTCCAAAACCCATCATCTCTTCTTCAATTGGTAAATCTCAAAAATTTTTGATGATTTAAGCAAACTGCTTAACATATTTCTCACTCTAGGAGTAGCCCTAAAAATGTAGAAGATTGCTTTTTAAGTCGAGACTAGAGTATGGCTTAAAGTCTGGCATGAGTAGAGCCACAGAAGCTTATCTTTTCGAAAAAGAAAGGTTCAAGTAGGACTGCAAGCAGATCAAGCACCACTGCACTGCAGAGAAAGTGTCTAGTTAAATGCCAGAAGTATCCAAATCAATGTATTGAAGTCGTCCATTTTACACAGGCATGTCCCAGGCAAAAGCCAACTATCCCCGGCAGCAGCCATTTCAAACCAGTTTAATACCAATTCTCCCCTGCAGCAGACATTTGCAACCAGTTTTAGACCAATTGTCCTTTGCAGCAGCCATTTGCAAATAGTTTAAAACCAATTCTCCCTTGCAACAGCCATTTGCAACCAGTTTAAGACCAATTGTCCTCGGCAGCAGCCATTTGCAACCAGTTTAAGACCAATTGTCCCCGGCAGCAGCCATTTCCAAGTAGTTAAAGACCAATTGTCCCCGGCAGCAGCCATTTGCAACCAGTTTAAGACCAATTGTCCTTTGCTGTAGCCACTTCTAACCAGTTTAATACCAATTGGTTCCTTGAAAATCCTCAAAAACCTGTCTAACGACACTCTATTCTATTCTATTATGAACTTTTTAAAATTGTTTTTATAAGAATTTTAATCAAGAACATCAACGTCAAAACTTAAGCTTTCTAGTCACAAACACAACTGTTTTCTAGTCACAAACACAACTGTTTTTACGACCATAATGCTGTTTCTGCGCTGCCTTGCCATATTTTGTGATTATGTTGCTTTGAAATTCCCAAACAGTTATGGTATCGCAGGCATGGAGCGACTCTTGTAGGACTGACGGTCGACAGGCTGATGATAGAGGTTGGTACCTGCCTCCTCTTTGTGGTGTGTGTTGTGTGCCTCTGTTTAAAGTTGTGCAAAAGTATAGCAGGCCCTCGAGCCGGCTAAAACTGTAGGTTTACTTTAGTTTTCTAACTAGACTGGTGTGGAAATGGTGTAGTTTTGGCCATGCCAAATGGATACCGATGCCATATATGCCGGATGCTCGATATGGTAAGCTTAAGCTTATTTTTCAACCTGTGTATGTTACAAAAATAGACTCAGTATTCGTAACGAAGACAATTCTCTTGTTTTGTGTGCATAAACAGATTAACAAATCGTACAAAAACTGTCACAAAATCCCCTTTTTCAAAACCTAATGTGAGATATATTTACATCTGTCTAGTTTGGGTCACAGTATAAGACTTGGTATAAGACCGATTTAATGCTCTACATCCTATATGTTATCCATATGAAACTGTATTTGAATAATCCTAAGTTATGCTCATTATATATTTTTATTAAGTCAACGAAATAAACCGTCGATTGTGCATTCCATCCACTCCATCCCTTCTCCATCTTTCCACTCCACAGATAGCCTGACCGACATTGTGGTCACCTGGTCGACACGTGGCTCGCCCAATGCATCGCTGGTCAACTATGCTCAAAACTATGTCCATGATAAACTCAACACTGTCAACGGTAGCTGGAGCCGGTTTGTGGATGGTGGACATAAGGCGCGTACCCAGTACATGCATCGTGTGACTTTGAGGAATCTGCAACCGGACACACGGTACGAGTACAGCTGCGGCAGTGAACTGGGCTGGTCGCCGGTCTTTGGCTTTAAGACACCGCCAGCGGGCGAGAATTGGTCACCCTCATTGGCCATTTTTGGTGATATGGGCAATGAGAATGCCCAGTCGTTGGGACGTTTGCAACAGGATACGGAGCGGGGCATGTATGATGCCATTATACATGTGGGTGACTTTGCCTATGATATGGATACCTCGAATGCGGCTGTGGGAGATGCTTTTATGCGACAGATTGAGTCGGTGGCCGCGTATGTGCCCTATATGGTGTGTCCCGGCAATCATGAGGAGAAATAGTAAGTTAGTCAAATTCAAATGGTCCAACTTTTATGTAAACCTTCGTTTTGTTTCTTTCAGCAACTTCTCCAACTATCGTGCTCGCTTCAGCATGCCGGGCGGCACGGACAGCCTGTGGTATAGCTTCAATCTGGGTCCCGTGCATTTTGTTTCCTTCTCCACGGAGGTCTATTACTTTCTCAATTATGGATTGAAGCTGCTGACCAAACAATTTGAATGGCTGGAGCGTGATCTCAGTGAGGCTAATCTGCCCGAGAATCGTGCCAAACGACCCTGGATCATTACCTATGGCCATCGGCCCATGTACTGTAGCGATGAGAAGGAATACGATTGTGATGGCAAGCTGGAGACTTACATACGACAGGGTTTGCCGCTACTGAAATGGTTTGGACTGGAGGATCTGTTCTATAAGCATGGCGTGGATGTGGAAATCTTTGCTCATGAGCATTTCTATACACGTCTCTGGCCCATCTATGATTTTAAGGTGTACAATGGCAGTCGGGAGGCACCCTATACAAATCCCCAGGCACCCATACAGATTATCACAGGTTCGGCTGGTTGTAAAGAGGAACGTGAACCCTTCTCACCGGATTTACCCGCCTGGAATGCATATCACAGTAATGTGAGTGGAGAAACTTAAGTGAAAGAATGAAATGCGGTGTTAACTTTTCTCTTTTTTTGACAGGACTATGGCTATACACGTCTGAAGGCACACAATGGCACGCATCTGCATTTCGAGCAGGTTTCCGATGACAAACAGGGAGAAATAGTGGACTCGTTCTGGGTGATTAAGCAGAAGCATGGCAGCTATGCGCCCAAGTAGCGGATTTTAAAACTGAACCTATTTTAAAAATACTCTAAAAATGACTTCTTGTTCCCGTTTTGGTTGTGAATTGTGACTTCTAAGTTAATCTAGTAAAATCTACTGGTTAGCCAAAGGCTCCAGGATAAACATATTTTATTTAATTAACCGAAAAACCATGTTAATTTGATAATTTCTGCTGCAATACATGAATAAATATTGAAAGCACTTTTATTTAAGGGTTAAAGGACTTGGTTTTTTCATCCTTTTCATATATGAAGTATGCAGTCTTAAAGTACACAAACCGCACTTAATTTAGCAATTTTTTTCATGCTTCTAGGACGAAGGCTTCATTTTTAACAACCATTTAGAAAGCAGCCTTTGCACCTAGAGTCATGTCGAGCGGCCGGCCGGCCGTCGGTTTCGTAGTTCGCCAAACGAGGCTTTGGCGTAGTTGATTTACCAGGCGAACAGAAATCTGTAGCAGCAAACTGAGTTGCCCAAAAGTGTGGCATACTTTCAGGCTGGGCCGGAATTGATTATTGCCCGCCCCCCAAAAGCAGGCTATGGGTATTCGCAGTTTCGCTGCTGCTGTTGCTTGCTGCTGATTTCTGTTCGCCTGTTAGCTGAAACTAGGTTGGTTGGAACCACGATGCGTTTGGTTTTGCGGATGGGCAAGATTAGAAAATCGCAAAAACAAAACGAATTTAAAAGGGGAAATTTAGAATTGAAATATTATAGAAAATTGGTATCAAAGGGGGGGTCAGTTCAACTTTCAACTGGATGAAAGTTGTAAGGATACAAAGGATTCCTTGAAGTGGCAGCTTATCTGCACTTGTAACTATACTGACAGCTGGGAAACGGCGAGTTTCTAGGATCCTCAAAGAAAGTCGAGGAAACAGGCTGAGGTACTGAACCTACTTGGAGAACCTGGGCTAGAAGCATCGCCCCAGAAATCGATGCAGCATACAGATATATATCAAAGGAGCTGGTAAAGAATATATGAGTTATCCATTGAAGTTTCCCAGTCGTCAGCTGATCCTTTAACAGCCTTGCTCCCTCTTCATACACATCCCGATAGACACCGCCGCTTGGGCTAACCCCTGGGATTACGGTTTCCACTAATACAACTCACTTCATCATTCTGGTTTCTACTTAAATAATCTTTAATAGACAAAATAGATGTGTATATATGGATCCTACAAGTATAATATGTAATATATAATTGGTTTAGTTCATAATTGACATAATGCCTGGCATCAGCCTAGGAAAGATATGGAATTTTGTTCATGTGAAGCAACTGTTGGCCTCTGCTCAATGTACACAAATGTATAGATAGTTATAAGGATTAGGAGTAGGATTAGCCTTAAGATGATCATAAATAATATAACATAGGGATAACAATAACAACAAAAAAAAAAAAAAGGAATGGAGAAGGAAAGAGTACACAACTTAACACATACTAAAGCTAAACATATTCCTCCTGTTGGCAGCCTTCGGGATTAGATTTAAGTGGTTAAGCGTAAACAGGTGGAGACTACGGCTTGTCGCCAGACGGTGGCGGTGGCGGTGCCATGCTGGGCATGCTGCTCTTGCGCTGCGCCTGCGATATCTGCACAATCCTCGACAGCGGCGAGTGGGTGCTGCTGGTGCTGGGTCGTGTGGGCGAGGTGAGCGGCAATAGACGTGTAGCCGAGGCTCCAGCCTCATCGCCACCACCACCGGACGAGGTGGTGGACAGTTCCCGGGCCAGGGGCGAGGGACGCAGCGACAGGCGACGCTGCAGAACGGTCTGTGAAGTGTTGCTCTCGTTGAGACTGACACCTGGTGGTGGCGCCTGTCCGGGTGGTATCTGCAGAGCGGTGGGACGCACACTGAAACGGCGACGGAACTTGCTTTGGGCCAGAACTGGCGTCACCGAGTTGGCTGCAATTGGACTGGGACTCTGTTGCATGACTCGTTCCGTGTAGCTGGGCGGCGGCTCAAGCATGGTGGAATTGGCCAGGCTGGGGCTGCTGGTGGCCGACATGGTGCCCACAATGGTGGAGCGCCGCGCATACAAACGATTGGCGGCCGCCGCCTGCAGCGCGCGTGTCTGATCCCCCGCAAAGAGGGAGAGAATGGGCGGCAATAGTGGTGGATCCAGGCCGGCGTTGCCCATTTTGCGCTGCTTCTTGCTACCCTTCTCCTTCTTGGTGCTCACCTGCTGCTGCTCATCGAGCACTGCATGCGTGTGCACCACCTCCAGGGCGCGTATGAGATCCGCTATGGTGGTCTGCTCTAGCACATCCATATCCTTGTCGGAGGTTACCGAGAAAATGCTCGAGCGACGCGGCATGGAGGCGACCGAGGAGGAGGTGATGGTGGTGGCTGCGGTGGCCGTGGCCGGGAAGAGGCTGCCTCGGCGTGCGGCTACGGCAGCCATGGCCGCTGAGCCGGAGCCGCTGGTGGCCAGACTGCCGCGACGCATCTGCATTTGGGACAGCGACGAGGCGTGGGTGGGTGAAAACATGCTGCCACGGCGGGCGGACAGTGCCGGATTCTGGGTATAGATGGATTCGCGGCGTCTCCTGGCTGCGGCCACTGCTCTACGCTGGTAGGCGCCTCCTGCTCCCAATCCTCCGCCAGCAGCAGTTAGTGTGCCATTGGTGGTACTTGAATTGTAGGTGGCCTGTTCCGAGTCCTCCAGCTGGAAACCCATATTGGTTAGCCCCGAGTTCGCATCGAAGGGCGGCGGCGGACCACGTCCATTGCGTAGATACGACTGACTGGCTCCTCCGGTAACCGTATTGTTGTAGTAGTCCAACTGCGAACGCGGAGGCAATGCACCCGCTGCTCCCTCTGGCACTGAGACCACCGACAGTTTGCGCTCCAAGTCCTGGGAGGGTCGCTTTCGCTGAAACGGAAACAGACGACGCAATCCATCCGGCATGGAGAATTTCTTAACGCGTCCCGCAACCGCCTCCTTCTTAAGTTGCTCCTCTCCTGTTGCATCCGGTTCCAGTTGCACCACATAAGACTCATCATTATTGTTGTAGCGCTTGTTGAACGCCTCCTGGATCTGCTGGTTATCCCCACTCCACGTCCATTCGTTATGCGGTGCTCTAAGCGGACGCTGGGAACGCCAACGCTGGGGCTCTATGTTGAAGTCCGAACAGGCACGTCCACGTGGACGACGCGGTGGGGCCGAGAACTCATTCACCGTGGAGAAGGACCATTCACTGGCCAAAATCTGCGAATCGGAGAAGCCATGATAGCCGCCATACAGGGCAGCATCATCAGCCTCCGGCGGCGGTGGCTTGACCGTGGCCAGAGCCGTTACCACCTTGGCCAACAGATCGGTGGTCTGGCGATATGCCTCCGCGGTCTCGAATGTCTTCTCGCGATCGAATTTGCTGAGCTCCGTATCGGAGCTGGCATGGATCAACATGCCCGACTGATCCAGGCCAGCCACTTCTGCACACATGGAGAAGGCACGCTTGCGACTGGGTATGGGTGCCGGCTCCACGCGATACATGCTGAGTTCCGGACAGGAGGCCGAGCGGGGCAGAGTGTAGGCGAAATCTGCATCGGTGTAAACGGGCTAGAAGATGGATTGAGAAGATGAAAGAGAATGGGATTAGCAGGTGGTAGCTACGGTAGGTGGCTGCACTGGGGGGCACTGGCACTGGGAGAGAGAGACAGAGATCTGTGGCATTACTTACGCTCGCTCTGCGGCGTCTTCTTCGCCATCTTAATCTTTGTGCCAATTCTATTTCCCTTTCCACAAAACTAAACAAGAGAAGAACAAGGAAATATCACTCCAACAGCAGAAGGATTCAATTAACGCCCGCTTAGTCAAACATTGGACAGAGATTCCCAGGAAATGCACACATTAGGGGACAGAAAACGAGCCTGGATGAGAGCTTCTTACAACTTACGACTGGGTTTGGTTAGGTTAAGTAAGGATAGGTTAGGAAAAGCATCCTTGTGACTGTTCTGGGATTCCTTCTTGATTTTGCTCAGATTTTAAGTGCTCAAAGGAATCAAACAGTGGGTTAGGCATGCGATTTGAACGCCTTTTCGTTAGTTTCCCGGTTTGGGTTAAGCATTTTCGGTGGAAAAGTAAGTTATCAGGTGTTAAAATTCGCTTTAAAGCTTGCTATCCAGATTAGCTTGGGTTAGTTGGTCAATAATGTGTCCCAGTTTACAGTGCTAGCCCAGGATTATGAGATGCCCGTTGAGCTTACCTTAACCTTCAGTATGTACAGCTCGTTGAGTAATCGTCTCAGATAGCCCACATCCTTGGTAACACCCGTCCAGATGCGATTCTGTGTGGCCTTCAGGTTAGAGGATAGCTGCTGCTCCAAATGGGCCAGTTTCTTGCTCTGCAATCCGCTGTAGAAACAATTGGATGAGTGGATGGATTGGATGATGGCCGGGTCAGTCATGCAAAACGTACACTTAAATATTCCCCAGGCATGCTTTGGTTTGACTTGTAGGACTTACCGTGTGATAAATGTCATAATCATGACCAGATAACCCAGCGAGAAGATGAACCATACAATGACAAAGATTTGGTAGACCACAAACCAGCCGCCAAATTCACGAGGCTGGCAAAACAATATGATTAGTTAAACAGGACAGTAAAATCTTCTCTCTTCACTCACCTGATTGGGACCAAAGGTTGGCACAAAGTCACCAAACCCGATGGTAGTAGTCGTCACATAGCTGTAATACAGCGAAATGGAATAGGGCCAGTTCTCAAAGTAGGTAAACACCCAGGCGGGCAGCAGCAGGAACAGTGCTATGCCGGGCACTAAAGCTATCACCACCGTCGTAATCAATCCCAACTGCGGTGGCACATAGTGCATGTCCAGGGTCATCTTGTACTTCTTGTAACGCCTATAAATCGCCTCAAACTAAATAAAAGAAATGCCTTTTAAGTATATAGCCAACTGACCATCTCTTCTACCCCCAACTCCACTCACCGTCCGTCCAAAGTACTCGCCCAGACCCGCAAAGAGTATACCATTCACCGGTATTCCAATCACCGAGTAGACAATCATGATCATGCGACCCGCAAATGTGGTGGGCGATATATTGCCATAGCCCACCGTCGAGCACACGGTGAAGGCAAAAAAGAAGGCATGATAGAAGGTCCAGGTATAGGGAATCTCGTACTCATCCTTGGTATAGTCCGTAACCGGTTTGCCACAGTAGTCAGTGATGCGCTCCAGTATCTCATTCTGTGTGGTGGCATTCTTGTCCGCCAGCTGATCCAGCAGATAGGCTAAAGTGAGAAACAAAAGCGAGACCATTCCAATGAAGCGTGAAATCAAATCAAACTTAATTGGCCCCATTACTACACGTGTTTGTGTTCCGGAAGCCAAGTGCGCGGGCGGTATGCCATCGCCATCGCCATTTAACCTTCCGCCTTTCCGAGAGCCGACAACGTGCCGGGCGGTGGAGGGAGGGCGAGGGCGAGGTGGCGACCGTTACCGGTTTTAACCCTGGCCCTCGTGCGACTTTTTACACTCGGGAATGATCAATCACACTGATCATGATCATGATCCGCTTGATTGAAATGCGCCAGACGGGCCAACCGCCATGGTGATGCTTATCAACGCAAATTAATTGAGATCCGAGCTGCAGTGGGGGTGTGAGGGGCGGGGAGGGCACTTGCTACTCTACTCGGCGTGGGTCAACAAAGCTTAGCTTTGATCGACTTGTGATTAGACGCGGAATATGCCGAGACGTTGCTGTGATTAACGCTCATTTTGTTGCGTTGTGTCCATCCAATTAAGATCTTCATCGTGTCTAATGGGCATATAAATACGGATGTCTGGATGGAGATTGATGTCTGAGTTGACTCATTTGGATAATGTAACGGAATGTAAAAGGGTAAGGGAATACTGCTACTGGTACAACGATATTTTAACAATAATGCATTTTCTTCAAGTTTTTACAACTTGAAATACTTTTCTACTGTGGAGTAAGCTTTTCTTCTTTACCGAACCGGTTCAAGCCCGGAATTTTAGTTTATTTTGTGGGAATTTTAACAAAATCCACCGCTTTTCTCACTCTTGGGTTGCTCAACGTTCACCTGATCAGAAAAATATGGCCTGGATTGAAATTGGAGCATCCAAAAACCTATTAAACCATACCCATATTTGATTTTTTTTATATATTACCACCCTCCCCTCTATATAAGTCGGCTGTCTTCCGACCAATTGAAAAAATATGGCCAGAAATGAAATGAGATCATCTAAAAACTTATAAAACGTTACCGCATTTGATTTTTTTTATATATTACCCCCCTCCCCTCTCTCTAAGTCGGCTCCCTTTCGACCAATTGAAAAAATATGACCAGAAATGAGATCAGAGCACCCAAAAACTTAGAAAACGTTACCCCATTTGATTTTTTTGATAAATTTTAGTCCCCTCCGCCCTCCATAAGTCGGCCCCGATCGGAAATATAATATATGGCCACAAATGAGATTAGTGCAACCAAAAACCCCCCGAGTACTGTCTAAACACTGAGTACATGTCCGAAGCCTTAGATAAAGACCTTACTAATTTCTGCCGTCCAGTTTTCTGCTCTGTTCCAGTGTACATTGTCTTTCTGATGTCAGTTTTTGCGCTTATGCTGCTTTGAAATTCCCAAGTAGTTATGACATTGCAGGCATGGAGAGTCGGAAAGACAGTCGACAGGCAAAACGACAGCTGAGTATTTAAACGGGAGATAAGTTAAACAACTTTACAGTCAACCAGACTTCTTTGTGGTGATTTAAGGGATATTTTCGAAATAGATGTTCCGTTTAGGAACTCATCAACTTATAAGGTTTGCTTCAGGGTCCTAAATCAAATTGATTTCAAGAGATTTGGTATCAGATCCACTCTAAGAAACTTACAACAAAACTCAACCTATTCGAGAAGACTATTCTGAGAACTCGACTCCATTTTTCTTTCCGTGTATTTTTATACTCTGTACCGAAGGTACATAGAGTATTATAAGTTTGTGCAAAAGTATGTAACATCCAGAAGGAAGCATCTCCGACCACATAAAGTATATATATTCTTGATCAGCATCAACAGCCGAGTCGATATAGCCATGTCCGTCTGTCCGTCTGTCTGTCTGAAACGCACAGATCTCAGAGATGGTAAGAGATAGAGGCTTGACATGTATGAGACATATGCTTCTTATGTCTGCAGGCAGATCAAGTTTATTTTCAATTTTGGACACGCCCCCTCCTGCCCCCGCAATTTAGAAAAAACGTCATATCTTCCACAGTTTTGAAGATAGATGGCTTGTTCCTTCTGGACATATTTAGTTATTAGGATAACTTATCGATCCGACAAAGGAATGAAGAAGATCGAATGAACGGTTTTCGAGTTATGATCAAAAGACAAATTTTCTTGGTACAGAGTATGTTATAGTCGGGCTTGACCGACTTTCTTTCTTGTTTGGTATTTAAATTTCACTTCTTTTGCCAAAACGTGCGTAAACTTGCCAAAAGTGTGAGCATTGTGACTTTACAAATCTATGGTAAATGTGATTTGTGATTTGCTATTTGCATTATCCCCCCGCACACACACAAAACCTAGCCCCGATCCGTGGCATATATTATATTATATATATATCGATGCTAAATCGATATCGCGTATTTATAATTATGCCACTTCAATTGCAATAAATCCGATTTTAAATAGCACATAAAATGTGCTAACTCAACACACAAATAAACCCAATAAACACTCTAATTAGCCACCATCGACCCAAGACGTGGATCGGATGCGAATCGATTACGATCGCAAAAAGGTTGGGTAAACGAACTGTCAAGGTATTGCGCGGGCCGTGTCCGCACATAGGCATATATCATAGCGACTGTAAGCTCCTGGCTTGTACTGGGGGTATTTGTGGGTCTTAGGTGACTAATACCTGCCCTGTCCCAGCCAAAGTCACTGGACAATATCGCTTTAATCTCGGAAACACTTGACAACTTGGGGAAAAAGCGAGCACCTAAGACAACACAACTATGACAGTCAAGTGTTGTCCACAAACATGTGACGATGTCATTTCACAGGTATGACAAGTGGAGAGCGAGAGGGAGGGAGGGGGGGGATTGGAGAGGACTTAATTCAATTCAAACTCGGAGATATTAATCGGAGAATTGTATGAGCAAATTGCGGGCAATCAAGGCGAGGGACATTTGTGGCATTCAAAGAGTGCACTTGCCTATCGCGAATTACCCGCAATTGGAACCCGGGGGCGAGTGTTGATGAGATGATGACGATGATGATGATGATGATGATGATGATGATGAGTGCCCGCATCCACCAGGTCCCTTTTGTTATGATTGAATTATGCAATTCGTTAAAAGATTACAGCTCTCAAATTGTTGTGATTTGCTTAAGGCTTAAGGTTTTTTTATTGAATGATTGCAGCCTGCAGTTAGAAACAGTTTATGAGCAAATAAGTGGACAGGCAGGCAGTCGGGAGGAGGGGGCGACTTAAGTAGGGTGTAATGAACCTGATGGCAGATAAAAAATATATCAAGAAACTAAATAGTTTACTCTATTTATTTCTGAACATTCTTAGAAGACTCTCTCACACCTAGTTTGCCTATTCCCTTCCCTAGATTGCTTTCTAATTTGCTTTCTTCTCAAACTGTTTTAAGATTCCCCGATACAATTCCTTCAATACTGTTCGAAATGTACAAACTAAACTTTAGTTTTCAATATTTTTAAAATATTTCCGCGTTTTTCCTACTCAAGGATTCCCTTTCGTAAGGTCACTTGCGTTTCGGTAACTAAATATAACAATTCTTCAGCAATCTATTAGCTATTTTTAAAACCCCCAATCCATACCCAATGGATCCAAATAGTTTTACCACTGTTAATCAGCTAATTGTATCGCCAACTGATTCATAATGAACAACCCTCGAGTATGTATGATAATCTAAGATTGCGAGTACAATTGAAATACATTTATATGGGGGTCAAGATTTCGTTAGTATTTCGACAGAATCCCGATAGGGCTCAGCGATAGAGCGATTGCACCTAAGGTTGTGTTTATCTCTAACGTTGAAGGACGAAAGACAAGTGCAGCAGGGGAAGGCATTTTGACGGGGACGGAGCAAATCTCGCAGCTGTACCAAAGTATGGATATGGAACAGAGGGCCTACAGCTTTATACCACAGACTTACAACAAAACCAAAGCAGAAAGTAGGTCAACTCCGACTGTAGTTTACTCTGTACCAGCAAAAGTGTATGCACAGTATGAATTTTGATGCTGCAGTGCACATTCTTTTGCCAAAGTGTATGCACAGTATGCATTTTGATGCTGCAGTGCACATTCTTTTGCCAAAGTGTATGCACAGTATGAATTTTGATGCTGCAGTGCACATTCTTTTGCTCATAACTCAACTACCCCTCATCCTATCTTAACCAATCTTCAAGCGGATGGATAGATAATTGCTCCGCAATAGAAGACGTTACAAAATATGACCCCGCTTGGAAGTGTGGCGTTAGGTAGATACGAAAAAGTGCCACTCACACGCCTTTACATCTAATCGGGAAGAGAAATACAAAGGAACACACACAGCACACAAATGTGAAATCAAGGGGGATAGCATACTCAGTTCTTCATGCTGATCAAGAATATATATACATATACTTGATGTGGTCGGAAATGCTTCCTTCTATGCGTTACAAACATCTGGATAATTTCAATATACCCTCTGCGAGGGCATAAATAATCAAAGGGCATCAAAATCGAATGAAAGGGTGCTACAATAATGATCAAATTTTAGAAATCACTTGAAAACCCACACTTATATTGTTTTAGTTTTCATTTAATGGCGTTTTGACAGAAATGCCGGGCTTTGCGAAAAGGTTTTAATGGCCCACCGCTGCTTTAATAGCCAATTGTAACATTTTAAGCATAAGAAGATGTGAAGTATATACTTTTCTGTCTGCTCAGATTCGCTGTTGGAATGGATAAAGCTAAGCCTCTCTTGAATGGATACTCTAAAAAGCAAAATGAGTTGCAAATAGGAAAAAATGGAAATCGAAAATGGGAAACTAGTTGAGGCTTTCATACCAACTGCCTCTCTGGAAGTCTCATTGAGTAGTGGTAGCATGGAATGGTTTTAGTGGGAGAGTTGTTGTTATTTGACAAATGATTTTCTTTAAGTGCATTCCTGACTGCCTTTGTGGGCATTTACATTTACAGCACTTACAGCCGAGCGGAAAAAACCACATATAACGGTCTAGTCTCTAGATCTCACAGTATACTTTCTTACTTCCTTTCACCACTTTCTTCTTTGGAGTATCTTCTACTGATTTTGTTTTTGTTTAAGTCTAGGGGTTTTACCATTGATCTCAATGCGTTCCTTTAGCTCATCGGCTCGTGCCTCCTTCTCTTCGCCATGCTCGATGTGATAGTAGATGGCCGCACCGAACATTAGATAGGAGATGTAGAAGATGAGCAGTAAGATCCAACGGTTGGGCGACATGCTCGACAATGTCGCTGCACTGCAAGGACGAAACATGTTGTACACACACGCTCGCACACACACACACACACACAGCAAAGGCACGCAAATTGTTTTGTCCGCCGGACGATCGGTTGTGTTGTCTATCGTCCCGGGGCCATTATTTATAATTGTATCGCTCCACTAATCGAAGCTTGATTACGATTACTCAAGTGTGTGTTCGGTGGGTTAGTTGTTGTCTAAGTATGTTAGATAGGAGCGCTACCCGAAATCGGGTGGGTCGTTTCGTCCGTGTCTACGTCATGGTGGGGATTTGTTGAGAATTTTGACGGCTACGTCATTTGGAGACGTTTGGGTTCCGAAAGCTAACACCTATTGACACTTCTAATCATATCGCCCCGGCGTATTACTGCTAATTTGTAAGACGTGGCGGCGGTGCAGAGCCGTAAGTATGCTAACGATTAGCAGTTATCTGTCGGTGTGTGTGTGGGTGTGTGTCCGTCTCCCGCTATCTTGGACAGAGATGGGTGTCACTGGGGAAATGTACCGCAATTAGCAGTGGCGAATGCAAAACTTGTGCCCTGTCTTCCTCCTCCATCTAACTACTTGGTACCCGATAGTGTTCTGCTGACTTCTTGCGATTCGAATTCGTACGGCAAGAAACGCAAAAGATAATTGCTTGTCGTGTTGTTAACCCCTCCCCTCAACCCGCCCTCCCTTAATTAGTACGTACACATTGAGGTAGCTCGAACGGTGGACTTTAGGCCGCAAAATGCCACAGGAATCACCGGAGCTTGCGATATCGCGTCTTCTTATTCGACACTCAAGTGTCTTCAATTATCTGTCGATGGAGTAGTTTTCGGAGATAGAGGAGGAAACAAATAAACCACAACCCACCAAATTCAGTTAACAAACCAAATCGACTTTGGGGCGCGTTCGACTTTTGTGTCATTTTATTGTATTTTGGTATTTGATTTTATTTTATTTGTTGTTTATTTTAAACAAACATATTTGATGACGCTATTTCGTTCGATGGTTGTTGTTGTTTTTGTTTCTGGGCTTGCCCTGAATTTCTATGAAATGGAAAATTCTGACGAATTATGTGAGTTGTTGTTGAGGTGGTGGTGGTTGGGTGGTTCGGTGGGTGGGTGGTTGAAGAAACAGGCAAAAGTATTTCAGGAAATGCAAACATAAGTGATGAATGCATCCACTGTTGTCGTGAGAGGCGGAGATCGTTAGATCGCAATTATGGAACAGAAACATCTATTTCAACTGCAAACTGGTTCGAAACCGAACCTTTTTGGAATTATTTCGTTACCCAAGAACATAAAATACTGAACTTGTGAAACTCTTTAATTTCAACAACATTTTCGACTGAAAACCAACAAGTTTTTCTCAAAAAGACACTTTTCTGACTCTACTTTTCCGTGACAGCTATACTATATATATGTGCGATTTCGACCAAACTTGGTAGAATAAGGGGAAAGTATAGAAAACTAAGAAATATAAAGATTGGAGGCGTTTCCATTGAAAACAGAAATGTTTTTCGTACTAGAACTAGTTTTTTGACCGATCGTTCATATGACAGCTGTATGTTATAGTCATCCGATTATGATAAAACTTTAAAGAATTGTCTAAAAGCTTATATAATAAGTATATGCCAATTTTTGAGAAGTTTACATAGAAAACAACAAAGTTTTTCTTACCAAAACTATTTTTCTAACCTTACTTTTGTATGGCAGCTATACTAAATAGATGTATGAATGTAACCAAACTTGGCACAATCATGAAGAAGCATAGCAAACTAATAAATACAAAGTTTGGTGGCGTTTTCTTTGAAAACAAAAAAGTTTTTCTCACTAGAATTAGGTTTTTGACCGATCGTTTCTATGGCAGCTATATGTTATAGTCATTCGATCTGGCTGATTCCGACAAATGTTTAGCGTATTCGTACCAGAAGACTTCGTGCAAAGTTTGGTGGCGATAGCTTTAAAACTGACGGAGAATACGACATAGAAACAGACGAACAAGGCGAAATCAACTCAGCTCGTCATGCTGTTCAAGAATATATATACATTATGTGGTCGGAAATGGCTCCTTCTATGCGTTACAAACATCTGGACAATTTCAGTATACCCTCTGAAAGGGTATAAAAAGATATTCAATGCAGCACAAAATCCATAAGGCGAGTGTTCTTCAGTAATCACCTAAGCTTTAAGTTGGTAGACAGTTAAAATTTTAGGGAACAACCTTAGGATGCACAGTCCTTAATTTAAGTACCAAATGCAAGGCTGTACAGTCTCGAAAATCCAATCTGAAGAGGGATAGATCCATTGACTTGAAACTAGCTGAAGAGCTGGATGTTGGTTCTCAGAAAGTAAATACTACAATTTCACCCTGAAGTCCAGAAATTTCCATAAAGTGGTACTCCTACCTTAAAACCCCGGCTTGGCCGTAAATAAAGGTGAGTACATGAGTGGATCTTTCACCAAAACTATATACAAATTTTGATCTCTGGCAACACATCAGAGTTCCAATCAAATCGATGCTAATCTACCCAAGAAAACCTTCAACTTGACTGGAAAATTTACCTCCAATCACCCGCACCCCGTCATAAAATAAATCAAAAATTATCAAAAAAAAAAAACAAAAACAAAAAAAAAACTGTTCAATGATCATGTAAATTAATTTAATCAACTTTTGACGTCAAGTGGACTAGGGTTTGGCATTTGGTAGACAACAGAACATTTAATATGGTCATATTAAGGTTACTAATTGATAACCAACGAAGACGCGAAATCGGAGCAAGAAGGATGCAACTCTTCGAGGCGTCGTCAGGTGCTGACCTCAGCAGCAACGGCAGCAGCTCAAGTTACGTGCAGAGCTTTCTATATTCGAATATGGCAATATACTTGTATTATGTGGAACAAAATTTTAATAACTAAAAAATATTTACATATAAACAACGCTAAATAGTCGTATAATCAATAGCGAAATAGCACGTTTAGTAAATAATCATAGACGAGCGAGTCAGAGGCAACGTTCTCTGTATGAACGAGGGTAGTCCCATTAATAAACGACCTGATAAACAAAAAGCATACATTGTAGTTAAGCAGAGGGAGAGAGAGAGAGCGATTGTAGCAAAAGATCGTGCGAGAAGGTAGTTAAACTAATGAAGAACCTGCCCATCAAGGTGAAGATCCTATCCAGTTAACTCTCATCACAAACTTTCTGTAGGGATTCTCGCTTTGATGCCCGGAAGTGAGTGGAGATGTAGCATAATAGTTATAAATGATATGGAAGTACCATCGACTGGTACTGGTAAACTTTTAGGACAGTTGAGAACCAATATAAGTTGGCAAGGATGCTTGGAAAGCTTTATTGAAAACGAGAAAGCTAAGCTAACTTCGTCTGTGCCGAAGTTTTTATACCCTTGCAAGTGCTCGCTTAAATATATTTAAAAAAATACACTTTTTTTCCATTTTCCGACCGATCGTTCGTATGGGAGCTATATGATATAGTCATCCGATTTGGCCAAAAATTTGTAAAATTATGTGAAAGCATGTCAAACAAACAAAACCAAAATTGCAGGATGCTACCACTAAAAACAAAAAAGTTTTTCTAACTAAGACTGTTTTTCAGACCTATCTTTTGTATGGCAGCTATACCGTATAATTGTCCGATTTTTATAAAACTTGGTAGAATTATAAGAAGCCATAGATAACCCATGATTACAAAGTTTGGAGACGTTTTCATTGAAAAGAAAAAAGTTTTTCCCACTCAAACTAGTTTTCCGACCGATTGTTCCTTTGGGAGCTATGAGATATAGTCATCCGATCCGGTCGATTCCGACATATTAGTAGTGTGCAGCAAAAAGAATACTCTGTGCCAATTTTCAGCTCGGTAGCTTTGAAACTGAGAGACTAGTTCGGATAGAAATAGACAGACAGATGGACAGACGGAGGGACAACGCTCAATTGACTTAGCTCGTCACCCTGTTCAAGAATATATATAGTTTATGGGGTCGGAAAGGAATATTTCTAAGCGTTACAAACTTCTGGGCAAAATTATAATACCCTTTGCAAGGGTATAAAGATCCAATAACTTCAGAGGTATTGTTACTCTTGTTTGGGTCTATACCTAAGAACTCACATCCTTCCAAGAATTCGATTCAAATTTGAACCAGTTTTGTCATGGTTTAAGCTTTTTTTTTCTTGAGGAAGCTTAAGGATCAAGTAGAGTTGCAAATTTTTATATATTTATTCTATGATCTTTATGATCGAGAATGTAAGCTGGCAGATGAAGGAGATTCTATAGTCTTTGACTTAAGGAATCGGTGGACTCACCGAAATTTCAGTCAGCAGGGAACAAATGAGAGAAATATCAGGAATGGGAAACAACAAAACTAGCTGGGAAAGTATAAAGTTGAGTACGGTACTATAGTTTCCGCCGTAAACTTTTCGGCTCAGTTTCTGTTTCAGAAACCTGTAATTAAGCAGCTTGGTTTCAATTTCGATTTGATTTCGATCTAGGTTTCCACACTTCTGTTGCTGCCCTCGCAAAACATTGCAGCACTCCTTCAATTTTCAGCTTAAGAATTGCAGTCTTTGTACTAGCTTCACCCACTATCCCACCTAATGAGAAGACATTGTCTTACAAAGAAACAAAAAAAAAAGAAGCAGAAAAAAAAACCCCGAGATGATTAATTTAGTTTCCATCTATCAATATCTTGGGGCTCGCCTCCACTGATAACACCAAAGGTATCCCACATACAACGACAATTAAAAAAGTGACAAGAAGCAGCTAAACACTCTGCCGACTGATCCTGAGGGTGAGTACTTAACACATGATGGATGAAGGTTAAGCCCCGGGCGATTCTCCCCACTTAGCTGTGTCGATTGATTGATAACGGTTTAACGGTACTTTGCGTACTTTTCTTTTTTTTGAAACAATACCGTTAATTAAATGCATTCATTCACCTGACCCGAATCTCTATTCAATCTAAATGGGAGCGCACACATTTCACCCAGATCGCACCGATAATGGGGGGGGGGGGGTTTCGGGGGGGCCATGTAATCACTTCCGTATGACGGAGAATTGAAAATCGTTCTGTTCGATCGCAATTTGCTCTTGTTTTTTTGCACTCTGATAAGGTGGTGCAGGTCGTTGAAGTGACCACTAGACCAATTCCTGATAATGCCATTGTTTACCCACAATCTGTGGGTAAGTGGAGCGCGATTCCGTTCGAAAGTGCGGGTTAAACAATTTGCGTGCTTTGCTGTCAGGATTTGTAGAGATTACTCACACTTGGGCAAACAAAAAAAAAAAAAGAAACAATCCAAAAATAAATTGTATCAAAGCACCGTTATTCTCCGATTTTTCCCGTTACGATCGCGCTTGCAGGACCGTTCCCGTTACACGGATCACACTCAATTGAAGCGCTGCAGGCGACGGGTTGACACTTTTTGTTGATGGTGGCGTCTCTGACCGTTGATTTAAATCAAAACTGCTCCAAGCTCACGTCTGTGTCTCTCACTCGCTCTGTCTCTCTGTCTCTCTATCTGCTCGGTCGCTGCGGCTCGGCTGCAGCGCTGCTTTGGCCGGGTGCGGCGCTTTTGCACGGTTCTATCCGGCGATTTAGTTCAATTCCAGACGCGCTGTCAGTTGATCGAAGGAAGCCCAACAACCTCACACGACGGACCATAACCAACTGTTTCAGCAACTCCTTTAACTGCCGGTGAACGGCGTCGACAGCGGCGGCGGCGGCGGCGGCATTCTTCAATGTGTGAGATCTCTAATCCCGCGCTCACTCACTTTGAGCTGCAGAGCTTCAAAACGACCGACGACAGCCCGAAATCACTCAAGAAGGCACCGCGACGCGAACGAAGGGAAATAGACGACTCGCGTTGAGTGAGTGGTTCGTGTTAGCCAGCCAACCACCCACCCACCCGCCTTTTCGCACCGCTTTGCACATCCCCAGGCCTGTACGCTGCTGTCTGCTGTCTGGCGCCTGGCTACTAAACTAAAGTCGGTGTGTAAACGCAGTCGATGTCGATCGTTAAGAGACAACTACGAAAATCGCGAGCACTTTTTGTTAGCCCTACCTCTGCCACCTCCACCCCCCCCCCCCCCCAAAAAAAAAAAACACAACGGGCCGCTCCACCAAAATCACCACCCCACCCCACCATAGCCTTCCCTTGATCGTAACAACAAGAGATATTCAAGTAGTAGGCTGCTACCAATTGAATGCGTTGGCACAGTGGGGCCAGAGTTGTGCCTAAGTGCTTCTACAATTCTTCATATTTTAAGACTAGATAAGAGTTGTTCTAGATTTTACTTCTAAAAATGGGTTTTAGTGAGATCATTTTGTATACTCTGTACCAAAGGTACATAGAGCTTGTTTGGGTATGTAACAGATAAACGAAAGTATCTCCAAGGAAAGTTACACAGTATATTATAGTCGGGCTGGACCGACTTTCTTACACAGAATCTGAAATCAATCTGAAACGGAATTGAAAACAGGGTAGCCCCGGAACAGGATTAATAAAAAAAGTGAGGCAAATCAATCTTTTCTCGGATCGGCTCAAGAGTATCCGGGATTACCCTGATTTCAATCCCGTTTTTGATTGATTTCTTTTTTCCGTGTACTTGTTTAAACTATTGATTTAAAGTTCAAGATTTAGTCTTAAAATCTCCATCTAAGACAGCAGTTGTACATAGTTTAATTGCCTACATACCATCAACACATTTCATGCAGCAACAAAAGTTTCCACTTAAGATACATTATCGAACCACTGTGCGCTTTGATTTCAGTTTTTGGTTGTTTTTTTTTTGTTTTTGCAGCTAAATTTGTCACCGTGGGCAAAGCATGTGCCCGTCCTCCCTCTCCATGCCACCCACACCCTCACCTTTACTCGCAGCTCCCTTCCTCCCTCCCCCCGCTGCGACCAAACCAAAACACACCTAAACGTGCGTCGGTTGAGCGCAAATGTTTTGTCTACGGATTTAGTGCTTTACGACCGTAATGGAGAGCAAACGGCAGCATCTCTGCAAAACTCTCGATGTTGGTCTCAACTTTGCTGTTCCTGTGCGCATGCGTGGCCTGGGCACACTGTGCAATGGTAACAGTAAATCAGTAACTGAGCAAAGGGGGGGCAGAGGAGGTGGGAGGTGTGACAGTGACACTTGCAGTTTGAGTGTAAATTTATGCCCTTGCCTTTAGCTCTCCGCCCATTGACTTGAGTCTTTTTGCTCAGATTGCGAAGAAAGCTCATTTAAGAAGCAGAGAGAGCATCATTAACGGTAGCAGCAGCAACAACAACAATGATAGTGTTGATGATAACAAGCACTCGAGAGTGTCGACATCGGATAAGCACAAACGAAGCCCAGGTCGGTCGCTGCGCAGTCAGCTTTAGCTAGAACACTCGCCGAAGCAGAAGAGAACTCATGCTTAAGCGGTCTAAGCTAAGGCTAAGGCCACAAAAGAGAGACCGTAGAATACCCTAAGTTTACTTCAATTTGACTAAGAAACGCTTATCTTATAAATATTTACATATGTATTATTAATTGTCCCACTGACTGTTATCTAAAGACCGATCTACTTACTTGCATTAAGCATAATCTATGCTGTTCCAGTAGCTCAAATTATTTTCAAGGTCCTTCTTACAGTTGCTCAACGGACTCCATCCATCATGGGGGCTTCAATCCATTGCCTTTATTGCGTTGCAGCAGAAACATAAAAAAAATAAAAAAATTAATAAACAAAAGAAGTATTTATTGTAAATATTTTAATACGTTAAGGCTTTAGATTCTGGTAAATAATTGAACAAAGCCCTTTGAAGCAGCACCATAAGCGTAAAAGCTTTCTTAAACGGTTTCTTCCAATTTTTCCATACTCAACTTAGGTATGGTTGAGTACAGCTTTTGCTGAGAGACGAAGGCAGGTAAAGAGAAAGTAACTAAAATGACAGATAACTGTTCTGAAGGGGGCGAAAAATAAACGGAATCGAAGGACGCAGAAAGAAGTAGTTCTTAGGCACTGAAAAAGTATACAAAAAGGATGGAAGAAAGTGTAGAAAGAAAATTCGCATGAGGATAGGAGAACATAACAAAATAGGCAGAATTTAATAAGGATGGGAAGCAATGACAAAAGAATTTGAAGTGAAGAAAGAAAGTAATATAAACGAGTAACAAAATGACGAAAATGGAATTAAGCATAGAGGTTCGAGGTTCGAGAATTAGCGATCCAGCATCATCAAGAGTAAATAAATGATGATTTTTTCTTAATTATAAAGTTAAAAGAGATTGAATGGAGACAAATCTTGACAGAAAATGAATGCCCTGATTAGTACGTATAACGGTACATGCATTTTATTGCTTTTTTCGCCAAATAATGCTTATCGCACGAAATGATTTCTATAAATTAAAACGATTGCAAAATGGGGAGGAGCGATACAGTTCAATATATAATATAATGATATGCATTTCATATGATTAGTAACTTTACACCCAGAATATCAACTGATCGTTAAGGCCAAACCCTAGACTTAATGGCAGGGTTACTCACTAAACACCACCATTAGTCTAAGCCGCCCCACAAATCGGAGCACGCAAATAGCTCGAATGAGGTGCTAAATTGTAACCAGCAAAAGCAAAGCCTTCAAATGGACATGATAACCCGCAAGAGGTGTGAAATTTCAGGGAGAGCAACACAGAAATAGAGCGAGCGAGAGAGAGAGAGAGAGAGAGCGAGTAACGCTTATTTAAATTCACATCTGATTCATGGCCTGGCATTAAGTTGAGGTTTGCCGCTGCTTATCATTGATAAGTATAATTAATTACCATCGGAGTGTTTGCGAGCACGAACTTTGATGTATCGGCGGCTCGGAGAGACCTCCCCAATCGAGCAAAAGTGCCAAAACAAATCCAAGTGTATTTAAATAAATTCAAATGAATTGTAATTGATGGAACTGGGTTTCTCGGCTAGTCACCGGGCGGACACAAATCGCACAAGTTATGAATGTTCAAGTAAATAGTGCAACTTTCAAGTGATCGATATAAGTTGGGGCGGTGATTAGTGATGAAGAGTAATGAGAATGGAGGCTTCCCATCCCCTCCCCCCACCCCCCATCTCGCCTAAAGTGGACAAATGATGAATGACTAAATAAACAGACAGACAAGGCAATGAAATTCCAGATGGATTGGTAATGAAATGACGATTAAATCGTGTGAAACAACAACAACAAATGGAAAATTTCAACATGCTTTTCAAAATCATAAAAAAATCCTCTTGTATTCTTTAGCATCAACTATGAAGTGAATCTTTTAGCTTTCACTGTTGTAGATAGATTTGTATACCCTTGCAAAGGGTATTATAATTTTGCCCAGAAGTTTGCAGCGCATAGAAATACTCATTTCCGACCCCATAAACTGTATATATATTCTTGATCAGGGTGACGAGCTGAGTCGATTAAGCTTTGTCCGTCCTTCCGTCCGTCTGTCTTTCTGTTTCTAGGCTAACTAGTCTCTCAGTTTTAAAGCTATCGAGCTGAAATTTTGCACAGTCTTCTTCTTGCTGCACACTACTATTTAGTCGGAACCGACCGGATCGAATAACTATATCTAATAGCTCCCATAGAAACAATCGGTCGAAAAACTAGTTTTGGTGAGAAAAACTTTTTCCCTTTCAATGGAAACGTCTTCAAACTTTGTAATCGTAGCTTTTCTATGTTTTTTTATAATTCTACCAAGTTTTATTAAAATCGGACAACTATATGGTATAGCTGCCATACAAAAGATAGATCTGAAAAACAGTTTTAGTTAAAAAAACTTTTTTGTTTTTAATGGTAGCATCCTGCAATTTTGTATTTGTTTGTTTCACATGCTTTAACATAATTTTACAAATTTTTGGCCAAATCGGATGACTATATCATATAGCTCCCGTACGAACGATCGGTCGAAAAATCGGAAAAGAGTATTTTTTGAAAATATTTAAGCGACCAAGGGTATAAAAACTTTGGCACAGACGAAGTTAGCTTAGCTTTCTCTTTTTAGTCTTTAGATACAGTTATATGGTAATCAGCACTAATTTTCAAGCTAACAAGTAAGGAAAGGAACAGATTGCCAAAAGTCAAATAAGCAAATAAGCCTCCTCGTGGTCCCCAACACACACAGTTCTTGTAGCGCCACAGTGGTAATAAACATCTTACACGGTTCGTATGTCATACGACCTTATAAGGTCGATGGGGAGTATTTAACACAGTTTGTGTGTCGCCACAGGGCAGATTAGAAGTACTTACACAGTTCTTTTGTTACCCCAACGGAGATGGTTCTCACTTTACTCAGCTCACATGAACCCACTGGAAGAGGAAGCTGGTCCGACACATATCCCAATAGAAGTAAACGACTGCACAAACTTGCAATGGAAACTTTTTCAGGCAATGATTTCGACGAAAATAGCACGTGCTGAGGCAACTCAATCTGTTGCCGACGCTTTACGGTGCTCCTAAGAAACAATTTCTCCATGTTCGTTTGCAGGTTAGCCGAATTTGAGTGTCTCTTGCTGTGATTGGCGTAACCAAAAACAATTTTAACAGCTACATGGCGCACACTTTTTTTTAAGACCGAAGCTTTTGCCATGACCGCGTAAGAGAGTGGGAGTATGAGAGCGAAAGTAAGCGCAAGAGCGAACGTCCCACATGTACGCGTGTGTGTGTGAACAGAAAACCGACAAGAGTGAGAATGCGAGAGTCATGATGCAATAATAATTATAAGATGGTCTCGTCGGCAAAATGTAGTCCGTTAACAATGCCAACAATAACAACAACAAGCGAGCACGCACTGAATGGTAACAGCATAACGGACTAAAAAATCAACGCGTCGGCAGCCGACAAGACCACCTTATAAATACTTATTACATCATGGGCGAAAGTGAGCGCCTGAGCAATTATAAAAACAAAACAGCAACAAAAACGACATCCGCAAAGAACCACACGCTTCAAGAGAACTTTGCTGAGGGCGCACACAGCGAGCGCGTCCCAATAAAACTATCGATATTTTTATCGATAGACAAACAGCTGGCCGTGACACTTGCTTTGTATTATTTATTGCAACTGTAATAAAATGTTTATGAATAAACAAATTATTCAACTCCACGCTATGCAAATGGAAACGAATACATACATACATAATGCAACAGAGTACAGGGAGAGGCCTTTTAAGTTTACTTACGTGGATGATGCCAAACGATTTGATTACATGATATGAGATGAATCTTGATGATACGAGATGAATTGTTGAGCGTTTTGTTGTAACTAGGATTGTTGGCAGGAAACTTTTGGCAGCGCTGCATTCTTATGCAAGTGGCAGCTTCCTTATCACTGTGGGTGACTTATTTGAAGTCAGCTTTCAGTTGGGTAAGCCGCGCAGTTGAACAAGTATCCCCCGGTATTGTATTTTATCCATGGCAAACAATTTTTTTTTCCACATTTTCGTCAGCAACTTTCAAAAGCATCTTAAGAAAAATACCTAATTCGTTGACCGTGTCTGGTCACACTGCTGCAGCGACTGAAATTTATCGATATCGGGTGAAACTGTTGATGAGAAAACCAAATGACAACCGCTGATCAGCTCAAGCAACAAATTAAACCGAAAATTCGGAGATCTTGTATAAAATAGCGGGTTTTATCGTCAGAAAATGAACTCTTTTCTATACTCTTCAACTGATTGAAAGTATTTTGCAGTGAATGCATGGGAAAAATGGTACTTCAAGTGCCTCCTTTCTTTTCCCTGAGCGGCGCACTTACACTTTAAAATTGTTACATTTTATTATTCGTTCTCCATTTGGTCAGCCGGTATATTACATTCGCATATTCACATTCGATCAATTTGTTTGTCTAACGGAAGGACTTGCGAAACATCTAACAAATTTCAGCTGTTTTTACTGATCAAATGGACAATATTGGCAATCATGCGACAACCATTCTTGTGGTGCAACAAATTTAGGCACGGATCACGTATCTTCTCCTCCATCAGTTTAATTAGCTCGGAACGCAGACATTGCACCATTTCGGCCGTCTCATGATCGTGTGCTTTCAGTATAATCCAACCGCTCTCGAGTAGGAACAGGAAATCGCCATCGTGCAGCTCCACCTTGAAATCGCTGCCAGCGAACAGGACCAAAGCGATCAGCGGCAGCATGGAGCAATCGCGTATGTAAATGGAAGAGGTGCGCACTTTCTCCTGATAGACCAAAAAGGGGGCCTGGAAGACGGCCACGTGAGAGTTGACAGACGAGGGATGGATGCGCACATAGCCATCGCCGCGGGTTTTGAAACGTATGTCCTGATGGCCCAGTTCCCGGGGTACGGCACCGCCAGCGGTTTGTACGTAAATACGTTCGGGGGTCATGATTTTTACTATGTTGGGATAGAGGGCGGCACATAGCAGAGAGGTGAGCAGTCGATTGTTCTCGCCATTGTGATTCTGTTCGGAGCCTGGGAGGGAATGAGAAAGTGAGTTGCCGGAGGGTGGAAGAAGGAAGATCAAAGTAGAGTATCTCACCCGTCAGCTGTAGTATATTATCGCTGGCGTTTTTTCTTCTGCGTGGCACATTGATGGGTACAAAGCCAATGGACACCAACAGCTCCAGGTACTGATACTTCAGATCCGCAATGGTCTCCAAAGTGTTGAATGAGAGAAAGTGTTCGCTGGCATAATTCCGGCTGGCCGCATAATTGCCACGTTTAGCCACCTCCAGCCATTTCTGTTGAATGATGGAATACTTTAGATTGGTTCAAGTGAAGCTTTAGTTGACCGGAACTCACCCTGTAAGCCTGCAGCACTGTGAGATGATCACTGTTGCCCAATGCAAACATCCGCTTGCACTTATCGGCCTCGGTTCGCTTATTTAGTGGACTCACAAATGGAGATTTGTTGCTCAGGCAGGCCGCTATGGTCAATACACTGTCCAGACACTGGAATATGGCTCCATACAGCATCAACTTGCCGATGCGCACATCCACCGGCAGTGCAGCCAAATGATGACCCAACGGTGTCAACTGATCATCTGCATCCAGGGCGCCCACATCCCTCAAACGGGTTAATGCACCCAAAACACTATCCTCGCTGGGCGCCTCCAGCGTCTCCAGCAATACAGCCAATGTATTGCGCGTGGCGAAGGTCTGTAGAGTTTTAATGCGCAACACAATCTGCTCCAGTGGCACACGCTGTATCTCCGGCACCGGCTGTCCCAAAATGTGCTGATAGAAGCGATGACTTGTGTACAAATGAATGCACACACCGGGCATCACACGACCCGCTCGACCCTTACGCTGCTTGGCATTCGCCCTGGAGACCCACACCAGATCCAACGATTCCATATTTCGATTGGAGTCAAAGCATTTCTCCTTCATCAGGCCACAGTCCACCACAAACACACAATCATCGATGGTCAGCGAAGTCTCGGCTATGTTGGTGCTTAGCACAATTTTACGCTTGCCGGCGGGAGCTCGCTTAAAGACCAAGGCCTGATCCTCACCCGACAGCGACGAGTGCAGCGGCACCAGTATAAATTTCCCCGCCCGGGGCGAGAAGAGTGAATGATCCAGCAGAGAATCGTGCACGGTTTGTATCTCCTGAAAGCCGGGCAGGAAAATCAATATGGTGCCCTCCCTGGGCCAGTCATGGACACCCTCTACGATGTACTTAAGCACGGATTCAATGAGCTCTGGATTAATGGTCATGGGCTCCATGAGGTAGATACTTTTGCAGGTCGTTTTGCTGTACTCTGTGAAGAGAAGAAACAACATTAGATGGACATCAATGAGCATCTCTCCGGCTCAACTCACCTGCATAGCGCTGATAGGTCTCCGCCAGCGTAAGTTTCTCGTCTTTGATTTTCTTGCCCGGCATCTGACCCGTGGCCTGCACATCTGCATATTCCATTTCGTTGAGCAACACCTCCTGCTCTTGCTTCTTGAGTTTGCGACAAAACTTGGTGTCACATTCCATCACAAATTCACTCAACTCCAGTATGTCCTCCAGAAACAGTTGTTGCACAGGAAAAGTGCGTCCCGGTATATCCAAAACAGGAGCTCCCCCGAAATATTCCGAGAAGAGGGTGGCATTCAAAGTGGCCGACATGAGTATAACCTTTAGATCCTTGCGCTCCTTCAGTATATGCTTGAGTATGAGCAGAAGGAAATCCGATTCCTCGGAGCGTTCATGCACCTCGTCCACTATCACATGCGTGACACTGCCCAGTAAGGGATCGGAGGCCAGGCGACGCAGCAATATGCCCGTGGTACAGAAGCTCAAGCGCGTACTCTGCGATACTTTGTTCTCCAAACGTATCTGATAGCCAACCAGCTGGCCAATGCGATCCAAACGCTCCGAGGCCACACGCTCGGCCACACCAATGGCCGACAGACGACGCGGTTGCGTGCATATAATCTCCACATGCGGCAGCTGCTTGGCATCCTTCTGCAGTGCTTGGAAGAACCAGTTGTCGAGTATGAACTGCGGCACCTGGGTGCTCTTACCGCAACCCGTTTCACCAGAGATTACCACCACGGGTGAGCTGTCGATCAGTGCCAGAATCCTTTCCATTTCTGCAAAGGCGGGCAACTCTTTGCGGCCTTGTATAATCTTTTGATAGCGCTCATCTCGTCGCCGCTCATTAAACTGCTGCAGCAGGCGGCGATTCTCGCGTGCCGTAGCCTCCATATTCTTTTGACCCGCACCCTCCATATTGCGTGCCGTCTGGCCGCGTAAGTAGTGCGTGGGTTTAACCTCCAGCTTGCCATCACCATTGGCCTCTAAGCCCAGACCGCCTTCGGGTTCGTCATAGAACAGCGAACGCTTGGGTGAGGGAAATCTTGAGGTGTCCAAAATGTTGGCCAACTGCTCATTGGACTGCAGCAGATCACAAATGCTGAACACACAGGGAATGCCCTCGCGGCAAATCTCTCTGGCCTCGCGATACAAGTGACGGGCATAGCGCAGCCGCATCTCGTGGGGTATATCGTGACAGGTGGTCTTCAGGTAGATATAGGGAGCCTCATAGGGATAGCGACTGCCGTGGGGGAAACGTACCTCCACGTGAAACCACAGCTCGTTGTCGTTCTCGTCCAGATTGTCTAAGGAATGGTAAATGTGAACAGAGTAGAGGGTCGAAGTACAGGCTGAACTCACCCTGATGCCTTTTGGGTGTGCCGGACTGGTCGGATTGCTGGGCCGTGGGCACATGTGCGTAGCGACACTTGTTGCCATATTTGCATGTGCCATCCCGATCGAAATTCCTACACCGTTGCGGTGCTTTCTTTTTCTTCTCCAACGCTGCCGCCTGTGCCAGTGCCAATGCAGCCGCTGCCGCCTCTCGGGACTTTCTTACCTCCGAGGGACTGTGCGCCAGCAGGTGATCAATTTTGAATTTTAAATTCCACACACGATCACGCTCCCGTTCCTCGTAAGCACGATCGTAGATGCTCTGCAGCGCCTCCTTCTCATCCTCCCGCATATCTCTTAGCTCCGACTCGCTGGGCGTCTCTACCGACAGCTGTTCCTCTTCCGGCACACGCATATAACGTTTGTAGAGCAGCAACAACGCCGCCTCCGTATCACGCTGACAATGCTCATAGGCCTCCAAACAATGCACAGCTTGGAAGCCATAGTTCTCTAGCTTAAGCAGGGCAAAGCGACGCATGCGGTCATCATCGGAGCCGCCATTGCTGCCACCTGTAGAGCTGACACCCTGCACGCTCTGCACCATCAAAGTGCCACGATCCTCCCAGTAGCCATGCTTAATGCCATGTCCACCCCTCCCCCGATCCTTGTACTTGCTTATGTCATCCAGCTTGAAGTCGGGACCGTGTATGGAGCGTAAAGTGTCCATGGTCATCTGTTGGGATTCTTCGCTGAGACGCAGCACGTGCAGCTCCGTCTTGCGCGATTTGTTGTCCACCAAAGATTTGGCAGGCGCTGGCACATTTCTAAGGAGAGAATCGTTCAGCTGACGTTGATTTTGATTGGCTGCATCCCAAATACTCACGTGGTGCGTGCATCGCTCGGCGCACGCATAAAACAGTCGTCCAGATGTTGTCTTGAGGATTCGTCCATGGCTGATGTTGTTGCTGATGCTGCTCCACTCGTATATATATATGTATATATGTTAAATTTCACAACTAAAGCTAATACTTTGATATCGGCCTAAGCATATTTCACAAACAGCTGATGCCAGCTAACACTGATAATTAGAGATGGGCAGTTTTTAGACAGAATCGTGTTCGTGTCACGTTGCCTGGGAATATTAACGGCAGTTTCTACCTACTCATGAATGCCTCGCTACAAGTTGAATTACTCAATATATTTTATATTATATTTTTATAGATTTTGTGATCCCCTCTTTTCCCCGTTTTCCATGGTTACAGAGTATCTCAGAGAATCTCATCAAAGTAGGCTCTGAGCTAAACTTCTTTGGGAAAAAAATCGTCACCCGCTTTTCTAGCTCAAATTTGTTCAGTACAATTTAAACTCTCACAGAATAAACATTATACAGCAAATTTCTATTTTTTGTACTGGTGAAAAAAAACCAAACATAAATTTATAAGCTTATACATATTCATACGCTTACCAATAATAGTTTCTTACAATTCCTTTCGCGAATTTCGTTTCTGAAAAGAACGCAACTTGGGTGTAAGGTAAGGAGATACAAGATATATTTTAGAAAAAATTTTCAAATATGCAGGCCATTAGTCTTTTTAAGCATTATACTGAGACACTTCTCATACTCTTGTATATTTTCTTAACATAATTATTTCACATACACATTTCTCATTGCAGCGGTTGGTGAATCACTAGATCTACAATAATCACATCAGCTGCACCGTTTCAAAACACCGTTTACTCTGGGCGCATCCTTCCATCCAAAACCAGTCCCGTTAACTGAAACTGTAACTAAGTGGCAACGCATAATTAACAGCACCGTGCACTCGCACTGGTTTCAAAGTATTATTGCCTTTTGGCATCTCACTCTGGCAACGCTGGTTCGGAAGCACCGTTAGAGTTTGAAATCCGCGCTCCCAACTGCAAACAGAGGCAACTTAGTTTTCCTCCTACACCATCAAGATGGTCCGCCTGACTCCAAAGTTAATTGAGGTAAAGACGAAAATCGCCGACGTTCGCAAGGTAGTCAAACTAAATGTCTGGGGTAAAGATATAGACGAGATATCCGTTTGTGAAAATATGCCCAAAATGGAGATTCTTTCTCTTAGCTGCAATCCCATAGCATCGCTCTACAGCCTACGAAAGTGCAATCAGTTGAGGGAATTGCATATTCGTAGATGTGGCATATGCAATTTTGATGAGCTCAACTATTTAGAAGGTTGCCCGAATTTGGTCAAGCTGGGTCTAGACGGTAATCCATGTGCGGAGGCAGCTGGGAAGGATTATCGTGCCACTGTGCTGCGCATGCTGCCGAATTTGAAGAAACTAGATGATATCGAGGTGACCAATATGGAGCTGCAGGCTGCACTGGATCATGAATTCTATGCGGCACCCATGATCTCCACACAGCCCGTCGAGCTTAACATTAATCCCAAACTGGCGGCGGCTCAGTTACGTCGCGAGGAACGCGAGCGAGAGTTACAGCTGAAATCGGAACGTGATGGCGGTGGTTTTACCCCTCCAGATAATCCCAGCCAAATGAATCCTTATATTACAGAGGCGCCATTTCAATTGCATCAGTTGTCGTCGTCGCCTTTTACAGGAGGAGACGGTGTGCCACACTCATCCAGACGTGTGCAACATTCGCCACGTACTCCGGTACAGCCCCAAGCTCCAACAGACGCTCCAGCTTTTCTTCTTTCTGCTCCACCACCAATAGAACCGGATGTGGTCTGCATTTCGGTTCCTCCAATGCAACGTGCTGGCTCAATACCACGCAGCAATCCAGATATGGGTCAACGGATGATGGCGCCATTGGATGAGGCATTGTCGCCTTGTGCAGAAGAAGACGGTGTGCCACACTCGTCCAGACGTGTGCAACATTCGCCACGTACTCCGGTACAGCCCCTAGCTTCAGCAGTGGCACCACCACCATCTCTTCTTCGTGCTCCACCATCAAAGGAGCCGGATGTGGCCTGCATTTCGGTTCCTCCAATGCAACGTGTTGGCTCAATGCCACGCAGCAATGGTGATCAATTACGTCAACGGATGATGGCGCCATTGGATGAGGCATTGTCGCTTTGTGCAGAGGAAGACGGTGTGCCACACCCCCCCAGACGTGTGCAACATTCGCCACGTACTCCGGTACAGCGCCAAGATCCAGCAGTAACAGTAGTACAACCATCACCATCTCTTCTTCCGCCTCCTCCACCAATGGAGCCGGATGTGGCACGGATTTCATTGCCTCCAATGCAGCGTGCTAGCTCAATGCCACGCAGCAATCAAATGCATCACCATCTGACCAACCATCACCAACCTGCTGCTGCGGATTTAATGAATTTATCTCTGCGTCGTGGTCATTCGATTGGTCCCGGAGGTGGCGACATCTATTTTCGCCAGCATCATCCACCGCAGCTGGCTGTATATCCTCAACCTCCACCATTTCATGACGACTTTGAGCGACACCAGCGTCGAAATGCTAATCTTCTCTCGGCGGCCATCACGATAATACGGGAACTGGATGATCAGTGTTTGGAAATATTGAGCCGTGCCATACATGACCAAATTATGAACTGTATACCCTCACCACCAGCGTAAAACTAAGAGCCCTTGATGCGCCCCGTCCTCCATTTGCAGTGGAAACAGTCGATTAAAACCAACTATCGCTTCACCCACAACTCACTCAAATCGTTCTTTTCCGTGAATCTAGTTTTCAGATGGTCGGACATGTGTATATAGCTTAGAGATCTGCAGGAGCAACTTTAAAATGTATGTCCCATACATGTTGCCATCTCTGATTAGGACAGACAGACAGACTCAAAGGAACGGGGCTGCTTCCCTCTGATACCTTTGCTACATAAAAGGTAACCGGTCTCAAACCCATTTCAAAGTCGATCGCTTTTCAGTTTTTGTGTGTGATTTTTTGTTGTTTGCAGACGCCGGCTCCGTGTCTGGCCTGTTTCCACAGATTTATAACTAAATTACAAAATGGTCTAAAACTAAGCGACAAGTGTTGTATGGTTGGTTGGCCCTGTCGGCACACAATATACAATTTACATGCACTGCACAGGTAAGATTCAAAAATGCCCAAGTCCTTGACTGTACTTAAATAAATAAACAAATGAAAAATCCTGGTTGTGCCACTGGGAGTGGGTGTGTGGGGTTGGTGATGTACAAAATGTTAATGCTAAACAACTGGAATTGGCTACTTTCCGGCCTCACTACCGCTGGCATTGCTCTGTTGACTATGCTGGCTGCTGCCGCCAGTTCCGCCGCTGCCTGCGCCATGATTGTACATGAGATGGGCTGCAAGAAGCATAACGTTACGCCCTCTCTCTTTCTATCTTCCGATCTCTTCGATGCTTACCCATGACCACAGGTG
The DNA here is from genome assembly GCA_035044965.1 of Lordiphosa andalusiaca. NCBI lineage: Eukaryota > Metazoa > Arthropoda > Insecta > Diptera > Drosophilidae > Lordiphosa > Lordiphosa andalusiaca. The sequence goes on along the minus strand of JAWNNM010002471.1, from coordinate 219,684 downwards.
GGAAGTTGAAGGCCCCAAACGGGGCTGCGGGTGCAAATGTGGCTCCTTCCACTGTGGTGGCTGGTGCTGCAGGTCCTGTGGTGGTGGTAACCGTTGGTGCACTATTGTAGCCTGCTGTGGGTATTGCTGGCAACTGTTGATTGCCCAGCTGCTGTTGCTGCTGCTGCGGCGGCTGCTGCGGTTGCTGATTATCCTGATACCTTCCAGGTGGCATGACCACGGTGGTCAAATGCGATTGGTTACTTTCATCCAAGAGACCAGTGCGCTGTAGGCGTCCGGTCTTTGTCTCAATATGTTTGTTATGCGCGCTCAGGCAATGATTCCGCATGTTGTACAGCTGCAGGAAGTAGGCATCACAGTGTGGACACTTGTAACGCTCCCCGGTGTGCCGACGTATGTGTGCCTTCAGATCATTGCTCTGGGTGAAGCTCTTGGGACACTGGTCGCACTTGTAGGGACGCTCACCCGTGTGGGTGCGCATGTGTATGGTGAGATTGTAGGCACGATGGAAACTCTTGCCACAGGTATTGCACAGATTGGGCTTGGTGCCGGTGTGATAGCTGGAAAGGAGGAGGAGGGGGGGGAACAACAAAAGTCACTTCAAGTCTACACCGTGTTTCGGGACAGAACCTACCGCTCGTGCACCTTGAGATCCGTGGCCCGGGGAAAGGCCTTGATGCAGTAGCGGCACTTGTACGGCTTCTCGCCATTATGACGACGCATGTGAACCCTGAGGTAATCGTTGCGTGCAAAACTATCACCACAGATGCAGCACAGAAAGTTCCTCTGGCCCGTGTGGGTCTTCTCGTGCTCTCGCAGCTGCTGGCGCTCCTTGAATGTCTCCTCGCAACTTTTGCACGCATAGAGGAAGTCCGTGTGGAGCAGCGTGTGCTTGCGCAGGTAGGTTTTGCTGGAGAAACGCTTCGAACAGTACTCGCACGTGTGCTCGGCCAGTTGGAGTTTCAGTTCGCTGCCCGCCTGCAGGCCCTCGCCGTTGTGTTTGCTCAGCTTGTGCCGTTCGAGAGCCTCGGAGCGGGCGAAGGCGGCCTGACAGAGCTCGCACTTGTGCTCCTTGTTGCTATGCAGGCTCTGGACATGCGCCTTGAGATGATCACTGCGGGCAAAGGCCTTGGGGCAGTGCGGACAGCTGTGCGGTTTCTTTTCCAAGTGGGAGAGCTTGTGGCGCAGCAGATGGCAATGGCGGGAGAAGGTGCGCTGGCAGACATCACAACGATTCTCGGGATTGGGCTCGCTTTGTTTGTTGCGGCGTCGGCGACGCTTGGGCTTGGAATTTTGTAAATACTCGCGTACTATTTCCACCTTGGGTTTCGATTCGTCCTCAGCATCGCCTTCCTCATCGGAGTCCTCCTCATCGGACTCATCCTCGAGAGCGCTTTCCTCATCAACAAACTCAAAGGGTTCATCATCCTCATCGCTATGTAGTGCATCGCCAGCATCCTCATCCTCTTCCTCGGCGCTGTCGACTGGGTGATCCGGATCCTGCTTAATGTGAACCTCCGTCTCCAGCTGTGCCAGGGGTTCATCTGTTTGTTAAGGTAGGGGGAGCAGGTTATTTAATGGGGACAATGGTTTCTACCCACCTTTGACCAAAGCTTCCGTCTCACTGGGCACAGGTTCGGCTTTTTTTCTACGTTTTTTCTCCGGCTTGAGGTCCTCCTCCACTTCCAAACAGGGCTCCGGCTTAATGTGCAGCCACAGCGACTGTTTGGCCTCATCAGTATTCTCGTCATCCTCCTCATTGCTGGAAATGGGATTTGTATTGCACTCGTCAGCCCCGGGCTCGCCCTCTTCCTCCTCGTTAAGCAACACCTCAGCGGATTCCAGCAGCTCTTCCTCCGCTTCCGCTTCCTCCTCCTCCGCAGCCTCCGGCACCTGCTCCTCTGTCTGCTCCATGGATTTGTGCATATTTCTCATATGTCTTAGTAGATGATCTCGCCGGCTGAAGGCACGCTGGCAGTAGCGACACTGCAGTCGCTCTACTTGGTCATGGCAACGCGCCAAATGGCTGCGCAGCTGACGTAGCTGCTGGAAATGCTGCGGACAAAACTTGCACTTGAACTCCTCGGCTCCCTTGCCATGCACACGATTCCGGTGCAGGCGCAGCTCCAGGCTATTGAGGAACTGGTCGTGACACATTTCGCAGGGCAGCAAAGCCACCTGCTCGGTCTGGGTGCACACATCACTGCCACTCGGTTTCATTTTCGGTTTGTGCCCCAGCAGCGACATCAATGAGCAATAAGACTTTTCGGCCTCGCGTTTGAAGCGGTAGGCGTGGCAGGCCGCCTGCAGGCACACCTCGCACATATGATGGGGCATCTTTTGATCGTCGCTGGCCCGCTCGCACATATAGCTGAGGCATTCGTTCAAAATTTGCGACAGGTTGGCGCCCTGCTCCACGGGAGCCTCATTGTAGATGAAATGAAGCGGTTGCTCCTCGCCCACCTGGCGCAAGCAGATGCGACACAGGCGCTGACAGTTGGTGGAATCGTTGAGTGTGATGGACAAACTGCTGGTGTGGCTAATAGTGACCATGGCTAGGCGTTTTGTTGGTGTTTTACAGCCAGGAGTGGAAATGTATATTAATTATCTCGCCATAGCCCTAAATGCTTGTCACTAATGAATTAGTAGTACCGTTCATTGTTTGTTTGTTTGATTATTTGTTACTAGCGCATTCATAGAGCTGCCACCTTGCTAGAGCTGCTGCAGTGCTGTTAGTGGTGGGAGAGCTGACCGAAGAGCGGTAGTTTGAATTTGTATTTGAATTTGCGAAACCAAATTCCGAATTCCGTTTCATTTCAAAAAAAAAAAACGCCCCCTAGTGGGCTGTGAGAAAGACTTTGCCTTATTCGTACACCCCTCTGTGGGGGGGTCTCTCAAAAATTGTTCCCTTAATGGTTTTGGTGATTTTCTTTGTACGAAGTGCAAATCAAGAAACTACAATTTAGTAAAAAAGTACACAATTCAAATAATAAAATAAACAGAAAATCAATTCGATAGTTTTGCGTAGAATAAAATTCTATGGAATTCTCTTTGGAAATGCAAAGAGCAAGCCCAAACGAAAGAATGAAAAAAGTAAAGCAGCATTGAAGAAAAGTATAGTAAGAAGATAAACGGGGGGAAAAGCGAAAGCGCTAATCCGTATTTCCCATTGGTAGAGAATGTTGGATGTGCTTGGCACAAGACTCGAACGAGAAATGAATTCTGGTCGCTTGTGTTTCGGTTGGTTGAGAGGCAAAGTCTACTTGGGTGTTGAAAAAAATTCAATTCCAGCTGTGTACTATGGGCACAAGAGACACTTTTTCGGATATTTCACTTTTTATAAGTTTTTGCAAAAGTATGTAACAGCCAGAAGGAAGCATCTCCGACCTTATAAAGTATATATATATTCTTGATCAGCATTAATAGCCGAGTCGATAAAGCAGTCTGTCTGTCCGTATGAAAGCACAGATCTGAGTTTGGTAAGAGATAGAGGTTTGACATGTATGAGACATATGCTTCCTATGTCTGCAGGCAGATCAAGTTTATTTTCAATTTTGGCCACGCCACCTAGCGCCCCCGCAATTTAGAAAATCTGCGTCATATCTGCCACAGTTTTAAAGATAGAAAGTTTACACCTTCTAGACATATTTAGTAATCAGGATAACTTATCGATCCGCCAAAGCAATGAGGAAAATCGAATGAACGGTTGTCGAGTTATGTTCAAAAGACTGTTTACTGCTGCAGCGCTGCCTTTACTTGCCACTGCAACATCAAAATTTATGCTGAGCGTATAATTTCGTTGGTACAGAGTATGTTATACTCGGGCTTGACCGACTTTCTTTCTAGTTTTCGTGTGTGCTGTCTGCTCACCAAAATGACAGGTATAAATTAAGCAAACTCGCTCACTCTCTAAACACAGAACACTGCTGTTGTTGCTGCTCTGCTGATTTCTGTTTAATACGAACTCAGGATTACACAAATTCCTAGTTCCTACTCTCGGTAGCATTGGCTTTTAGCAGGCACAACTGCTCCTTGGAGTATTCCAACTAAATGATTAAACTCTGGGGAGGATTGGCTATTCAAATGCCTTAAATCTCTTCGAAAAAAAAACTTCTGAGGCAGTATTTTTGGCATAGTACAATGTTGTTTTTTTTTAACATATTTATGGACTTTTAATAAATAATTCATTAATTTTCTTGCATATCTTGTATATCTATCTGGTGTACGTCACCTTCGGCTTCTATGCCACCGAACTGCATAGCCCACAATTGCTCACCGGACACATCTTCATTTCCATATCCTCACCCACTCTCACCACCGCTGCCATGCCGTTCTCCGAGTGGGGCGAAATGTGACAATGGAACATCCAATAGCCCGGACTATTTGAATTGAAGCGTATGATGGTATAGCCAAAGGCTGGCACCTGCACCGAATCCTTGAGCGGTGCACCGCGTCCTCTACGCGACAGCGGTGTCTTTCGATCAATTTCCTCAATCTGTCCTATGCGCGCCTCCCCCAGCACACCCATGCCCACCACCCGGAACGTATAGCCGTGCAAATGTATGGGATGCGGTGTATTCGATTTGCTGGAGATGACGAATTCCACATTCTTGTTGGCCGGCACATGAATGACATTGGAGCACTTGCAGTGCCGCTGCCGGCAATTGAAGCCCAACTCCAACTGCTGCGAACTGTTGCAGAAGAACTGGCCAATTCCCAAGTTGCGGGTCTGCAGCAGCGACATTTTGGGCATGCTAAAGCTGATGTCGTCCATTTGGAAACGGAAACCCTCACCCCTTAGCTCGTAGGCATTCATGCTGGTGTAATAGGTCATTGCGGGTGTCATTTGGGGTTCCATACGCTGCGAGTTGAGGGTAACCAGGGAGATACTCTGGGCGGCATCACCATCACCCAGCTCATTCAGCATGATTCCGGGTGCATCGTAGGCATAGCTCAGGGTGCGTGTGTCCAGCGCACGTGGCTGGGCATCCTGGTAGTGCAGCACAGCCTCCTGATGCAGCTGATTTTTGGCACAGAAACTGTAACCCTTGATACGTAGCCAATAGTTGTTCACCTCCTGATTGGCATGGAGCACAAAATCAAATCTCTCGGCACCATGGAACATAATCTTCTGCACCTCGACGGGCTCAATGTCATTGCCATCGCTGGCGATGACCACCAGATCGTGCTGATCAATGCTCAAGCTAATGGGACAGTTGGACACACCATTGAATATGGCCCGAAAGCGATAGCGTCCTCCCCTTATCACCTTAAAGTGGGCATAGAGGGTGGGCTTCATTTTGCTATCCTTCTTCATGTTACGTCCACGTCCATTGATCAGTATATTTTCCGCCACACTCTCATCGAAATTATGCACCCAATCCTGGATCATAATCACATGCTCCGACTGATCAAAGTCATACAAATGGGCATGCGGATTCAGTTTTGCCGGCTGGCGTACTATCAAAGCGCCCGCCAGGCCAAAGGCACGCTGATGCTCGGTATGGCTGTGCCACCAGTTCGTACCCAAATGATCCACCTCGAAGCGATAGCGAAAGGCCTGACCCGCCTCAATGGGATACTGGGTAACATGGGGTACGCCATCCATGTGGGGAGTGGACCTCTGATGCATGCCATGCCAGTGGATGGTGGTGGTCTCATGCATCGTATTAATGACATCCGCCACAATGGTATCGCCATAGCAAACCTCTATGGACTGACCCGGCAGCTGACCATTCACCACCATCACCTGGGACTCCAGGCCATCTGCATACTTACAGTCATCCGTCTGTGGTTCCTGCTCCGCCACCATGAAGCCATCGATATACTCCCTGCCGTTCATTTTATATCTGTACTTGGACTGGGGAAGGCAAAAGTGAGCAAGTGAGAGAAATAAGGATGCCCCCCGCCGAAACCCACCTGCAGGTAACGCTTGCAGGTCTCCGTCATGGTATCATCATAGTGTACCACCATATAATAGTAGCACGTCATGGGCTGCTGTTCCACACAATCCCTACGGCAGGGATGTCGCATATTCTTATCGGCGGCACGCCACTGCGAGGACTCGCTGCCCGCCGCCATCTGTGGATACATTTGCTTGATCTGTTCGTATTTGCTTATAATCCGCTTCCCGTTGGCATCTGACGGAGAAAGCATTAGCCTGCGCACAATATTGCCATCCTTAAGGCTCACCCTGTATGCCATAGATCTGCATTATGATGAGACTGTTAACCAACAGAATCACCGGCCAGGCTAAACTGAAACGCATCTTTGAGCCAAATGGACGGTAATTTAATTCTCAATGCCAATTCGTAACTGTTCCAGAATTTCCGCTCACCGTTTGCTTTTGTATGCCACCGGAGCACAGAAATGATGGCCCATGTTCGTGTCGAACCGCTCGTAATGGTTAATTGAAGATTGCGACAAAAGACAAGACGTCGCCACGGAAGATACAAATATTGAACATGACACTGCCAAGATAGACGTCTAATTTTCCCCCATGTGTTACCCCGAGAGGTGTGGGCGCGGGAGGACTTGACGTAGGCACTTTGGTTTCCATTAAGATGGAGGGGGACTTACTCTCCCATGACTTGGCCCCATTTTCATCAATTGAACCTTGAAATTTGAATTTGATTTTGCATTTGCCGTTGAGTAAGCACAATGGTGGTAACAGGGTCCACAGGGCTTTAAGGAAACCCCCCAGCACAGTGGTCCAAATGGCTGTTTAAGTTGGTTGTTCGAGAGATGTGGAAAAAACTAATTTGGGACCAGATGCTGCCACTTTTGGGTAGATGGGTTTTTTCTATTCTGATGCCTTCTCTTGTCCCACATCGAAGCCAATGTCGCTTTGGTTGATCGAAGGTGCCCAGGACCTCATTTAAGGTGTGGGAAATCTTTTTATACCCTTGCAGAGGGTATATTGAAATTGTCCAAATGTTTGTAACGCATAGAAGGAAGCATTTCCGACCACATAAAGTATATATATTCTTGATCAGCATGACGAACTGAGTCAATATAGCCATGACCGTCTGTTTCTATGCTATCTGCTCCGTCAGTTTTAAAGCTATCGCCACCAAACTTTTGCACGAAGTGTTCTGGCACAAAAACGCTGCACATTTATCGGAACCGGCCGGATCGAATGACTATACAATATAGCTGCCATAGGAACTATTGGTCGGAAAACAAGTTTTAGTGAGAAAAACTTTTTTCTTTTCAATGCAAACGTCTCCAAACTTTGTTATCGTACAATTTCTATGTTTTTTTATAATTCTACCAAGTTTTATAAAAATCGGACAACTATATGGTATAGCTGCCATACAAAAGATAGGTCTGAAAAACAGTCTTAGTTAGAAAAACTTTTTTGTTTTTAATGGTAGCATGCTGCAATTTTGCATTTGTTTGTTTCACACGCTTTAACATAATTTTACAAATTTTTGGCCAAATCGGATGACTCTATCATATAGCTCCCATACGAACGATCGGTCAAAAAATGGGAAAAAAGAGTATTTTTTGAAAATATTTAAGCGAGCCAGACGAAGTTAGCTTGGCTTTCCCGTTAAATATATTATAGAGTTTATTTTCACCTCTTGTTTTTTTTTTTTTTGTAGATACTGTGCCACTGTGCGCAGTGGCAGTGCGGTAGAAATTTTAGTGTAACCGAAATTTGAAAACGATAACCAAATTTGAGTTTAAAGCGAAAACAAAAGCAACTCCCGCACCCCCTCCCGCCGCTTGTTTATGTTTAACTTCTGATAGTCAAGCAGCAACCATTGAAGATTACAGATTTCAATTTTTAATGTTGCTTCTAATCAAAATGCTTTTTGGCCCCCCTACAGTCTAACACACACAGCCACATGTACATGTACATTATCTACCGTTGCGTGTGTGTGTGTTATTTGCTTATGGGTGGCCAGGACAGCAGCAAATGTCTTGATTACTTGTCTTAAAGACACGAAAAAGTGCAACAATGCATGTAAAGGTAAATATGTACACGCACATACCCATATATGTATGTATGCACGTCCTCCAAGAAGAGAGCGCCGGAGCGCAGCAACTTTTAAATTTTTTGGCGGTAGCTAAATTGTAAAATTTCTACTCACCTGTTGATTGATGATGACCATCAGAATTACTTGGAGCTGTTTCATTGCCCAACAAGAGATGATTTAAGTCAATCAAGATCACAGAGGCTGGCTTTGGCAGAACCATGATGCAATAATATAAGGTGGTCTCATCCAAGGTATACTTAACAAGGTGGTAGCGCTTTCTCTCTCGCCCTCTTTGATGCATCTCCGCGGACGAATTTTTCTGTGTTTTGCTATGTGTAAGCATCTGTGAGAGAGGAAGTGCTGCCACCTTGTTAAGAATACCTTGGTCTCGTCGGCAAAAAGTGGTCCGTTAACAATGCAAATAATAACAACAACAAGCGAGCAAGCACTGAAGAATAAAAGCATAACGGACTAAGAAACAAACGCGTCGGCAGCCGACGAGACCACCTTATATTATTTCAACCACTTCTTTGGCCACCCTGTGTGCGCACCCTGCGACAGCACTTTGTGATGCGCTTTTGTGGCCAGTTGCTCTCTCTTTCTCTCTCTATTGTACACACATGTCGGCGCAATGTTTGGGCGATTAATTGACTCGCCTGAGCCAATGGCGTTTGCCTACGTCGACCTGCTGTATCCGAAATCTCGGGCACCACAGGATTTGAGGGTGTCGCAGATGATGGCAAATGCTGATCCTATAAATAGAAAAGAAAATGTGCTTTAGTTTCGGTAAGCCGAAAATTTTGAAAATTAGTACTTTGGATTCCGAATCCGTGTCGGAATGGTTCAATAGTCGTGGGGGTGGTTGTTAAATGGCACATTCCATTTACATAGTTCCAATATTTCTTATTTATAACAAAATGTTGGCTTGTGCAATTTGTTTATTTCTGTTCAAGCTTGTTCGTTTCAAAATGTGGTGTGACCAGACATTGTTTAAAAAAAAATAACGCTGATCAAGGACTACAACACGATACACGGAAAAGGCAGGAATACAATTAACTTAAATTTTGAAAGACGTTTCCAGTGAGTTGTGGGTGAAGCGATAGTTGGTTGTAATCGAGTGTTTTTAGCTGCGAATGGAGGACGTGGCGCATCAAGGGCTCTTAGTTTTACGCTGGTGGCGAGGGTATACAGTTCATAATTTGGTCATGTATGGCACGGCTCAATATTTCCAAACACTGATCATCCAGTTCCCGTATTATCGTGATGGCGGCCGAGAGAAGATTAGCATTTCGACGCTGGTGTCGCTCAAAGTCGTCATGAAATGGTGGAGGTTGAGGATATACAGCCAGCTGCGGTGGATGATGCTGGCGAAAATAGATGTCGCCACCTCCGGGACCAATCGAATGACCACGACGCAGAGATAAATTCATTAAATCCGCAGCAGCAGATGCGGCCATGGCTCCGGTCAGTTGGTGATGGTTGGTCAGATGGTGATGCATTTGATTGCTGCGTGGCATTGAGCTAGCACGCTGCATTGGAGGCAATGAAATCTGTGCCACATCCGGCTCCATTGGTGGAGAAGGCGGAAGAAGAGATGGTGATGGTGGTGCTACTGTTACTGCTGGATCTTGGCGCTGTACCGGAGTACGTGGCGAATGTTGCACACGTCTGGGGGGGTGTGGCACACCGTCTTTTTCTGCACAAGGCGACAATGCCTCATCCAATGGCGCCATCATCCGTTGACGCAATTTAACACCATTGCTGCGTGGCATTGAGCCAACACGTTGCATTGGAGGAACCGAAATGCAGGCCACATCCGGCTCCTTTGATGGTGGAGCACGAAGAAGAGATGGTGGTGGTGCTACTGCTGAAGCTTGGGGCTGTACCGGAGTACGTGGCGAATGTTGCACACGTCTGGACGAGTGTGGCACACCGTCCTCTTCTGCACATGGCGACGATGCCTGATCCAATGGCGCCATCATCCGTTGACCCATATCTGGATTGCTGCGTGGTATTGAGCCAGCACGTTGCATTGGAGGAACCGAAATGCAGACCGCATCCGGCTCTATTGGTGGTGGAGCAGAAAGAAGAAAAGCTGGAGCGTCTGTTGGAGCTTGGGGCTGTAACGGAGTACGTGGCGAATGTTGCACACGTCTGGATGAGTGTGGCACACCGTCTCCTCCTGCAAAAGGCGACGACGACAACTGATGCAATTGAAATGGCGCCTCTGTTATATAAGGATTCATTTGGCTGGGATTATCTGGAGGGGTAAAACCACCGCCATCACGTTCCGATTTCAGCTGTAACTCTCGCTCGCGTTCCTCGCGACGTAACTGAGCCGCCGCCAGTTTGGGATTAATGTTAAGCTCGACGGGCTGTGTGGAGCTCATGGGTGCCGCATAGAATTCATGATCCAGTGCAGCCTGCAGCTCCATATTGGTCACCTCGATATCATCTAGTTTCTTCAAATTCGGCAGCATGCGCAGCACAGTGGCACGATAATCCTTCCCAGCTGCCTCCGCACATGGATTACCGTCTAGACCCAGCTTGACCAAATTCGGGCAACCTTCTAAATAGTTGAGCTCATCAAAATTGCATATGCCACATCTACGAATATGCAATTCCCTCAACTGATTGCACTTTCGTAGACTGTAGAGCGATGCTATGGGATTGCAGCTAAGAGAAAGAATCTCCATTTTGGGCATATTTTCACAAACGGATATCTCGTCTATATCTTTACCCCAGACATTTAGTTTGACTACCTTGCGAACGTCGGCGATTTTCGTCTTTACCTCAATTAACTTTGGAGTCAGACGGACCATCTTGACGGTGAGGGGGAGGAAAACTAAGTTACAGGTTTTAAAAAAACAGCAAAGCTTACCTCTGTTTGCGGTTGGGAGCGCGGATTTCAAACTCTAACGGTGATTCCGAAATAGCGTTGCCAGAGTGAGATGCCAAAAGTCAATGGTACTTTGAAACCAGTGCGAGTGCACGGTGCTGTTAGTTGAGCGTTGCCACTTAGTTACAGTTTCAGTTAACGGGATTGGTTTTGGATGGAAGGATGCGCCCAATGTAAGCGGAGCTTTGATGTGGTTGATGTGATTATTGTAGATGTAGTGATTCACCAACCGCTGCAATGAGAAATGTGTATGTGAAATAATTATGTTAAGAAAATATACAAGAGCATGAGAAGTGTCTCAGTATGCTTAAAAAAGGAAATTTTTTCTAAGATATACCTTGTATCTCTTTACCTTACACCCAAGTTGTGCTCTTCTCAGAAACGAAATTCGCGATAGGAATTTAGGAAATTAATATTGGTAAGCGTATGAATATGTATAAGCTTATAAATTTATGTTTAGTTCTTTATCAGCGGTAAAAAAATATATAAATTATTGTATGATGTTTATTCTGTGAGAGTTTGAATTGTACTGAACAAATTTGTGCTCTTCGAGCATAGAACAATTTTTTCCCAATGAAGTTCATTTCAGAGCCTTCTTTGGGAGAGCTTTTTCTAAATTTATTTCTTCTAAAACTTAATTTTATTTAAATTCCAGTACCAGTTTTTGCGGCTGTTGATTTTAGCTTTTTTATCGGTCATCGAGCCCGATTGCCTATCGACTTGCCTAGAGCCTTATCGTCACCGCCACCCGATAGCTGTAATAGATTGGCGCACAAATTCAAATTCTAGTCTAAATGCCTCTAAACAAATTTAATCAAACTCAAATTATTTTGTACTCTTGCCTTAAATTAAGATTCATTTTCATTACCAGAGAAACGGTGAACGCTCTCTCAAAATGCGTAGACCATGTTTCTGCCAATCACCTTGCGTTATCCACAACTCGCGGGCGCTCTCCAGCACGGACATGATAGCTGCCCCCTTCCAGGCCACCATACCAGCATCCATGCCCTTGCTAAACACATTCACCTCCAGGCCTGGTGCCATTTGTTGGGCAATGCGTTGCTCCAGCCAGGCGGCCAGGCCGGGCAGCTTGACACTGCTGCCCACCAGCAGAATGGAACCAAACATTTTGCGTTTGGACTCATAGCTGACACAGCGTCCTATGGAACGGATGACAGCCTGATCCAGGGGTAATATCTGACCCTGTTTGGTATGATACCAGCTGGAGGAAGCAGGTAGCTGCTGCTGTTGCTGCGAATTACTGGTCTCATCCTGATCCACCACAATCAGCTCATCATCATCAGCGGTCACCGGCGGCTGGGGACGCGGCGGCGCTTGAACGGCAGCTGGTAAGGCTTCGCCCGCACGCATGCCATTCCCGCGCCGACCTGTTTCCCTTAGATATTCCGAATCGAAGCAATCCTCGCAGTCATATTGCTCCTGTGCCGGTAGCTGAGTGGCCACCGGACGTGTTTTGCCCGTAATATTGAGCAATTCGGTATGAAATAGGGCCAGCGGAGCCATTATGGCCTCATCGCCCACTTGCAGCGTATAGCGTACCCATTGGCCGTTGGGCCGACGCAAACAGAAATGCTTCTCCTGGGCCCCGCACACGTTGGCATTTAGATGGCAAAAGCGCTCCTTTAGTTCGTCCAGCAGATGGGCATCCACATAGCTATCCTGCACACTGCACTCACGATACGGAAATCCACATTTGCGCAGCAGCTGCAACAACACCTGATCCACATCCCCGCCGCCATAGGGCAGCCGTACCCGGGCATCCAACTGGGAGATGCCGTCCTCTATGCAGGCAATCGAGGTTTTCTGGGCCCCAATGTCCACCACACAGCCGTAGCCAATGCCGGCGCCATAGGTGGAGGCCACGCTGTCTTGCACCAGAAAACATCGCTGGAATCCCAGACGTTGGAGCAGCAGGGTCATGAATTCTCGCAAATGCCGTCGTACATACACATCGTTGACCACCAGAACGGCACTGTGTGTGACCAGTTCACGCAGAGGTATCTTCAGACGCTCCTTCAGGGCGTAGGACCAGATGCGCTCCATATGCTGCAGTGTGGCCTGCAGCGAACCGCCCTTACCCTGGTGCACATTCAGTTCGCCCCGCCGTATGGGAAAGTGTATATCATAGTCGCGGGCTTCATTTGCGCTCAGGCGGAGTATCTGTTCATCGAATAGCATCGGACCGGTGCGTTGCAACCATTGCCTATCCTCCTCGGCACTGATGTGAGCCGGTGGCGTCACCTTTTCCGCCGCACTGCTACGATTGAAGTGGGCCAGCTGCTGGGGGGGTGTGGCCACACGCAAACGATTCTGCTCATCCACCACACAATGCTGCAATATGCGCGAAACGGCCAGACGCTGTTCCTCGAACTCAACTTGCAGGCGACTGGGATTGAGATTGTCCAGTGGCGGCAGCAGCGGATCATGATGGGGCAAATCTGGCACCACCTGGTGTCGCTTATAGGCGACCGCGTGCAGCAGGGTCAAAGGATTGAGATCGGCGGCACGGCCAATGCGTAAATGCTGCGAGCCCGGATGGATGACAATGATTTTGGGCGCCTCCAGTGGAGGTTGTGGTTGTTGTTGTGAGTGTTGCAGGCGACCACTGCTGGTGCTGCTGGCTCGCGAACGTCTGTGGCGAGTAAGCGATTTAGCTGTTAGTCCCGGCATTTTGCAACGAGAATGTGTGCCGCTTAATGGTTGTACTCACTGCATAATTCACATTCACGGAGCCGGATTTCAGAGTCATGGCGGTCAGTGATGTGGTTTAAGCTATTTTCACAGCAGACTTGGCTTTTTTTGGTGTGACCAAGCCATGTAGATTTCAGTGTGTGGCGGATAGGGGAAAGCTGAATTATCGCTTTTGGGCAAATCAGTTGTCGCTTTTTATTTAGAGGAAACCACTTTGATGGTGGAGTAAACTTTATGTAGTTTTTGAAAAAGTAAAGTTTATTTTTGCTGCTCTTGTTCCCGCTAAGGGCAGCTTTTTTAATGCTCACCAGCAGGCAGCTCTGGTAGAAGTGGAGACCCTTCTCTGAGAGTGGCAGCCCTGAGTTATCGATAACCTGGTACCTGACTTTAGAGAAGGAAAGAACGTGCTTGTGCCTCACTTCCAGCCTGAATCAGCAGAGCCTTTCGAATCTATTGCGAAATTCCAAATTGAGAGTTGTTTTGTTAAACCCCAGAATGTCACAATTCACGTGCATCAACTGTGATGCGCGTTTTGCCAATGCGGATATACAGCGCGAACACTACAAAACAGACTGGCACCGCTACAATCTGAAGCGTCGCGTGGCCCAGCTGCCTCCGGTAACGGCCGAGGAGTTCCAACAGCGTGTGCTGAGTGCCCGCAGTGCCACCGAAATGGCACTGGAGGAGAAGGATATGAGCATCTATTGCAATGCCTGTCGCAAGCAATTTGGCAATCAGAAGGCGCACGACAATCATCTGAACAGCAAGAAACACAAGGACTGTCTGCTGCGCTTTGAGAAGGAACAGCAGGCGGCCGCCTGCTCAACCTCCTCAGCTGCGGCTGCAGTGTGTGTCAAAAGCAGAGTGGAACCGCGTCCGCATCCGGCCCTGGCAGCAGCCGCCGCTGGCAAAGGACGTTTGGCCTTTGCCGAAAGGGCCCAGAATGTGGGAGAGGGTGAAGATGATGTGGCTGAGGTTGATGACGATGATTTTGAGGATATTGAAGAGGAAGAAGAGGTAAGTGAAAGGCTAAATTGAATCTTAGAAACATCTACCTAAATCTTGCATTGAAACCCAAACAGGTGGACTCAGATGACTGGGACAAGCTGCCCGAGAATCCCTTGACCGAACGCGACTGTCTATTCTGCAGTCAGGTCAGTGAGGATCTGGTAGAGAATCTTAAACACATGTCCATGGCACATTCCTTCTTCATACCCGACACCGAGTTCTGCACCGATATCGAGGGTTTGGTCTACTATCTGGGCGACAAGGTGGCCAATTATTTCATCTGTCTGTGGTGCAATGATCGTGGCAAAACCTTCTACTCCCTGGATGCGGTACGCAAGCATATGATTGACAAGGGACACTGTCAAATGCTGCACGAGGGCGTGGCCCTGGCCGAATATGCTGAATACTACGACTACAGCTCCAGTTATCCGGATAATGTAAGTGCCAGAGCAATGGCAAGTCAGTGGGTAGGCATTAACCTTAACCGTTTGCTTTTTACCTTTTAGCAAGAGGGCATGGACATTGATGATGAGGTGGTGCCCGATCTGCTGGATGGCGATGAGTATCAACTGGTGTTGCCCTCGGGCGCAGTCATAGGACATCGTTCTCTGCTGCGCTACTACAAACAGCGTCTGCATCCGGAACGTGCTCTGGTCTTGAAGAAATCCGATCGTAAGCTGCATCGCGTCTTGAGCGAATACCGTGCCCTGGGTTGGACCCAGACCCAACAACAGGCGGCTGCCCGCAAGGCACGCGACATTCATCTCATGAAGCGAGTTCAGTCCAAGTGGCAAATGAAATTGGGCTGCAAGGCCAACAAACTGCAGAAGCATTATCGCGCCCAGGTTTTGATTTAGGGTGAAAAAAAAATATATAAATAAAATGTTCTCTCCTTATTTTTTTTTTTGCTTAAATTAAGCAATTTGTTTACATTTTTTTTATGTATGTATATTAATTACTCTGTTTTTTGAAATAAAACTTTACATAAATTAAATTAACAATTAAATAAGATTTACTTTTGATTTGTGGTTTTTAAGTAAAATTATGTTATTAAAATTAAACATTATAATTAGGCAAAAAAAAAAAGATTCTAATTATGAAAAAAAAAAAACGAAACGTACGCTTCGACAAAAGGGCGATAATGCAAAAGAGGACAACGACGGGTGACTATTTAAATAGGTTTTATGTGTATGGATATGATACGGGTGGGGGGAGGGGGGGTGGTAGTATAGTGTGAGAGGTCAATTTCAGCTAGGTGCAGTGGAACAGCAAGAAGTTGTGTGAAATACAGTTACACCAAAGCCTAGAGAGCAACTAACACACACACATACAAAAGAGCACTCAACTGAGAGCGATTGTTGTTATCTACAAATGCAACGACAACAGCTATCTAAAGAGAGGGAGTGCCGCTGGAACTTTTGCTGTCTAACTATTAAAGCCTCGTATGTTAACCTTGCACCATCTTAACTGAATATCGTTTTAAGTTCGGACCTTTGTATGTTTGCAACGCACCTGTCAGTACTTTACAAATACTACATTCGCTTAGCCAAAAAATTTATTGGATTTCAGTTAGAACAAAAACAAAACATACCTAGAAGCTTTTTTTTCCGCCTCGATCGTCTCTTTACAGGCTGAGCTGCACTGAGAGCCACTCTCTCCACTCTTTCGGCCACTGAGCAGAGAGTGCACTGCGTGCTGGCTGGCCCATTGTTGTTGTTTCCAAAAACAAAAGCATTTCTTTGCTTTGCTCACCTCTCTGTGTAAATCGTGTGTGTGTATTGCATTTAACTTTACACATACTGTTGTTCTAGTTTTTAACCTCAAAACTTTGCCGAAACCGTAATCATTTACCGAAAACAAACCGTTTCAAAACATTTACCGAAATCACTACTAAATTATTTTGAGAATCGAAAACCGTTTACTGTTATTATTCGAACCGATAAAACCTTGTTTCCAGAGCACTTATTAGTTTGGTTGAAATGCCAGTGCCGCAAAGACAAACCATCACAAGACGAAGGAGATCCGCACTTTACACAGCGAGCCGAAAACGTGGTTTACTTGACAATTTTGTTTAGCTACATATTTCTGGCAACCGTTGGCAACATGTCTTGTCAACATGTCAGGCAGAGAGAGAGAGAGAGTGAATGACAGTTTACAGTTAAAAAAGCAACAAGCTCGAAACCTTTGCCTAATCCTGTTCATTATTTAATAATTTAGACAACTTTCCATGGCTAAAATTCAACATTCGACTGGAGTGAAGTTTTGTTTAGAAGAGAGTGTGGTTCTCTATTTCAGCTATGTACCTGGGTATCTCACACAACTTACTTAGTGGGTGGGTGGTCTCGGGGAGCGGGGGCGGTTGGTTGTGTGCAATAAATAGCAGTGTGTGTGTGCGTGTGTGTTTTGTGCTGGCGCGTCTGGCGCGAAATAATATTGTTTAAATCTTCATAAAATAGTTTTGAAATTCTCTATGCTAGTGTATTACTACAGGATTCTGTTGAACACATACACCCACCATGGGCGATGAGGACGCATCACTACTGGCCCCTGTCGCCGAGCCACTGCCAGGCGTTGTGCCGCTTACATTGGGAGCCCCCCCGCGACGCTGGGCAGCACCGGCGACCTGTGTGGATGTGGCGCCGGCCGTCGATGTTGGCAGTTGCAATGACAATGGCAGTGGCAATGTCAGCGGCGGCAACGGTAGCTCACTCAGCGAGGCAGGTGCTTGGCCCATGATAAGGCTCTGTGGTTGTGGCGGAAAGAGCAGCGATGTGTACGAGGCGGGACCCTGGCCGCCGCCGCCAGTGGCCGAGGCGCTGATTACACTTGAATCGGTCATCATAAGATGGGAGGCAGCGACAGCCGCCGACATGTTACCATAATGCATTAGATCCAGGGGCAGCGAGGCTGGGGCGAAGGTGGGTGGGGGCACACGTGGCAGCATCAGGGGCACACCGCGAATGCGGCCATTTGGACGCGAGCCGCTGCCAATGGGTGGGAGCGGCGGTGGCGGCATTTGTTGTTGTTGCTGTGGCTGACCCATGCCCAGTATTAAAGGCGGATCGCAGTCCATGGCGTGCGGATAACTGTTGTTGCTGTTACTGCTGTACATAATATTATTGCGGCGACTGTTGTTGTTGCTGTTATTGTTGCAGTTGCTGTTGTTGATGTGATTGAGGCTATTCAAACTGTTACTGTGACTGCTGTTGTTGTTGGTCATCGATTGTTGATGCTGCTGCTGCTGCTGTTGTTGTTGTTGTTGTTGCTGCTGGGCAGGCTGCAGACTGAGCGCTGAAAAGTTGTTCATCGCATTGGCCGTGGCATTTGGATGCAGCAGCAGAGCTGCAAAATGAAAAACGGGAGCAGAGAGCATGTTAGTTGATGTGTTTAAAAGAACAAAAAGAGAGGCTTTACAGTTACATGGGTGTTTGGTGTATGTACAGTTATGGCTTCCAAGCTAAGCCCCCGCCCTGTCTAAAATAGTTGTTGTCCTTTTTTTTTTTTTTGTTGATTATATCATAAGTTTTTATTGAAGGTTTTTCCGCTTTTTTTTCTCTTTTATGGATTTTTTTTTTTATTTTTTTTTTTATTTTGTGTTTTTTCTTTCCCTTTTTTTTACTTCTTTACTTATCATTTATAAATTAATTCGTACTGAATTTAACTTAAACCATCAGCTGCTTTTTTATGTTTTTATATTTATATAAATGCCCACATACATATGCGTGAATACATGTGTCTGTGTGTGTGTGTGTGTGTGTCTGTGTGTGTGTGAGAAAGTCTATGTTTTAGTTTTAAGAGTGCTGTTTCTGGTATTCTGGTTTTTTGGGGATTTTTCTTTTTTGTATTAAATTTCATTTTGCAATACTGTTTCGTTAATTGTTGTTTTCTTTTCTTTTCTTTTCTTTTAGCTAAGTACGTACATTTCATTATTTCGTTTCGTTTAAATTGTTATAAAAAAAAATACTTGTTATTGCACCATTTGAAATTAAGCGTCTTTTACACGGTGCAGGTTCAATACAATTCACGCACGACTATCGATGGATTCTCCCCACCCACATCACAATTGCAAGTTTTTACAGTTACTCTTCTCTTTGTCAAATATGTATGTGTGTATGTGTTTGGTACAACTGTCAGGAGAATGGGACTTGCAGAGCTTTACAACAGCTTCAAGCACCAAGAGAGTTGAGTCAGACTTGAAGCAGACTCTCTCTGAAAGGTCAGGTTACGGCTTGATCTAGAGCAGCTATGGGTACTCAAATACAACAACACTTTTCTCATATTTCCTGTTGTAAGCTTCAGCCGAGCCACGACGAGTAACGGAAGAGACGCGTTGAGAGAAATAACGGGCCTGGCTGGAGAGCGAGCTGCTATGCATTGCCAACGCTGTTTCAAAGTATCAATCTTTCTCTCTTTCAGACACTCACAGATGCCTTACTTTGGCCCCCAGCGGCTATGGCTGAGAGAACACTGACTTAAGAGCGAGACATCAGTCCGAGAGTTGTGTTTTAGGTACAAGAACTGCCCCATGTAAAAGAACGCTTTGGAGAGACCCCTTCAAAGAAAGGGCACTTGGTTGCTATTGCATACCTTAAGGCGTGTTACTCAGTGTCTGTCTGTCTGTCTCTGTGTGTGTGTGTGTGTGTGTGTGTGTGTGTCTGTGTCATAATTTACATATTAAATTCTTGATTTGGGAGGGGGAGAGTGGAGAATTAGGTATAAATGTGTCTCGTGTCCGTAATTTAAAATTAATTGAATTTTTCCGCTTGATTTATGCATATAAATATTATTATATGTAAATGTACTTGTATGTATGTATAATGTATGTATGTTAATTTTATTAAATGCTAAAGTTTTCATTCATTTTAGTACGTACTGATTTTCTCATTCATTTGTTTGTTTGGTTTTTTGTTGTTAATGCTTTGCTATAAGTTAATGCTTACTAAGAGAGAGAGACGATGCTTTTCCGATTTCTCTTTTTTTTTTTTTCTTGCTATTTTTACATGCCTACATTTTGGTTTTTTTTTTGTTTTTTTTTTTTTACAAACTATGATTTGTGTTTGGGTCTCAATTTTATCCGCATATATTTCTTCGTTCTTTTTGTTTTTTTTGTAATCCCATAAAAACTGTGTGTACTTATGTGTGTAAATGTATTTGTATGTATTTACCGTTGCTTTTTTACTTTGAAGCACAATTTTCGAAAGGGAGGAGGGAGGAGTGGAAAAGTGGAAAAGATCATGTGTGGCTTATATTTCAAATCTATACAATAAGTATGTGTGAGTGTGTGTATGTGTGTCCATAGAGAGAGGAAGGGATTCAGAGAGAGAGAGAGAGTGAGCGGTTTGTGCGTAGTTTGGATGAGGCGAACGATGTTCTCGATTTTCAATTGCTGTTCCGGTTTCAATTTCTGTTTATGTAGATATCACAAAAAAGCGGCGCTTTGGGCTTGTGTTTTGGAATGATGATTGGATATTGGATGAATTATACAAACAAAAAACGAAACAAACTTAATTAACTAAAGTCTTTTTGTGTTAGCCTAAACTTGCTTGGCTAAACTCTTGGGTCTTGTGTGCTGTGTGCTTTGTTGTTGTAGCTTATGTGGCGATGGTGAACTCGTATGGAAGAAGGTTATGCATGCATTAAAGGTATTGTCTGGTCATCGCATTTGGCAAGATGAAGTTAAGTAGTTACCCATTTTCCGCGAACATTTCACAAACATTTTGCTAAAACGATTTCTAAAGAAGTAACGGTCACTATTAGAGGTGCGTGCGTGAGCGAATTGTCTTTCGCTTGTTAAACACGAGCTGTGACCCAAATTCACGCACAAAACTCTGTGGTTTCTCTTGATCACATCGTGACACGTTCAAATTTATGCCACGCGCGCATCTCTAGTCATAATGACAAAACTTAGAGGCAGCTGCTTTTGATGCTTGCTTTCAAATTCTTTAAGCAAAGCTTAATTACTAACAATAAGTTTAAAAAATGTGATTTTCAGCCTCCGGGGTTCAATTATTTTATTACACATGCGAAAAAGAGCTACCTCTGGTTGTAAATATTTGTGACTTTTGAGTACACAAAAACGATTTTCAACTAAAGATTCGCTAAATATTCACCAACGAGCTTACAATCGAGCGTTTAAAGCATTATTATGGGCAATGTGATGTATTTTTTGTCCGTTTTCGATTTTGCCTCAATAGTTTTCTTTGGTCTAATTTTGGGTTACTCTTGAAAACGAATTATATTACATATTCAAATGGATTTGAACCCTTTCAATTGTGCAACTGCATGCGCACTTTCTTTTAGAAACAATCTTGGGATTCTCAAGTTAAATAAAAGTACATTGGTACATACAACAAGTTACACCATAGCCACACAATTTTAGCACACACTGTTTACTTTAACAGTTACAACAAGGAGTTAGCAGAGTTGAAGACACAGCAGACAGCCCCAAGAAGTAGGCAAGTGTTATTAACATGCAGATTGTTTGGTGTGTTTATGGTGGAGAGAGTGAGAGCGTGAGTGTGGTTCTGTTTGTGTGTGTGAGTGTGTGTGTTTGTGTGCCGTATAATACAAACTCGTTTCGTCAACAACAACACATGATCAACTTCATATATGCATATTTGTATATATGTATGGGCTTGCTTGTATGTATGTATAAGAAGTATGTATATATATATAAATATATATATATATATTTGTATGCCGTATGTATATTATGTTGCCTTTGTTGTTGTTGTTTTTGCATATGTATAAACCGTTGCTTGCTTTTTGTTTTGTTTTTGTTTTATTCTTTCTTTTTGTTTTTTTCTGGTATAATTAATAATCATCAGTTTCATATACTATTGCAGATGAGATTTTGTTGTTGTGATTTAATTATGTATATATATATATATATATATATATGTATGGCAGTCATTAAGAAAGTCGTTAAGGATTCCTCGTTTTTTGTTTTTTGTTTTTTAATCATACATTACTAGGGCCCTAAATTTAATTTAATTTATTGTTAATTTTATACGTAGACATAAAAAAAAAAACATATTTAAACACATTTAACACGCGATTGTATTCAGATCAGATCGGAGCGTCTCTTAAAATGCTTGAATGAGCATACACATTATTAAAAAAAAAAAAAAAATTATACTGTATTCTTAATCATAAAAACTAAAGACGTTGTTGCCACAGATTGTTGATGATTAGGAAAAGTTGTTGGTGGCTTTAAAACCAAAACACAAAAAGAAACAAAAAAAAAATTAAAGAGAGCGAGCCTACTCTTGCTATATACAAAATGCTTTTGCTTTGCTCTCCTCACTCAAATGTTGCAAGCGTCATGCGTTACGCGTCACACTTTACTGTGTTATCCTTGCTGCTGCCGTTGTTGCTGTTACTGCGGTTGTTGCTGCCGCTGCTGCTGCTGCTGCTGTTGTGGTTGTTGTTGCTCCAGCCGCCAGTCATCGACGTTCATCTATTTAGCCGCATATGTGTGTGTATATATATGTATATTGTTTTTGGGTTAAGGACATGAATTAGTATTTTTTTTTTTAAGGGGTACAGAATTTTTTGGTTTTGCTTTAACTACACAAAATGATGTTTATAGAGCGCTAAAATCTAGAAATGTGTAAGTAATTTGGACTTAGCAACTAAATTTAATTTAAATACAAATCATAAAGCACAGTTATAGGCATAAACACGCTTGTGCGCATATTTATGCCGCCCACTGTACACACACATTTGAGAGTTGGGGGAGGCAGAGAGAGAGAGAGAGATAGAAATCATAAATCATACAAACACACACACACAATTATACTGACACACACACAAACCTAAGAGAGGGGAGCGAGCGCCTACACAAAAGCAACAACAAAAACAAACAAAAATAACAACAGAAACAACAACAAGATCAAATGTAATTTTGATTGTGGTGGGATGCACTACTCTTGACAGCTGCTACAAACTCACCATAACATTGTGTATTATCCACCACAGGCATGGGCATCGTTGGCTGCGCCTGTTGTTGACTGCTGCTGCTGCTGCCGCCGCCGCCGCCGCCGGTGGTACAGCTGGCCGCTGCCGCTGCTGCTGCCGCCGCCGCTGCTGCTGCACTTGAGGATACAGCTGCTGCACCACCTCCGCCACCACCACCGCCACCTCCACCACTACTACTACTGCTGCTGCTCGCACCGGGACCACCGCCGCCCGCACCACTGCCACTGCCACCGGCGCCCGCATTCGCTGTGGCGCCCGCGCCGCTCGTATTGGTCGACTCGTCTGAGGTGCGTTTAAAGAAGTTATGTTGCAAGGCATAGTACGGTGTGACACGCGTCTTGGGGTCAAAGTCCAGCATGCGCAATATCAGATCCTTGAACTTGAGATAGTCCGATACCGAATGCCCCGGCTCATCCAAACGCCGTCCGCCCGGACCGCCCGTCTCGACGCCCAGGATGTCGTGCAGCTTACGCGACCCCGGCGGCTTGTACTTGCGTCCATTCTGATTCTTCTTTAGCACATAGGAGCCGTCCGTCACGATCTTGTCGAAGAACTTGCGCGTCTTGTGCGCCTGGTCCAGCAGATACTTGGGCGGCATGCCCAGCACCTCGACAATTTTGTTCATCTGGTCCACCTCGTTGCAGCCAGAGAAGAGCGGCTCGCCCGTATGCATCTCAACCAAAATGCAACCCAATGACCACATATCAATGGCCAGATCATATTGGATGCC
Source organism: Lordiphosa andalusiaca (assembly GCA_035044965.1). Classification (NCBI taxonomy): domain Eukaryota; kingdom Metazoa; phylum Arthropoda; class Insecta; order Diptera; family Drosophilidae; genus Lordiphosa; species Lordiphosa andalusiaca. The sequence goes on along the minus strand of JAWNNM010002471.1, from coordinate 196,370 downwards.
CAGCAGCACTTCCGGGGAGCGGTAGAAGCGCGACTGTATGTATTGATAGATCTGCAAGGAGTAGAAGAAGGGGGAGAGGTAAATAAATCAATTGATGATCCTTTTTGGAAATTAAAATATTTACCTATCCAAAAAAAAAATGGATATTGTGTGGAATTTCAAGGAAGAGAAATGGGTTTTTCGGACTTTCTGTATAGATTAAAGGGCTTGCCTGGACTTAAGAATTAAGAATACGGCTTACAGAACATTAGGGGTTGAAATTTGAAGGAATAAAGGGCTAATCCATAACAGTAATTTAATTTTTAACATTTTTTGGTACTGCTATACCTATAAAAGCCCGAAAAGTATTACTTCGACAGATTTAAGCAAACGCATAGACCATTTTCTTAGGTAAGGGTTGATATTTAGCGGAATTATGAGCTTTAGGGGTTGAAATTTGCACGAAAAACGGGTCATCCAATAATAATTATGGAATTTTTCAGACTTTTTCGTACTGCCATACCTATAAGTGCCCGAAAAGGTACAGTTTTAAGATAAATCTTAGGTAAGACCTTTTGGGGTTGCTTTTCAGTGGAATTATGAGTGTTTCCAGAACAGAAATGATTTTTTTAACAACTTTCCAGCTGTCGTAACTTTAAAACTACGAAAACAATACTTTTTTGTACAGATTTAAGGGAAAGCGGTTAAGTTGTTCTTAAGAACAAGTTATAAGGTTTAAATTTTCGAAGAATAAAGGCCAGATCCAAAGTAAAAATGATATTTTGGCATTTTGTTGGACTGGCCTAGCATTAAAAGTGCGAAAAGTTTAATTTCCAGCACGTTGTAAAGCAAATCCGGAATATTATTCTTAAGAACCAACTTTAGGGGTTGAAATTCAACGAAATATATGTCAGTCCTTAAGCGAAAATTTAAATTTCGGTATTTTTTCGGACTATCAATACGTTGAAAATACGAAAAATTAAGTTTAAGGTGAGATTTAAGTGAAAGACTGCATTTGATGCTTAAGTAGGCAATTTAAGGGTTGAAATAATAGGCAACCCGAGAGAAAAACTACTTTTTTGGTATTTTTTCGGACTATTATTGCTTTGATAATACAAAAAACCAACTTTAGGCAAAGGTTTAAGTAAAACCCGGAATTGTAGGGCAGATTTTAGATGAAATTCCGTACAGAATTTATGATTTTCACCATTTCCAGAGTGTCATAACTTTAAAAATAAGAAATAAGGAACTTTACGGAAGGATTCAAGTGAAACGAGGCATATTAAGCTTAAGTAGTGTAGACTTTAAGTATAAAAATAGACAAAATTGGGGTTTTCTTAATATTTGTTGGTTTATTAGTAGGGATGGTAGTACTCACACGCTGTCCCAGCTGACAGGAGCTGCCAAAGTCAACAATCTTAATGGCCGAGCGCTTTGGATTGCATAGCAAAATGTTCTCGGGCTTCAAATCACAGTGTATTATGTTCAGTTCGGGCGTGCTCAGGAATAGCAGCGCCGTGCACAGTTGCTGCGCAAATTTGCGCGTGAGGTTTAGCGAGACGCCACGAAAATTGGTATTCCTAAGCAGATCGTACAGGTTGTAAGAAAGCAATTCGAATACCAAACACAAATGGTTGCGCCACATGAAATGCCGTTTGAGCTTGACTGTGGAAGAGGAAGAGGACAGAATGTTATATGAGTGACGAGTAGCGAGTGGCGAGTGGGTCCATTTACCGATATAGTATTTATTCTCGGCATCCGCACGATTCATCATTTCAAGCAGCTTCACCTCAATTTGTGCCTGATTTAGGAACGGTTTCTTATTCTTAATTATTTTGATCGCCACATGGCATTGCTCCTCATGATCGTAGGCTTTCACCACCTGACCGAAACTGCCTTTGCCTGGAAAGAGAATGCAATTAGTGATGCGATGGCTGGCTACTCGCCGGAGAGAGCGGGACGACAACAACTTACCAATTAACGAATCAATCTCATAGCGATCCAAAAACTTTTCGCCATTCTTGATTATATAATCGTGATTATCGTCATCATAGCCATCGTTATATAATTTTCGTTCCTTTTTATTGGACGAGTCATCATCGCCCTGGGTCTGCTGGGCACGGCGTTTCTTTTTCGCATAGTAAACCTGGAAAATAGGTGGAAAAACAAAATACTCGCTGTACTTCCACTTCATCAAAGACAAATGTAAACAACGGCAACGCCGCCGCCCAGCCCCATGAAGCGACGCCTTTACCCACCACCCCCCCACCCACCAGCCCCCATTGACATCAACTAGCTGCCCTCCAGAAAACAGAAAAAAAAGAAAGAAAAAAAAAAAAAAACACTGCATGCAACTTGGCGAAAAAAAGTTGTTGCTAACGCGGCATGCTTACATAAGAGCAAGCGAGATGACTTAACCAGGGGAAGCGAGACCACCACTGAGGGCAAACCTTTTGCAGCGCGCGCGTTGGTGAAACAGACTCAGCGCGAGAGAGGCGAGTTTCAACAACGCCTAAAAGTTGGCTGCACAACCTCCTCCTCCTCCCTCACACACACACACACACACACACACACACACACACGCAGACAAACAACAGCAATGCTCAAAAATGGGTGTAGCAGCGCGCGCTGTTATGACGTTTCGTTGTGCCAACGTCACTGTTAATCTCTGCGACGCTGTAAACAGCACAGAGAGCCAGAGAGAGAGAGAGAGAGAGAGAGCAAGCGAGGGAGAGAAAGCTGTAAAAAGGCCTGGCCTGGCCTGGGCCTTACACAATGTAGCGGCATTTCAAGTATTTGGCAGCGCAACAATTTGCACAAAATTGCACTAAATTTTTAATCGCCTCCAAATAAAAATGAGGCCCAAAACAAACGTCAGCGTTAGAAAAAGGTTGCTGAGTTTCTTTGCAAATTCAACTTCATTTCAGTGGCTGTGGTTCGACCCCGGCCATGTAAAATTGAATAAAAATTACAAAATTCGTCTACTTTAATAACTACGACCACACCAACCTATTTACATTGCATACAAAAAAGCTCTCGGATGTGCGCTTTCGGCTCTTGCTACGCTGCCACTTCGGCAAAGAGAATTGAATCGGTTGCTGTTCAACCGTTAAACTTCGTGACTGTTGGAAGATCATTTGAACAGTAACCACTTTGATGAGTGTTTTACGTTGTAAGAACACAATGTAACAGTAATGTCAAGAGAGAGCGAGAGCCACAAGAGAGAGAGAGTGAGGGGGAGCCACAAGAGAGAGTGAACATCCAGACAGAGATCGAAACTCTCAATCAACACTCAGATACTTGCAGTCTCAGCTTTTTACAAGTAAACGGTGATTTTTTAGCAGCGGTCCAATTTTGACATACTCTTTCCAACATATCGAGTAATATTGGCTTCCAGTGGCAGCAGAATTTGATTTGTTGTAATGCTACAACAACAACACCTGCTTTAAATATCGTTGCGTTGTTGTTGTAAACTGCGGTTGAGCCGAGACGAGCAACGGTAACCGAATTGCGTTGTGTGCTGAGTGAATGCGATGCGGGCTGCAAGGGACAATCGGGCTGGGCGGTGGCCCTGCCTGATCTCTGAACATCTCGGGTAGGGAGTCAGAGCCCTGTTATTACTGAGCAGTGAGCAGGTCTACCGGGTGAGTCCGTAGAGGTCTGTGGAAGCTAAATGAACCACTGCTGCCATGAATCTTGGACTACACACCCAAGTTTACTTAGTTTTTGGGACTTTGAGCATTTAGCGTTGATTTTGCACACAAATCGAGGGTGTTGGGCTACCTAACTTACTCTTAACAGAGAAAGAAGCTAGATAAACCATTTTTGAATGCTTTTAAAACCATTCTTAAGCATAATTTATACATTTTTAGTTCATTTTGGGCGCAATTTTGCTTAAAAAGCTACGCTTAGCTACTGCACATTGTACAGATAAGGCCAATAAACCATAGCACCAAAGCAAGAAGCCTTAGTAATGGTTTTCTTAAGGAAAAGTTTGGAACAACCAAACTCTCTTCAAGCTAATCCTCAATTTAAGGCCTCAAGTAACAAAGTTCAAGGGTTAAAGGCCACATTTCGCTGCAATCCAACTTTATTTATTTCCTGTTGGGTCAAAAAGCCTACTTAGTTGTGAAATTTTGTACAAAATTTAATTATTTTATTTAAATAAATAAAAAAGCAACAATTTGTAGCCCCAAGTAGGTTGTGTGTTAAATGCCAAAGTGAAAAAAAAGCAGAGACCTGGGCACAGCTCGTATTTTTCTCATTACAAAACAACACACTCGTGCATTAGCATCGCTTCCAAAAGTAAAATCATTTTTCAGATATTTTCCAGTTTTTCCAAGATTTTACACAATTTTCTTATCAATTTACACTGGTACTCATTCCCACAAGTTCTAAACAATTGAGCAACTCATTGCCACGTAAGTAAAAACCGCAAATCTGTTGTTTTTTTTTTAACCACAATTTTATTCCTCATTGCCAGCTACAAAATGCTGCAGCTAAGGACTTGTGGGAATGAGTACTTCCTGTACTCAAAGAAAATGGGCTACAAGCGGACTGATGATGGCAAGCCGAAAAACTTGAAGGTGAATACCCAGGTGAAGCAAGAGGTTTTGAATCGCGCCAAGGAAAAACAGGAGACGGCTAATCGCGCCAGGAACATGAATCGCGGCAAGGTCACCAAGGAGGCGGCCAATCGTCCAGTGGGTAAGGCTATGCCTGTAGCCAAAAAGAAGTCCAGAACGGCCATAGATATCGATGCTCCAAGGAGTACCAGGACATTAACTTCGGTGAAGATACGACGCATTCTAACTCGACACATCTCCAAGCACAACAAGGCGCAACAGACTACGGCTCGAGGCTTGCAGGATGTAGGAATGGATATAATACACGCTCCGTATGAAGAGGGGGTGGTATCGCCTAGATGCGCCCCGGATCAGGAAGGAGGTGTGAATAGACGCGTTCCGTATCAAGAAGGAGGTGTGAATAGACGCGTTCCGTATCAAGAAGGAGGTATGAATAGACGCGCTCCGTATCAAGGAGGTGTGACTCGACTCCCTCCATTTCAAAGAGGTATGACTAGACTCCCTCCATTTCAAGGAGGAGTAAATAGACGCATCCCGGCTGAAGTGGCAGCAAGGCCTGGTCGTATACCAGCTCATGAGGTGAGTAGGCTCATACGTATACCAGCTGAAGTGGGAGGATTGCCGAGGCGCATGCCAGCCGGAGAGGAAGGTGTGGCCAGACGTCGCTTGCCAGCTGAAGTGGGCGGATTGCCCAGACGTATGCCAGCCGGAGAGAATGGATTGCCCAGACGTATGCCAGCCGGAGAGAATGGATTGCCCAGACGTATGCCAGCTGCTGAAATGGGACCCAAGCCCAGACGCTTGCCAGTCGAAGCGGGACCCAAGCCCAGACGCATGCCAGCCCAAGGAGGGGCAGTGCCCAGACGCTTGCCAGCCGAAGAGCAAGCAATGCATAGCCGCATCGCGGCTGCAGAGGGAAGAGGAGTACCCAGACGCAATCCGGTTGAGACGGCAGGAACGACTAGAAACGCCCCGGTTGAAGAGGCTACAATGACTAGAAACGCTCCGGTTGAAGAGCCGAGAATGACTAGAAACGCCCCGGCTGAAGTTTCTAGAATGACTAGAAATGCTCCGGCTGAAGATTCTGAAATGAATAGAAACGCCCCGGCTGAAGATTATAGAATGACTCCAAACGCTCCGGCTGAAGTTTCTAGAATGACTAGAAACGCGAGAATGACCAGAAGCGCTCCGATTTTAGAAGGCAGCGGCCTGGGTAGACACAGCCCGGCTGAAGCTGGCAATATACATGGACGCGCCGCGAACGATCAGGCACCGGCCGATGAAGATCCTCTGCCTTTGCCCAATAACGGAATGTCCGCTAAGACATCATCAGCAGCGTCTCGTAATAACCGTAGACAGCAGCAACAGCAGCAGCAGCACCCGGTACAACAACCACCCATGGATCCACCGCCGCAGCTCAGGCTTGCTGGTGGCCAAGGAGCTGGACAGGGACATAATGGTGGCAATCCCAATCCCAACTGTTGGTTATCGCTTTTAGTCGAAGTTTTAAAGACAAAGCCATGGCAATCGCTTATTCTGCTATGCTTGATAATGCTTCTGATGGCCCTATTTCTGGGTAAATATTTCACCGAGGAGCCGAAGCCCAAGCCCCCTGATGGTATGTGGGACGTCATCAAGAAGATGTTTGGGCTATAAACAAGACGACCACAACCACAACCACAACCATCACCACCATCAACAAAACCAAACCTTTCGGCGGACAAAATTTCGAATTATGATTAACTTTGGGCTTTGTAGCCAACAGCCATCAACAGAAGCTAACCTTTCGGTTGCCAAAATCTCGAAGTCACACGATTAATTGTTGGATCATCAAGTTAGGGGGAGAAAGACTGTTTTTGGGGGAAAGCAGACTAACTAACCAAACTAATCAAAATTTCAAGTTTAATGTTCCATATTCACAATTGAAGACGGAATTAAATGTGTTGAATGGGAGCTAACATCCATTTCAAGCCGAATTTGCATTGTTTTATTTTTATTCTTCCTTAAATCTACATACCTCCTACCTAGATACCTGACGTTATCTTTCCTTTCCCCTTTATTGCTTTTTTTAGCTTGCTACCTGCTACTTTTGGCTCGAGTGATTCTTCTTTTTCTTTATCTGCTACCTTCTCCATTCTACATTCCTTGTTCCTCACATTATTCTTCCACTCCCTTCTTCCATATGTCTTTATTTCAGCGGTTTAGCCTTTTCATAGCTTCCTCAATACCTTTTATCCCTCTCTACCATTGTTACATCCTTCCTTTTTTCATTATATAATATTATCTTAGTTCCCATCCTTTATTTCTTCTTCCTCCATTTATTATCCTTCCTTCCTTCCGTACTTATCTTCCTTCCTTACTTCCCTTCATATTTCTTGCTTCCTTCTTGATTTCATTCCCTCCCTTCCTTTCTTTTCTTTGCTTCCTTTTCTTCCCTTCTTTTTTCCTTTGCTTTCCTTCTAATTCCTTCCTTACCTTCCCTTCCCTTCTTCTTTCTTTCCTTCATTCTTCCTTCTTTTCTCCTTCCTCCATTGATTATCCATCCTTCCTTCCGTACTTATGTTCTTCCTTCCTTAGTTCCCTCAAAGCCCTCCACACTTTTGGCTTTAGTGATTCTTTCTTCATGCCTTTTTTTGTTCTTTTCGTCCTTCCTTCATTCCTTCGTGCTTTAATTCCTTAGTCCTTTCTTACATCTTTCCTTTCATTTTATTCTTGCTTCTGTTCTCCTCGCTTCCTTTTTCCTAACTCCCTCCGGTTCCTGTGTTCTCGTGTTTACCCTCTTGCTTCCAAAATTTCGTATTTCTTCTCCGTTCTTTTTTCACTTCTCTAAATCTGTGCACTTTCTACGATTCTCTTCCCTCCCACCACTTTATGGTGTTCTTTCTTTTCCTCCCTTGCTTTCTTAATTCGATTCTTTCTTTTATCCTTCTGCCTTCCTTTTAGCTACATTTATTATTCGTATCATTCTGCTGGCTTTCCTCTCTTGATCCCTTCCATCTTCCTTCCCTCATTCTTCTTCACTTCAGTCCTACTTGTTGGTAAACCTAGGTATCCCCTCAGTTTCCCACCAACTTTCCCCACTTTCAAACAGCAACTGATTAGACCCGATAGCCCTCCCCAACCTGCCTTCTTCTTCTTCTTCTCCCTCCACTCGTTGGCCGTATCAACACACATCATCATCTTCCCGCAGCATCTCCCCGCAGCTCTCATCAACTGATTGCAAAAGTGGGTCATATGGTAAACGGGTGTTTGGCTCCATGTGACTGCTCACAGCTCGGGCGTGTTTTCTTTTTTTTTTTTTTTTTTCTGTTTAGAACTTGGCAGAGACGAAGGCGCATTTCACTTGCGTGACGACGTCAATTGACAACCAACTGACCCAACCGGGTCAAGGACATGCGAGGCGAGGCACAGCGACATAAATTTGATCGACAGCCAAGTTAACCGTACGCCAAGGCTGTTGCCGGTTGGTAACCCAAAACCCAACACATCCCATCCCACCCACCACATGGCTGGTGGAAACTCACCTCGTTGATGTGCTTGTAGGTTTTTATCAGATCGACGCTCAGCTTGCGCAGGGGCGCTGTGGCCGGATCGCGAAAGTGTGTGGGTATGCGGGCCTGCATGGCTCGCACCTCCGACGAAGACGAAGGACTAGAGTGCTGCAAAAGGGGAGGGGGGAGAGGAGACGATGAATTTCCACGCCAATTCCAATTCTCCGGGTGTACACTTACATGGTGCATGACATCACGATGCGTGGGAGGCAGATCCTCTTCAACCACAAAGCGTCCATAAAGCGGTGCATGACGTTGCCTGCCACCGCTCCCGCTGCCCTGCGATGTGTCAACGGCGCCCGCACTGGACCCATATGTGGATACTACAAATAAGAGAGAGGGAGAGAGAGAGGGAAAGAATTAATTAGGTTCATTGACCGTGCAAAGAACAGGTACACCTGTTCGGCTCTCTACTTCCACCTGAACCGCCGTGTTGCCAAAATGGCAAAAATACCCTCGCACCTTTTTAAATTTAGAACCAGACAAAACACAAATTATTACACAATATTGCAGCAGAGGCAGCTGCGGCAGGAAGGGAGGTGGTGGAGGAGGAGGTGGCCGTCCACATAATTTCTGCCATTCGACGAGTAGTTTCAGTTTCGGTTTTCTGCATCAAAAATAGCCCAAGCAAAAATAAAAGAACCAACCCAAGCAAAAACACCGAAATGACAAAATAGAAAAGCCAAGACGACTCTGTGAGGGTTGGGAATGGGGCTGGGGCTGGGGATGGGGTTTGGGGATGGATGAGCATGATATGGCATTTCGCAACTGGTGGTGATGGTGGTGGGTGAGCGGAGCAGCTAAAAGGGTGGAATGTTATGACATTTGTAGCTTAAATCTTGCATACATATGTTGGGAATGGATGTTGGTTAAAGCAAGTAGTAAAGAGGGAAGAGTTCTTTAACAAAAGTGGCCAATTCAAGGCTCCATGACATTAACATTTCTTTTGAGTTCATTTTTCGTGTACCTCAAATGTTGTAGCCAGGGCTGCAAACCGGTTTCGAACCGGTTCGAGTCAAGATTTCCGGGCCTCGTTTATTTTACTGTGAATCGAACCTCTTTTGAAATAAAAGCTGAACCCGAACCTGTTCCAAATCTTAAATTTCACATAGAGTATACATATTCTTGATCAGTAGGACAAGCTGAGTTGATTTAGCCATGTCCCTCTGTTCCTATGCCATCTCCTCCCTCAGTTTAAAAGCAATCTTTACCAAACTTTGCAGAAAGTCTTTTGGTACAAATACGCTGCATATTTAGCGGAACCGGCCGGATCGGCTGACTATAGCATATAGCTGTCATAGGAACAATCGATCAAAAAACTAGTTCTAGTGAGAAAAACTTTTTGGTTTTAAATGCAAACGTCTTCAAACTGCGTATTTACGAGTTTTTAATGCTTCTCCATGATTCTGCCAAATTTGGTCGAAATCGGACATCTAAGTAGTATAGCTGTCATACAAAAGTAGAGTATGAAAAGTAGTCTTATTGAGAAAAACTTTTTTGTTTTCTGTGGAAATGTTCTTAAAACTGGCACTTATTCATTTCACATACTTTCACACAATTCTACCAAGTTTAGTCAAAATCGGTTGACTATAGCATATAGCTTTATTACGAATGATCGATCAAAAAAGAAGATCCTATGAGAAAATCTTTTTTGTTTTAAATGGAAACGACTCTAAACTTATAGCATGTTTATTTGTTTGACTTTTGCATAATTTCACCAATTTTTGTTGAAATCGGACATCTATATGGTATAGCTCCCATACAAAAGTGAGGTTCGAAATGTAGTCTTAGTTAGAAACAAGAAAGAAAATCGGTCAAGCCAGACTATAACATACTCCGTACCCACGAAATTATACGCTCAACCTAAATTTTGATGCAGCACTAGCAGCTGAAAGCAGCGCTGCTACTGCGCTGCAGCAGCAAACAGTATTTGAATCATAGCTCGACAACCGTTCATCCGATCTTTAACAATCCTTTGGCGGATCGATACATAATGTTGATTAGTTAATGTTTCTAAACCATCTATACCATCTATCTTTTAAACTGTGGGATATATAAAGATTTTTCCAAATTGCAGGGGCTGGAAGGGGCTTGGTCAAAATTGAAAATAAATTTGATCTGCGTGCAAGTATAATAAGTTTTTGTCCCATACACGTCAAACCTCTATCTCTTACCATCTCTGAGATCTGAGCGTTCAGACGGACATGGCTATGCTGATCAAGAATATATATCTATATTTTGTGGATCGGTGATGCTTCCTTCTGGCTGTTTCATATTTTTGCACAAATATATACTCCGTGTACCTCCAGTACCTTTGGTACAGAGTATAAAAAGTGCTGCAAGGGCTACTAAAACCCAGGTGCAGGTTCGAAACGGTGTTCAACAGCGACTTGCCAAAAATCCCCAAAACTACGACTCCTTAGCTGTTTTAAGCTTTGAAGTATAACAAGAGCATATCCCACCAATTCATAGAGTTTTTCCCCAAAGGAGCGTATTCTGCGTACACCTTTAAGCCAAAGGTGAAGTTAGTTCGGTTTAGTGATTCAGAGAGGTTTCAAAGCACTTTAATACAAACCAACCCATCCTTTTAAAGTCTATAGCAAAGGTACACAGAGTATATTAAGTTTGTGCATAAGTAAAAGGTAAAGATCGGATTAACCAGACCAAAACCAACAATTATTCTGGGTATTTTTGGCGAAAGACATCACTTTACACACCTCAACACCAACTTTGGGAGGTACAGTATACATTAAAGTCGAGCCTGACTGCTTTTCTTATGTTTTGATACAATAAATAGTTTTTTTACATCTCAAAAGTTTAACTGAGATGAGTTTAAGACTTGAAGATAAAGCAGTAATAAAGAATGACTAATTATGCAGCGTCAAAAGCAGCAATGATCATGCCTGGTCCGCAGGGGACGAGCACATTTCGCTAAACACACACAGTCTCGAGCCGAAAGCATGGCGAGGCTTGGCCCAAGAGAGCGAACAGCGCTCTGTTTGCTTTAATATGAAAGCCAGCGGTCTATGAGTGCAGGTCAGAGCTAGTTTAAATCACACACAAGCCTTGGAGTAAAGGCAAACGGCAAAGAGAGCTGATACGTTGACAGTAGTTGCTTTGGTTTTCTGTTAAGTCCCCAAAAAAAACGCTCATTGCTACACCTTGTTATTTGGGCATCATGATCCCAAAGACAGTGTTAAGATAGAGCTTTAAAGCTCTCACAACATTGCCATCTCAAAGCTTACGATTAAAATGTTGCCTGCGCTGCGACTCCTGTCCATGACCCAAAACATTGCCATCCACCTGATCATTTGAGGCATTCGCATTCGCATTCAACGCTGGAGTGGAGGTGGCACTTTGGAATTTGGAGTTGGGATTGCTGGAGAAGTTGTTCACCCGATGCTGGCAGCCAATTTGTGCCAAATAATTGATATAATGAGGCGGCGGATGATGCATGGCGGATCCAGTGTGGCCGCTGCCGTTGCGTGCAAAGGCCGGACGCTGCTGGGGTTGCATGTGTATTGGCTCATGGTCGCCGTTGCCGTTCATTGACTGCCAATAAACCAAAGCCGTGGCCGCCGTTGACATCTTGTTTCCTTCCTTGTTTTTTTTTTTGTTTTTTGTTCTTTTATTGACGTGGGCGTCTTTGCACTGCGCACACACGCACACACAGAGGCACAACACTCAAGGAAAAACAAACAGAGAAAAAAAAAAAACCAAAACAAAACAAAACAAAATTCACCAGCAGCAACAGCAACAACGCCAGCAACAAATGGGCTTCAATTTATATTTATTTAATTTTTTCCCTTATTTTTTTTTTGTGTTCTTTTTTTTTTGTGTGGGGAGGTGGCGCGTTTGAGCCGACTACTCGCGCGATCTGCGTCGCGTGAAAATTCAACGTAAACTGCGGTGATTTTTTTAGCTGGCCCCAAAGTCGCCAATCGTCGTCTGATTTATTTATATGTCGTATTTTTTGTTGTTGTTGTTGTTGTTGTTGTTGTTGTTGCTGCTGCTGGTGAGTGCATTTCGCTGGCAGATGATCATGATGAGCAGGCACAGTGCCTGACAAAAGGCCATGCACCGTACAACACAAAGATTCGACTCTAATAACCCCCCACAACAAGTTACATTTGCTCCCAGATTTTGAAAAGAAAGATCAAACATATAAAAAACAAACACATCTCAGAGATGGTAAGAGTTATGTAAAGACCTACTTGACCTGCTTCTTGTAGTTGCTGGAAGCTCAGATGAAGTCATTTGAGAATACTGAAGAAATAATTAATAAAACTCGTCCAAATCCACTGCGCAAGCAGAAAACTATGTCTTGTAAGTTAAATATCAGTAGGGACAGCATGTCTCGAGTAGCATAAAACACTAAAGTCTGCTCAACGCAACATATTGAACAGAACAGTTTTACTTTTTGATCATCGAACAAGACACACTTTGGTAATGATGGACTGAAATGGGCCTGTTATTGTAATGAAGTCAGACCTAACAATGCTGTAACTTAACAGAGATTGCCATAACAGCACAAATTTGATTCAGGAAATTCCAAGACTGTTAATGTGTTTTTAAACCCTTTACTTGTAAAATAACAAGCAAGCTAAGCTAACTTCGTCTGTGCCGAAGTTTTTGAACCCTTGCAAGTGCTCACTTAAATATTTAAAAAAAAAATACTCTTTTTCCCATTTTCCGACCGATCGTTCGTATGTGAGCTATATGATATAGTCATCCGATTTGGCTAAAAATTTGTAAGATTATGTAAAAGCATGTGAAACAAACAAATACAAAATTGCAGGATGCTACCATTAAAAACAAACAAATTTTCTAACTAATACTGTTTTTCAGACCTATCTTTTGTATGGCAGCTATACCATATAGTTGTCCGATTTTAATAAATCTTGGTAGAATTATAAAAAGAACATAGAAAACCTACGATTACAAAGTTTGGAGACGTTTCCATTGAAAAGAAAAAAGTTTTTCTCACTAAAACTAGTTTTCCGACCGATCGTTCGTATGGGAGCTATATGATATAGTCATCCGATTTGGCTAAAAAATTCTAAGATTATGGAAAAGCATGTGAAACAAACAAATACAAAATTGCAGGATGCTCCAATTAAAAACAAAAAAGTTTTTCTAACTAAGACTGTTTTTCAGACCTATCTTTTGTATGGCAGCTATACCATATAGTTGTCCGATTTTAATAAAACTTTGTGTAATTATAAAAAAGCATAGAAAACCTACGGTTACAAAGTTTGGAGACGTTTTCATTGAAAAGAAAAAAGTTTTCCCACGTAAACGAGTTTTCCGACCGATTTTTTCTATTGGAGCTATAAGATATAGTCATCCGATCCGATCGGTTCCGACATATTAGTAGTGTGCAGCAAAATTAAGACTCTGCGCAAAATTTCAGCTTGATAGCTTTAAAACTGAGAGACTAGTTCGCGTAGAAACAGACAGACAGACAGACAGCCACCTTTTGGCTAGTTCATAGCTTCTTCCTAGATATTTCTTAGCTTCTTCTTACTTTTTCTTAAGTCCTTCTTAGCCATTTTTTAGCTACTCCTTAGCTAATTATTGGCCACCTTTTAGCTACTTATTGAGCACCTTTTAGCTACTCATTGGTCACTGTTTAGCTACTTCTTAGATATTTTTAATATTTATTTTTAGCTATTTCAGTGATCAGCAGGCTTAAAGGGCCAAGATAAGATTTTCAGTCTGTTTGCTGTAATCGTGAAAGTGTCGTCCACTTTGAAAGAGATTGATAGGATTGAAGTATATATATTAAAAGTAACCCAACATAAGAACCTTCAACTGAATAGGCTTTAAAACGTAAAAATGCCACATCTACTGCATTGTAGGCATGATTAAAGAAAAAAGTGCTGAAACATTGTTTCATGTTTGCTAATTGAATTTAATAAATAAAAAAAAAACCAAAGACATTCCTTCGTCATTCCATACAACTTTTCTTGTTCCAAAAGGGCAGCACCGCAAAAAGTTTGTTAATAGTTTTTTTTTCCTTTTTTTTTTGTCGCTGCACTTACCGTATTTTTTTTCTGTTTTTTGTTTGCGCGTGACTGTGGGGCTTCCCCCTACTTTGCGTTTAGTTAGTTCGTTAGTCATTGCGGGAGGCGAAAGGTGGGCTGCCTGGCGCCATCTGTTCATAAATACAGGAAATTTGTCAAGTGCCTGAAACACCCAAAGGGGGGTGGGGGTTGGGAGAAAAGCTCAAACAATGGTCAACCATTCATGAGTAGGAATTAGCAGGTGACTCACAGAGAATGCAACGATGACTATTCTACGACTATATCTTCTATAAATGAAACAACTCATCGATTGACAGTTTACTTTTGAAACACAATTAAATGAATTTCCCTTGCCAAGAGACAAAGAAAAGTCTCCCACACATTGGGATAAATGCAGGAATTTGAAACAGCTGTCAAATGAACAACAAGACAAGATAAATGAACCCGGAAAGCACAGCAAAACAGCTGTTAATCCGCTGGAAGATCAGCTGTTTTAATAAGGAAATGAATTTCGAGCTGTTTCACAACACTGGCAGCACAGGTACAAAGCAAACCGAACAATGAATGAAACCTTAAAAACAGGGCCATAAACACACACAATGGGCACATCAACAGCTACACAACGGTACGACACGGCCCCCATCCTGTCCACATTCTTCACATTTTGAATTTATTGTTAGTTTCCAGTGGAGTTTTAAAGCAACGAGAATTTAACTGGTAGCAAAAAGGTTAGATTTGGGTGAGTTGGTGTTGGAGTTGGTATATTTTGTTGATATTTTCAAAAGTGGACGAAATGAGAAGTGAAAATTAATACAAAGACTGGCTTTACACGGTGGAGCAAACTTCATCAAGTACTTAAAAAAGGCTTTCGCTTGTGGGCAAGAGTAGTAAACCTCTTCTCTCCTATAAATTTGATATCTTGCCAACTGGTATTAAACTGGTTGATTTGTATACAAAGAGCAACCAGTTGCGAGTTTTTAAGAGACTAGTATATTTCTGGTTCTAAAATAGACACTTTCCCTACAGGACAGTTCATTCTTAACATAAGGCTTAACATTTATATTATGATATACTCACATTTCTGTTTGTTCTTATCCATAACGCCGCCGCTATTCGTATCCTCCAATCTATACATGTGGCTGATGTTTTTGTTATGTATTTCCTTGTTTATATATATATATATTTTGTTAATTTAATTATGTTGTTGTTGTTGTTGATGGTTTGTTTTGTTTTCTTTTGCTTTCTTTGTGTTATGTATTTCGAAGTCGATATACGAATTTTGAATTAAATTAATTGATAATGCTTAATGGTTATCATATACATGGATATATGTATATACTTCTTGTTAGGTTTATGTAATATTTATGTATAAATATTGCGTTTATTGGTTCATATATATATATATAAATATTTATGTATGTGTGTGATTTGAAAAACACGTTTTGCGTTGAATTTGGTTAATCGTTGTTGTTGTTGTTGTTCTTCCAATTATTATTATTATTAGTTTTCCTTTGTGTTGTTGGAGTATTTACTTATTTATTTGTTGTTGTTGTTGTTGATTTGTTTGTTTAAAATTATGAACACACGTTTCAAGTCTTTTGTTGGATTTTGCAAACTCAAAAGTGGGGGGGTAGTGGGGTTGGAGGAGGGGGCGGATGACTTTGCCGTTTCATTTACCGTTTTGGCATTGCAATTACAAATTGCACACACGCACACACACTCCACACACCAACAAAAAGCGCGCCCGTGTGTGTGTGCGGGCGCTCTCGTACTCCGACGGGGGAAAAAAAAAACAAAAACAAAACACGCACACCACAAATGCAAACAACACACACACACACACTCTGCTGGTGCTGCTGCTGCAGAGGAGGGTTTTCCCCCTGTTAACTTAGTATTTTATTTCTAAGTTATCGTAGTTTTTGTAAGAATTTTTAAAGCCGATTTCAACATTTCAATACACTTTTGTTGTTGTTCTTTGATTAATAATGATAATTAATAATTGTCGTCACGCTTTGTTTACAATGTTTGTTGTTGATTTTCTGCTGCCACATAATAACGGTTAACTTGGACAGCTGCTGGGGTGCTCCAACCACAAGGAGAATGATGAGATTCGACAGAGCGACAGAGAACTGCAAGTAGAGTAGAAAATGTAACTTTAGTATGGAATAATACATATGTTTGTGCAGAGTGACTTATGGACTATCCTTTAAGCCCCACTTAATCGATAACCTTTTTTTTTATCGATATATGTGTGAATCGTTACCCAGTTAACATTTTAATGGCATTTCGCTACACTTCTGCGAGTTGGGGGGGAAAACGTTTCGCTCTCTTGGCCACACTCTTCCCTAAAAGTATTCTCCACATAGTTAATATTTAATTCAAAACGAAACAAAGCACTTGTATTGGGATATTGAGAAATCTGCAGTTATTTCCTTGAGCCCTGCTCGCTGTTTGCAAATACTCTGCTAAAGTTTAAGTTCAGTTTGTTCACATACTGTTGAATCTTTGCTAAAGTTAACTTAGTACTTCAGTTCAGTATGTTAACTTAACATACTGTAAATGTTAGGCTTTATCTATACAACAACAATACGTTAAGATTGAATTAACAAATTGTGGCTACCCTTGACTTGAGAAAGGGTATTACAAAGAACCAGCGCTTTGTTTGCTGATTAGACAGACTGCTGCTGCTGCTGTTGCTGCTACGTCAAAACTCTCTCCCCTTTGCTGGCGCTTAAACGTTGACGTTCAGTTCTCCTCTCTTTGCTTTGGCTTTGGGCAGGTGAACGAACGACACGCCATGGCTGTGACTGTGACTCTGTGTGTGTGTGTGTGTGTGTGCGAGAGCTGGGGCGCCGCCTCTGACCTGACATTGGCCAAGCAACAGCAGCAGCTGTTTCAAGTTCGATTTAAATTTTCCTTGTTGCCAGGGCATTTTAATTACAAAACGAAAATGTTGATTAACCAAATGAATTTTTAAACAAACAAAACAACTACAACAACAACAACAAAATACTTTGGCGTGAAAGTGGGCCCTTGCTGCTAATGTTGTTGCCATGCAAATTGTGAAGAGTTGCCACTTGGTTTTCTTTTTTATTATTCACAGCGAAACCAGTTTCCTGCTGATTCTGATCTCTGATTCACTTGACAAATGCGTCACATTTGTGGCTGCAACGCTCTTTCCTCACACTCTTTCTCTCCCTTTTGTCAAATCAAAACAATTGCTTTGTGACGTCACAATCGCACATTTGACTTTTCACACTTGCTGCTGCTGCTGCTGTTGCGGTGCGTTGTGTCTCCTAGCTGCTGCCCTGGCTAGCTGTTTGCCTGTTATTTTTAGCCAGGCAGCAACAACTTTAAGCATGCTTCATCATTTATTTTTGGGCCAAGACGAAATCGGCCACACAGACACACGCACCCACACACATAAGCAGACCAGCTCTAGCTGGCAACTCTGCATTTTTTCAATATATCGGGGGTGGAAGCAAGAGTTTGGAGTAGAGCAAGCGACAGAAGTTTTACAAAATTAGCAAGCTTTTATATTAATATTAGAATTTGCTCTAATCTTTCTAAAATTGAAATATATAACAAAAATTTCTTTGCCAGCTTTTGGGGGCACTTAAAAAGTCTTTCCCCCAAAAGCAGACAATGCAAATGCAAAGAGAGAAAGAGAGCTCCTCGCTCTCATTGTTATTAATGATCAGCGGCATTTACCGTTTGACGTCAGAGCTTATGCGCTCTCTCTCTCTCTCTTTCTATCTTGCCCACCCACCAACAGCAGCAGCGACGCCGACGCGTCATGTGGTGGCTGACCCAAATTGTTGTTGTTGCTGGCAAACATTTTTACTTTTGTGTGTTTTGTTAATTCAATTTAATTAGAAATGGTTATTACATTTATTAAACTAATATAAATTGAAGCTTTTACTTGTTATTTATGTGTGTGTGTGAGTGTGTGTGTGTGTTCCACATTGCTTTACTAAAAATACATTGTAGGCGTTTTCTCTGCTGATTAGCCACAAAAACCAAGAAACGAAAAAGAAAACGGTTTTTGCGCTTTTGAAAGCACTTTTTCCTTTTGGTGGAGCGGGGAGAAGAGAAAGATGTGCAAAAAGCGTAGCCAGAAGAATTTTTGCTTTCTTTTTTTGTTGTTGTTGTTTTTTTTTTAAGTGCGTAGTAGAGCGAATGTGAATGCGCGAGAAGTCATTTACATGCGACAAAGGTTCAAAGTTCAATGACCGATTTGGCAAACAAAAAATCAAAAAAAAAAAAAAAATCGAAATATAAATATTAATTAAATGCCAAAAGTTTTTGTTGTTTTGTCTAAAAGTAAATGACAGACACAGACACTTATCGATTTCACACCTCTCTCTCTCTCTCACACACACACACTCACACACATCTGTACATATGGTAATTCAAAACTGCGCGTTCATCAATGACGATGACGTAGTGACGCGTCGGCCGGCTGGCTGCTCTGCTGCTTTGACACTGGCATTGAAAAATTGCAAGCAGCCTGCAACAACAACAAATAACTTCCACAATGATCATTCTCAATGGGCAGCGGCTGTATAAACAAAAAAGACAACAACAACTAGCTAAGATTCTTTTTGTTTGGGCAGCTGGTGGAAGAGAAACTGCGGCCTTCGCTCACCTGACTTATTATTAAGCTTAGCTTTTTTGCACTCTCTTGAATTGGAGTCGCTATGAAACACTCAAGGAAGGGCTTTAAGAGTTGACAGAGGGGGGGTTTTTTGAATCCAAGAATTTACCTTGAAAAATTTGGCTAATATACCTTTTCAAGCAGTTATAAAGGCAAGTCGGCTTTATATCGACTCTTAAGGCTTAACACTCGGAGAAATTAAGAACAATCCTTGAACTGAAATTCAATTTTCTAGTGCTGAAATAAGTTTTAGACATTTTTCTTCAACGTGCCTTGCCCTAACTTTAAAAGCTCGAAATAATTGAAAAAGTAGGGTCGTTATACTTGAAATCGAGCTTTGAGAAAGAACAACAAAGAAAGAAGAAGAAGAAAAACGAAGAAATAGCCATTACAATTCATTAAATTGAACAATTTTCTGCAAAAAAAAAAAACATATATTAAGAAATAACTACAAATAATAACTATCCCCATCTGGCGCCATCTGTGTAGATACATACTCTTTGATTGTCATCAGTCCAGGTCATGCAATTTCACTCTCACTCTCTCTGCCTCTCTAACCGCTGTTGCTGCCCGCCTTCTGCGCTTCTGCTTGTACACACAACACTCGTGTATTAAGTTGGTTAAATGCGTCTCAAAAAAAAAAAACAAAAAAAATATACACAAATATATATAATTTCATTGGATCTTTCCTTTAAGTATTGCGCAGCATTGGATGGAAAAGCTGTTTTTGTCACTTAATCACAACAACAAACCAGATGCCTAACACGTGCTGCTGCTACTGCGAGAGAGAGAGACAGAGAGGGAGTGAGAGCGCAAGCAATTGCACAATTGCAGAGAATCGTCATTTCTTTTGTTGTGTATTTGTTGTATTCCTTCTAATCAGCGCGCCAGCGAGTGATAGGCACCGACGCAATAATAATAACAATAACAATAACAAAAGTGCACAATTTTTTTTTTTTTGTATAAACAACAACAAAATTCTAAAGCCTGGGAATTTAATAGGAAATAACACCCTTTCCCTTTTTTTGGGTTTTTGCGAATAATTGAAATTTAAAAAATTAGAGTGGGAGGTGGGAGGATGCCAAAAAGGAACTCAAATGCTAGAGATGGGAAACAAATGTAAATTAGAGATGCGAGATATATTTGACATTTCTTTTAGACTAATTTTCTTCAAAATTATTCCCTCTAAATGTGGAGTTTTCTATGAAATTGTGTTAGTTTTTGAAACTTTTATCCCAGTTTCATTTATAATTGAACTGAAAATCCGTATTTAGGCCATCCAACCAAGCCGTTCTTATAAACCCCTTATGAAATTAGATAGAACTAGGATTACTTCAGGGTCTAAAATGGGATTTTGGGTACTTTTTATGCAGTTTAATACTTAAAAACGAGTCTTACATTGTTTACCCAGCACGAAGTCGGAAAAATAAGAAAGCATATAGAAACTGAACTGGTCCTATTGCATTTTTTCGAACTTAAGGAGCAGATCAGTGAAAAATAACGTAGTCTTAGAGCTGAGATTAAGCAGAATCAGCATGATTAAAGTTCAGAAATGTGTTTTTGGGGCTTATTTGGAAACTTTGCGACCAGATTGAATCTTAAAAACTGATCTTAAGGTGTCTGAAATGTGCTCTAAAATGTTTGTCTGGCATTTTTTGGAACAAATAACAGAAAAACAATCAAATTATGGATTAGAACGTTGTCTTAGAGCTAGGATTCAACGGAATGAGCCTGATAAGAGGTCAAAAATGGGTTTTCGGTGCTGTTCCTTCTTTTTTAAAGGGGCTGAAGGGGTTTACCAAATCCAAAATTCTCCGAAAATAAGAAAAATATATGAACTGAAACGGTTTTTGGAATTTTTTGGTTTTAAGTTTCTTTGGAAATACGTAAGAAAACATTTTACGGACAGTTTTAGGAAAAATCCGGCACGTTATCTTTAAAAACAGGATCTAAATGCTGAGATTCTGCGGAATCCAAGACCAGTAGTGGTTCTTCAGACTGTCTAAGTTCTAAGGGTTCTATAATTCGATACTCAATACTCCTATCCCAGTTGTCGCTTTTCGTAGTAGGTCATTTCATTGGTGTCCTGTCTAACACAACCATACATCATTTCGATAAGTTCCAATTTTGGAAATGTATTTTCTACACAAACTTCTGCTCATACTGCTGTCCTCCATTTATGTGGAGACCCGCCACTTGGGACATCTACAACACAGCGGACTTTTCAGCAGTCTCTATGGTGATCTCGCGCAGCACTCCGATTCAGAATCAGCTGATAAATGTATACAAAATGAAACGGACGATGGCACCTGCAACTTGCCACCCACCACCATCACAACCACTGGTAAAGGCTGTGGAGAAGCAATGGCATTCAAGGATAGTAGTGCCCGTCTCAAGGCTGCCTCCATTGCACAGCATGCCGCACAGGTGGCCAAAGCGGCCAATGATGCACAATTAAGTGCCGCTCATCAGGCGGCCAAGCAGGTGAAAATGCAATTGGCCGAGAAAGCCTCACAGGCGGCACGTGCCGCCGAAGCGGTGCTTGAGGGTAAACAGACCCTGGTGGATAGCTATGAACGTGAGATTCGGCACGCGGATGCCTTGATATGTCAGGTTAGCAATTCGCTGGAGAGTTGCGAATCGAATGCGCATGATGCGAGTGCAGCGGCCAAGACGGCCGAAATGCAGCTAAAAAATTTCAACTGTTTGTACCGACAGGCAGCTGGAAGTTTGGCCGATGTGGAGGCATTGGGGGAGCAGGCACATGCCGATTACGAGCAGAAGATGCAAATGCTGGCAGCGGCCCAGACACGTGCCGAGCAGGTTAATATACAGGTGGCACAGGCTAAGGAGGATTATGAAGTGGTTAAGGAGTCGGCGTATCGAGCTGCCTGTGCGGCGGTTGAAGCCAAGAAAAAGGCAACTGTAAATATTGTTGATCGAAATTGTAATCGGGCAGCCGCCATGTTGTCTTTGTATCGGCCACGAAGTGAACCGAGGTGGCAGCGCCGAACAGAGAAGAGTGAGAAAGAGAACTAGTTCTAACTAGTTAATACAGTGGACAATACCCATATGTAAATTAGTTTTATTTTAATAGAAATTTGCAAAGATTCAAGATAATTGTTTGCAATTTGTTTTCTTTTTCCTTTATGCTTGACAATTAAGGCTATTTTTACAAGAAGATTCTGTCTGAATTCCAATTGGCTTTGCTTTTGCCTAAATTGTGACAAAATAGTTTACTTAATAGTCGTAACTCTAAACAAAACACTACGAAAACAGATTACTAACGTTTGTCCATAACCGTTATTCTGGATTTTAAGCTTTGCTTTTGAAGCGCTTGGAGGGTGATTGTTCTTCAACTAAAGCTGCCGAAAATAATATCGATTTATCGATGGTTTTGTTTTAAAAACTCCAATATATCAAATCTGATCCGGTGTTATGTATCAAAAGTGTTTTTTAGCGATGTTTGTTGGTTCATTTCGGCTAAAAGAAGTACTATTTTCGATAACAAAATGACTAATGACAATAAGAATCGAGGAATCGGCCTTCACAACAACAAAAAACTACTCAAACCCTGGGAATTATGAACCCACCCAGTTAAGGTGGCCTCTTTTCTTAACCTGATGCCAGTTTGGTTCTACATTTCCTTAACTACTACCCTTTGCTCTTCTTTCTTTCTTCCTAAAAGTACGAATCTATCCAAAAACAACGAGAAAACGACTGTATGATGCACACGAAATCGTTCGTCGCGCGACGCCGTTGGTTAAAACTGCTCAAACAAGTAAGGATTTTTCAAATTTTAAGTGTTAAAGTAGCAGAAAACGTAAATTTAAGTCATTTTGAAGATAGTTTTGTCGATAATGAGTTATAGCGTATTTGTAATTGAAACTGCTGCCTGGTATTAGAATTTAAGCTTAAAATTTCATTCTAGAATAAAGTTTACCCCAAGCCAATATTTACAGTAACTCGCCTAACGGATCTTATTCAAGCTCTACGTAGAAATGCATAAGAGAGCCGCCGCTTCAAATTACTCTCACTCTCTTCCCTGCCACTTCTTCTGCTTTGACAAAAGCTAATATTTCAAGAAAAAAAAATCCATTGTTTAATGTGGTCCTGGCACGGCAACTGGTACGCTTTTATGTTTATGCTAAAGTATCGCATGAATTTGCCAAATCATATTTCAGGTGATACAAATATAAACAATAACAAAAATGATGCAAAGTGCATGATCAGGAGAGAAGCCAATGAACCAACGAATTGGATTATGGATTTGGTAAAAGAAAAAAAAACAGCTGCCAATGTGTTGGTGGTCCAGCTGTTTGCCATGCGGTCGTTAATAAAGTGGTAGCCGTGGACGAAGAGGGGGGCGGAATGGGCGGTGTTGTATACAGGAAAATTGCAATTGGCAGGGTTGCCACCTAGTTGTTGTTGTTTTTGTTGGTGGTAGCTGCCGGCGGCAGCAGCAGCAGCAGCAACGTTGTTGAAATTTGAAACGTCAAGACAGACAGCGAGAGAGTGAGAGAGCCAGAGAAAGGGCGCGCGCATTTGCAGCCTGCAAATGTAGACAGAGTGCGAGAGAGAGAAAGTACACACACACACACACACACACACCAACGCAGCATTAGCATACCAGGCATATTTGTCAATTAAACAATTTATCCATAATTTCATTTAACATTTTACATATTTAATGTACATATATGTATAAAAAGAAATCCACCCACACACGCATACAATTGACTTTGTTCACTTTTCTGGCTCTTTGTGCAGCGAGAGCGAGTATTTGTTTGTGTGCGTCTGTGCGTGCGTGTGTGAGTGTGTGTGGCTGCTGCGCCGCCAGCGTCAACTTTATACAAAATCTTTAAACAAATTTCCAATTAGAAAATGCTGCCAAAAAATGCCGGCTAAATTTCAATATGTTTTAACAGCACACGCGCACAGTGGGCCAAAACTCTAAGACTTAAATTTGATGTCAATAAAACATGTAAATAATACAAATCAAAGGTGGGGAAAATTAGTTTGAAATTGAAGCCAGGGTGTCTTCGATAATTAGTTTTTATAACTTTAGAGCTTATTTCAATCATGTTCTTTCAGTGTACTCTGTAAAAGCTTCACGATAGTCATAATTTCAAACGGTAAAACCTTTTACAGGAGTTTTTCTAGTGCAAAATATGTCTATTTTCGTCCACTGTGCACTGTTAACAGATTAACAGCCCACTGTTGTTGTTACGCTGACGCTAACGGCGACAGCGACGCCGCCTTAGGTATGTGGTGAGTATTGTAAAAGTCAACAACTTTCCGCTGACCATCAAAAATCAAACATTTAGCATTTAGTTGGTATTTTGTTTTGTTTTCCACCACGGCCAACAAAAATTCACCAAAACAAAATTTACCGGAATCTGCAGCTGCGACGCTGGCGCCGGCGACGCTGACAACGCTGGCGTCCCAGTTGAGTTTATCACTTTAACTTAAAATTTCACCATACACACATACACAATAGATATTATGCTCTGCTTTGCGTTTTGGTATAATCGACCTTTTCTTTTTGTTTTATACTTGTGGTATATGCATTTTTCACAACACTAGCATTTCAATAATGCAAATTTCATAGATTTTCATTTAAAACAACACAAAAAAAAATATAGATAGTTCACTGTCGCCTTCATTATGCACACCCGTCATGAATCCACCAAAAACACAAATGCAAAATGGCGTCCAGTGTGACCGCAGGCCACAGCATTAAAAATACCCCGACAAGAGAACTGGCTGGAGAATTGTTGCTAGAGATGACAGTTGGCGAAATGGTCGGTAGCAGTTTAATGGAAGCTAGATTTTAAAAATAAACCATTCTTAAGCTGTATTTTCATTTGTCGAGATCTCATATGTGAGGGGTGAATAATAACTCAGTTTACTGTGAGTTGGCTGTCAAAATACTCAGGTGAACTCAGTTAGCCTACTTTTCATGCAACTTCTCATAAATTTTTGTGATTGTCAGATGGATTATTTCACTTGTCTTATATCTAATTTAAAAAGCTATTATGATGTCAGACAAGTGAAAATACAGCTTTAGACAACTCATAAGTATGTTTGTATTAGTGGGAAAACGCTCAACATATTTAAATACATTATTAAATCTTTTGGCCATATCCCAGGGAAATCACTTAACTACGTTCGTATTTTTTGTGTTGCCATCGATAAATTAAAAGCAATAAATTTTGAATATCCCTTAATTTTTGTTAAAATTAATAATTGTTTACCTCCGATAGGCAAGCAGCTATCGATTAATTAGATCTGATCCGGCTTTCAGTGTGACCGCATTCCAAAGTGGAGGGGAAATTTTAATAGAGATGGAAGTTTAAGAAAGTATCGGATAAAGTTAAATAGCGATGGGAGTTTCCCCTTTGTCACGCCAACTTTAGTGTAGAGGAAGTCGTGAAAAGAAATAGCCCGCGATTTATTAGAAAATATTTCGGGGTTTTAATGGAAATTTTAGAACCTTTCTGGCCCAAGTAATTTTAATTCAAATCGTAAAACATTAAAAATATAGAAGAAAATACTCCAAAAATATTTGTCTTGAGCCTTAAAATGGCAAAAATGAGCTAGATTATGGTACGGCTGTGATTGAGCGATATTTGTCCCTTGGTCACGCGATTATGTAGACGCTGCAAGTGGGGAAAATGTTTAAATATAAATATTTCTAATTATTTTGTGGAATATTTAAAGTTTAGTTACTTACGCGATTGAAGACATCACGCATCATGCGATTGCTCCGACGACGTCGCTCCTCAAGCGCACGGTTCTGTGCGGCCAGCACCTCGGGCAGACTTTGACAGCGTTTACTGGTCATGGCCTTCATCTCTTTGGTGGAGAAAATGCGTACACAAGCTGGTGTAGGGTAAGAAAGCAAGAAAAATACGTATAAGGGTTAAAGGTACATTTAGCTACATAATTTAAGGGAATAAACCTAGTTCTAGTTCTTAACATATATCAAAATATCGAGTCAAGGTACATTTTAAACCCAATATTAAAGGATAAGGTAATATATTTGCTTTTTTGAAGAGAATTTCATTTACAAGGTACTTTTAAAAGACCATTTGTAAGTTACAAGGTACTTTTTGTACCAAATTTAAGGTAAAATCTGCATTGTACCAAACACATTGCTCTATTTCTTTAGGTGTACCATTCATTTACATCTGTGTGCGGTAGAAAAGGTACAAGGTAACAAATTTAAGGTACCAGTCACTATTTTCTACCGAATTTAAGGCGTTTTTGTGCCAAAAAGGTACAAGGTACATTTTAAACTATATAAAAAATGAAAATGTATTACAATTTCAGCTTTCTGTTGCGAATTTCATATACAAGGTACATTTCAACGACCATTTGTAAGGTACAAGGTACTGTTTAACATATATATGTTTACATATATTAGGTACAAGGTACATTTAAAACCAATTATAAGACACCAGTTAGTGGTTTAGCAAGAAATTAAAGGTACAAGGTACATTTAAGCAACACTTAAAAGGTACCTGATACATTTTTGAGTCAAGTGAAAGCTACTAGGTACATTTTGAAACAAATACAAGACACCAGTTAGTTTTTTCCTACCAATTTTAAGGTACGCGGTACAAATTCCAATTTCTAAGCCATTTGTCAGGGACAACGAACATTTTGAGCCAAACTTACATGTCACCGGTGGCGGCAACTGCTGCAGCCTCTTGTCCAAGCTCTCCACCGTAGTTCCAGGTCCACCCAACAGTTCATCCATTTCGCGTCGTCGGACATTCCTCAGCAATTGCATTTGATTCAAAATGGCTTTGCGTTGCTTGGATTTAGCACAGAATTGAGGTCGGGCCAGCTGCAGTTGATCCTGCAGCGACATGGTCTCCTGCAGCACCTCACTGGCTCCCGTCTCGGCGCTGAACTGTATGACATAGGCAATGCCGCGCGGACGCACCTGCAACATGGACTGCAGGGGCTCCCTTGGATAATGTTGTTGATGCTGATGATGCTGATGATGACGTTGACGTTGACGTTGGCGTCGTCGCTGGCAGGCGGCCGCTGCAGCCACATCATCATACTGATGCGTGGTGGTGGTAGTTGTTGTCGTTTCACA
This sequence comes from Lordiphosa andalusiaca, assembly GCA_035044965.1. Lineage (NCBI taxonomy): Eukaryota > Metazoa > Arthropoda > Insecta > Diptera > Drosophilidae > Lordiphosa > Lordiphosa andalusiaca. The sequence goes on along the minus strand of JAWNNM010002471.1, from coordinate 169,458 downwards.
TGAATTAACCACGCCATGATGCATCGGTATGGACATTTCCGAGCTAATGCACAACATGGAGGAGGCCGAACTGGTGGTGGTGGTGGCTCTGGTTCTGGTTTCCGTAACAGCTGCTGCCTGTACATAACTGGCGCTACCCTGTGAATTGACCACCTGATAATAGATGGCTCCATCGTCCACACAACTGTACACCGCACTGGGCACCTGGGTGTGGGTATGGGGATGGGGTTGGTGGGGTTGGGTATAGCCGGTTGGTGCTGGAGCTGCTGCTGTAGTCGTTGGGGGAACGACTACGCCCAAGGCTTGAGCATATTGTGGCTGCATTTGTATGTAGGGCTGCTGCTAGACGGGAGCGGGGGTAGACAGAGTAAAATTGAATGTGAGTAAAATGTGAGAGGGAGAGGGGGTAAAAGTGAGATGGATAGATCGCAGGCAGGCAGGCAGGATATATGTAAAAAGGAGGTTGATTTATGAATCAGAAGAGCAAGGAGCATAGCGCAAACGGTATACAAAGAAATGAGACGCAAGATCGGGTAGGTATCTGGGGAACAGGATGAATGCAAAGCGTAAGTTGTCTTTGCTGCATAAATAAGAGATCCAATGGAGCAGTACGTCCGGGAAACCTTCAGGTGAGAGATTATTCAAGCAAACCCTTTTCTGTAGTCACTAAAAACCACTTTCTTTTGATAATTTCCCCCTTTAAGAGAAGTTACTTTATATGGGAATACATTTTCTAGGGTCATTACCTCGTCCTGGGCGTGGATTTTGCCGTATCAAAGCATACATTCCATTTTTTATCGCCTGCTAAGCTTCTAAACTGAATTTCAAGTCATTCGGATGCAAAAGAGTTTTCCATACAGCATTTTCCGGCAGTTTTCCCCACACTTGGGGGGTGAATTTTCTATCATCGAAACTTCCTTTGTCTAAATAATTGAACAACTATGCTTACAAATCGATATTAAGCTCCATAAAGCGAAAAAAATTGAGACCCATACAAAATTTTCCAATCTGGGGTCGAATTTCTTAAAATCTCAATATCTCTTTCCTAATTATTTTGCATACTTTACTTTACACCGAGTTTCAGAATAATCAAACGAAAATAAAAGCTTTAACCATACAAATTTTATGTAAATATTCCTTCAGTTAAAATTTTTGAATTTGAAAAAAATCTTTTGATCTTTTTTTGGCCTACTATTTACTTGCAAACAGAGTTGTAAGTCAATCGGATGAAAATATTTGTTAAGAACAAACATTTTCCGGGAATTTCCACATCCCAGGAGCGGTTTTTAAGACTTGGGAAGATCTCATTACAAATTATTTTAAAAACTATAGTTACAACCCGAGTTTCAAGTCCATTGGATGAATATATTTGTGCAGTACAAACATTTTCCGTGACTTTTCACACTCTAGTTGAAGTTTTCTCTACAACGGAAGCTTACATCACACATTATTTGTAATAATATACCTACAAACCGAGTTTCAAGTGCAACAGATCAAAAATGACATTAGCATGCTGCATTTTTCGGTAGTTTTCCGAAAAATCTAAGCTTATCTGACACATAACAGCTGTTCGGAAGATGAGAAATCGACCCTTAGTATAAAAACTTGATATTTTTGGGGTTTGTTAATTTACTGGTTCCCGGGTTCCACAACTAGTTCAAGTACATGGTACAGATTAAAGACTCTGATATTTTTCGAGTAGACTCGGATTATGGCTGTATAATGAAAGAAATTTGAACTCGGCAAGGCTACTTCTATTAACTAAGAGGCAGGAGCTTAGGCAGCTTTAACAGCTACTCAAAAATTCACCACATCATAAGCTGCTCTTTTTCACCATGGAGCTCAAAGAGAGACAGTTGGCACAAGCCGCTCTTCTAAGCTCAACTTGAAGAGCATGAAAGAAGAAAAGAGAGTAATGCTAATATTTACCATGCAAGCCGGCTGCTGCTGCTGTTGCTGCTCAAAGAGCATTTGTTGTTGTTGCTGCTGCTGCAGCTGGAATTGTTGTTGCCGTTGATATAACAGTTGCTGGTGTTGCTGTTGTTGTTGCTGCTGTAGGAGATTCTGTTGCTGGAGCAAATAGAGTTGCTGTTGTTGTTGATTTTGATAGTGTTCCATAAACTGGCGTTGTCGTTGCTGTACAAAGGAGCAGACACTTTCAGTGCGGGCGCCACCGGAGCTGCTGTGGGCAGAGCCAGCGGGTGTGGCCATTTTGCGACGTTGCTGGGCGGCGGGCTGACGTGGTGGCAAAGGCGGTGGCGGCGGCGGCGGTGGTGGTGGTGGCGGAGGATGAGTTAGTGTTGGTGGTGCCAAATCCTCCGTTTGTACTGCCTTCTCTGGGGCCAGGTCTCTGCCTTCGGCTGGTGGTGCTTCCTCCTGGCCGCCTTGAGTGCGCTTGTGTTCTCTTTCAGCCAGTTTGCTGGTTTGTCCTAGTAGCGTGCGTAGTGCCTGCAGTCGCTTGATCTCTGTCTCTATCCAGTTCAGTTGGCTGCGTCTTTCCGTACGTTGCTCGTATTCAATTTCACTTTGTGTCATGGGATTCAGCCATTCCTGCAAAGCCACCTGCTCCTCCACATCGGCATCGGTGGAGTTGGCCTGGGCCACCGGCAAATTGGCTTTTTGGGTAAGCAATTCATGAGAGATGGTGGTGGTGCAGGAGGAGGAGCTAACTGGCAGTGGTGAGGCTAGGCGGGTTCTGGGTGCGGGTATCGGTAAACTGGTATTGGTGGCCATGTCCTTACTTTTGCCCCGGGAGCGCACACTATTATTGGCAGTGGAATTGCCAGATTCCAGGCAGGATATACGTTTGGCTATATCCCTGATCAGCTGCTTCTTTTGTCCCTGGCTCAGGCTACGCGTTTTGATCAGCGAACAGAGCAGATCAATGCCCAAATCCAAATCTCCCTTGGCCACCGAGGAGGCGCAGCTGGAATTGGGCTCCTGGTTCTCCTTGTTTTGCTGTTGATTACGTTGGATGAGCTTTTCCAGTTGTCCCGCTGTGTATTCCCTTTCGCGTTGCTTCTGCTTTGGATCCACTGTGGGCGTGGCACTGGTGCTATTCGTGGACGAGGGAATCGAGTGATGATAGTCAAAGCTGCTGGCCACAGAGCTGCCATACATAGAGGTGGCCTGGGAGGCGCGTCTGGAACTCTGCTGACTGACCGAGGGAGTAGGAGGAGTGGCCTTGGCGGCTGCTTTCAAGCTACCAGCCAGACTACGACTCACAAATGTGCTGGATGCCAGAGGAGGCTGTGGCGGCTGCTGCTGATCCTCCTCCTGCAAACGTTGCAAGTCCGTTTCCGATTTCTGCTGAGGCAAACGCCAGCAATCCTCCAGCACTGAACGTTCCAGTGTGCTGATATTGCTGGTGGAAAGGGCGCGTTTATAGTAGCCCACATCCGCCGCTGGATCCCATTCCAGACGCTTGTGCGTCTTGACAGCCGATTCGGGGGTTTGCGTCTTTTTGGTCTGCATATTGGCCTGGGCCTTGGTGGGTGTACACAAATCCTCTACAGAGGCAGAGATTTGTTTGGCATTTGGACTGGTGCTGGTGTTGGTCACTAAAATGGGTATATAGGTGATTTTCTCGGAGGGACTGGTGGGTGCTGCTGGGGCAGCTGCAGCTGCTGCACTCTGCCGCCTTCGACTGCTGCCGCTGCTGCCCGTGTGACTGCAGCTGGCTGCTCTGCTGCTGGCTGCCCCGCTGCTGGCTGCTCCGCTGCTCGCCGTCGACGATAAAGCCATATAGCGCTCCAGCTCACGATCAACCGCCAGCTGGGTTATATACTCCCTTGCCTTGGCTGGTACGCGTGATGAATATGGCCCCGACATTTGCTAAGCTTCTGGGTGAGTTCTTTTGGGTTTTTAAATCCAAGCGTCAGGCAGTTGGCTCATCTGGAACATATATTTGGGTGGGATTGTGTTTTGTGTGCTCTTTTCAAAATGCCAATGGAGATGCAGTGTTGGTAAGCAAACAAAACTAGTTCATTCTGTTCTCAATTAGAGATGACAGCGATGTCAGCGCACCGTGGCCGTTAGGTTTTGAATAACTGTGACACGGCTCACGGTGATTGAGAAGTTCGCAACAAACATTTGATGGATTTTGCGTAATATACAACAATACTGTTCAGATCTTAGACTAGTGAGGTAACAGCCCCGAATAGTTGTGTGCTTATAGGTTCCAAAATAGAAAAGCGGAGGCTTTCTATGAGAAATTATAGACAGAGAATGGTTCAAAGCTAAATTCAGTATAAGAAGCAAATGTATGTAAGGCTGTTGATGCTCTATCTTTCTTCGTAGGTTTACTTAAATCTTAAACTGTAACTTAAAACCTAATTTACTCACAAATAAATAATGAATTTCAAAGAAATTTATCAAAATATCTCAATTTTTTACGCAAAAATATTGATTTTCTGTAGAAACTAAGTTCAAAATATATATGCTGATATGTTTCACAAAAATTTTGACACCCTACAGTAGTTTTTGTAGATTTCAGGTGGTAAAAAGGTACTACCAGGTGTAGAAAACTGTACTTATCTAAGAAATATACCTAAACCTTGGCCGATTAATTTATAATTTTAAAATACCGGTACACTTTGATCTAAAATCAGCAGCTTGGCTGTGATAATGTCACTCGCAGCTGCTTCGCTTTCACTACAATCAGCTTAAGCATTCACATTTTGCCCATCTCTAGCTGTGAGCATGGAACTAGTTCTCTTCTGGCGGACTCACTCTCAAAGCAACGCTGTGAATTCAAAATGGTGGCGCACCCCAAACAAATTGGACTGTTTTATTGTTATGTCCGCTAATTCAGTTGTGTTTTTTGTTTGTTATAAATCAAGTTACCTAAAGAAATTAAGGAAATTAACTTAAAAATCATGCTGGAAACGAAAAGTATTGCTGCATTGGCCTTTAATGAGACGCCGCGCAAGCGCAAACGAGAAGCACCCTTAGCCTTGGCAGGACAAGGACAGTGCGACGCCAAACAGGAAGCAGCTGCAGCTGCAGCAGCTGCTGTGCCGTCATGCTTCACCAACGCTGCCTTCAGTTCGACGCCCAAGAAGCTAATCGGACGCCGTCGCCTGGCCAAGGAGAATAGCAATCCGTTTCCCTGTCTGGAGGTCAAGTCTATAGCAGATTTGGCACACCAGCAGCAGCCGACGAATCCCTTTGAGGTGGTACGTCAGCCATCCAAAAAGAAAAAACGAGAAGCGGCCTGCTTTGAGAATCCTGGCCTGAATCTGGAATTGCCCGAGAAGCAGTTTAATCCCTATGAGGTAAGTTCTTTGCTTGCCGAGTTCTATGCTGCTTAACCCTTCTTCTTTTTTGCCCTGTCAGGTGGTGCGTGCAGTGGTACAGCCCTCGCAGGGGTTTGTAAATGAGGCCCTCAATTTGCGTGGTCAGGATGCACCCGCCTCGCTGAATCCCTTTGAGATACATCGTCGCACTGAGATCTGTACAGCGGCTGGAGTGGAGAATCCCGCCTTGACGGAGGAACCTTTACCCACCCAATTGAAAATTGGTCTACCCTTTACACCCAATGTGGGTTGTCGCATAGATTTTCACGGCATGTCACTGGCCCAGTTGACACCCAGTAAATTGTTGGCCGAAAAGCTGGTCTTCTCACCTGTGCCGGCACCAAAACGTTCACTGGGCGCCATCAGTGAGGAGACCACACTGGATATAGGCAAGGAATTGGATCGCTATCAGCTGGAGCTGGAGAATAGCATCAATGAGGCCAAGTTGCGTAAAAATGGAGATCAGGTGGTGGAGGAGGTGCTGGTGCAGCAGGTAACCGAAATAACAGAGACAGTGGTGGTGCAGCAGCAGCAGCAGGAAGATGTGGCCTATGCGTCGGCATCCGAAGAAGAGGAGGAGGAGCAGCAAGAGTTGAATTTTAAGCCTCCCACACGTTTCGTGCGCTCCTACAGACCCGCAGCGCTACCCGTCAAGTCTGACAGCAAGGATTCACTCAATTCGTTGGCCTCCAGCAAATCTGCCAAGTCACTAGAGGAGAAATCCACACTTGGTGTCAAGAACTTAATACGCAAATCCATACGCCGTCTGATACATCCAGGAGCCAGCAGCCAGGAGACAACAGAGCCGGAAACTGAAACGGCAGCACCACATCATCATCATCATCACAACCTCATCTCCAGCATACGTCACAGTCTGCGCCGTCGACCACAAAAGCCCGAAGCCTACTCCATTCCAGACATCTCCATCATAGACAGCAGCGAACGAACCATGAAACTGCGCTCCAATATACCACAAACCGAATATATGCGCATCGAGCAGCTAACCAATGAGAAGAAGCACACCTTCAGGAATAGCATAAGGAAGTCCACAAGGGAGGTGTTGCGTCATGTGTTCCATCACAAGGCACAGGATGGCTATGCAACGGCCAAGTGAAAGAGAGTCGAACCATTTTACAAATAGTAGCACCTAACTTAACCAAGTTCTTTTTTGCACCACACCCAAAGATTGTCTACAAAACACAAACACAAATTGTTTAGTTCTAGCCCGTTCCAGGGAGGGAGTTTTCCGAATTTTTATCTCTTCGATTGTCCAGCTTATCAAATCCCACACAAGCAGCAGCCTACCTAAGGGTATTAATACCCGAGAAACTTAAACTCAATAGCATCATCTCAGGGGGAAGTGGCAGCCTGTTCTGAACCATGAATTGTACCAAGCCCGCTTCCGTCTTCTATCAGTTGGGCTTGGCTTTAGTTTTCCGCTTAGCCTAGTAGGTTTCGGGGTTTGCGGCAGGTGGAACAAGGAGTTGTTGTTTACAAACTCTCCTAGCAGCTCTATTTCCTGTATGAATATTAGGATTCATGTGGGTTCTAGGTTACTTAACTAGCTGTGTTTAGTATATGTTCAGAGGACTCCTCCTGATCTTCACAGTTGCTACACTTAGTTAGGTGTTTGTTATTCCCAGCTTGTATAGGTAATCCCGCAGCCTGCAGTGGCCCTTGTAGAGCCCTGTCAGGCTGCTAAGGGCATTCTTTACTTGTTGGATCAGTTTCAGAAACCTTTTTCACTATGAAAGCTTTTGCTTGTTGTTGGTTACCCAGGAGGTTGTTCCAAGCGTATTCTCTTCCCTTCTAAGGAAGACTCCCTTTACTTTCCTCTTTGATATCTACTTTGTTCTGAAATAAAGTCACTTCTCCAGACATTTCTCATATCACTTTGATGGTTTTAGTTATTAATTTAACCTTTTTTAGTATCAATATGATACTAAAGCATCATCATATTGATATTAAGAGTGGGGAAGACTGTGACCCAAACACTGACTAAAACTTTGACCAAACAGCGATCAAAATATCAAACCAAGACAAAAACCATAAGCAAAAATGTGACTAAAACGCTTACTAAGACACTGACAACAACAGTGACCAAATAGTGACTGTAAAAGTAAACAAAACAGTGACAAAACATTGCCCGAAAACGTTCAACAGAACAAGTGACGGATAGAAGACCAAATTAGTGACCCAAAAAGTGACTAGAACAGTGACCACATCATTTACCAAACAGAGACCGAAATCTTTGACCAAGCAGTGACCGAAAAAGTGATCAAACAACGGTGACCAAAACAGTCACCACAGCAGTGATCGAAAGAGTTACCAAACAGTGACCGAAAAAGTGACTAGAACAATGACCACATCATTTAAGAAGCAGTGACCGAAGTCTTTGACCAAACAGTGACCGGAAAAGTGGACAAACTGTGACCCAAACTGTGACCACAGCAGTGATCAAAGCAGTGACCCAAAACAGCGACTATATTGTGACCGACTTATAGAAGATTCGTGCCTTCTATAAGTCAGTCACAATCTAGTCAATCGGTCAGAACACAATGAAAAACAAGTAAGAAAGTTGGAAATCATGCCCGACTTTAACTTACTCTGTACCTGCCAAAGCTTGTAAGTGCTGCCCATCGCTGTTTGAGCTAGTGCTGCCCATCATACATGTTTGTTTTCCCTTTAACTCAATTATCGCTCATCCTATCTTCGCGATTTCTTCGGCAAATTGATACAATAATACTGTTTACTAAATATGTGCAGAAGGTACGAACTAGCTGTCTATGAAATTGTGAGAGATATGAGGTTTATCTTAAATTTAAGATGCTCAAAAAACTATAGGGGCCTGTTCTTGGTTTCAAATTATGCGGAATCGAAATGGACCGAGCGTTTTTGATCTTCTAGAGTTCATTTTATCAAAAATCTTTTACCAATTCTTCATGGAAAGGTGCTTTTTTCAGAAGATAACTAAATGTATGTCAAGTCGTTATAAAATGTTGTAGTACGGGGTAATTTTTAGAGGAAGAGAGATACTTTGTAGAACCTTACTGGAACGGGCACAACCACTTCGGTTGATCGAAGATAACGTTTACTTATTCTTCTATTTTGTTGTTGTACACCCCTAGCTAGTACCTAAGCTATTTGATAAGTTGCACCGTTTATTTTCTCTATAAGATTTGAGTACATAAAGTTTTTTTTTTCCTATATTTCCTGTGCCTGTCCTCTTACTTGTACACCGTTTGGAGCAGCGGTCGTCGCCGTTGATCGATGGGCTTGTAGGCATGCTGATAGACACTGGCCAATCGCCAATGTTCGGGATAGCCACCCTGACCCGCACCACCGCCCTGGCTGCGGAATGGTGGCACCAACGTATCAATATCATAATTCTTCTTGGCATACGGCTGACGTGGCCGTGGCACGACCAGGACACGTGCACCGCCGCCACCGCCACCGCAGCCCAACTCATCGATGCCCACAAAATCACCGGAAGCATTGTGCTTGGGCACACCGGCACGAAAGGCCGATTTGCTGGTCAGACAGTGGCCAAAGGAGGGGGCACAGCATCTGTTGCCGCTGCTGGGAGCGGGTGCCACCTTATGGCACAGCCGTCTGGCGGGACGACGCAGTAGAGTATCCCGCTTGCAGGAGGGTCCCGCGGGTCTGCAGCTGTCCATGCAGTCATTGTCCGGACCCAAGTACTTTTCACGCAAGGCCTGATACGTTTTGTCGCCCAACATGGGTGTGGATTGATACTGCTTGGCCAGACGATTGGGCATATGATTACCGAAACTAACCCCGCCGGCGGGTAAGCGGCGACAGTGGGACGCCGCACTGGAGTCACGGGAAACGCTGCGTGCACGTTCCCTGGCCGGTGGCGAATAGTCACAGGCACACGGATCCTCCCGATCCAAGGCACGTCCACCGAAGTCCGTCTTGCGGCGCAGTATATCCTTGTCAAAGAAATCCGCCTCGCCCAGGGTGCTGGTAAACACGCCCGCCGAACGTCCCAGATCCTGTGCCGGCGTATCCTCCCGGGGGGTCTTGACGCAGGTGAATACCGCCGGCCCAGCCGAATCATTCGAACCATCTATGTGACGAGCCAAACGTGGCTCATCCAATGGATTCGAGGGTTTGAAGTCCCAACAAATGGCCAAATCCATGGGACCCATTTTTTTGCTGGGAGCCGATCCAACGCCTCGATAGGAATCAGTTGCTCCGCCATAAGCCTTGGGCATGACGCCACCGCCGCCACCCGTCTTGGGACGAAACACCTTCATTTTGGTACAGTGCGTCGGTCCCGCATTGTGTGTCTTGACACCCACACCCGTGGCTATGGGATCTATGTCCAGTGCCAGTCCGGCATGCCCACCACTGATTTGAGCCTTGCGAAATGCCAAATCGGCCACACAATCCGGCAGCGGCTGATGATCCAGATTATCCTGATGCATACGCTTGGCCAGCTCAAAATTGGCATAGGCTGGTACCACCGGCGAGGGACAACGCTCGTTGGGCTTCTCTGTTATCGAATGCAAAGGCATTTTCTTAATCAAATCCGGATAATCATGGACCAGCGGCAATGAGATGAGATCCTTGCCAGCAAATGCACTGGCTATGTCTATGTCAGAGCTGCGTCCCTCCAGATTACCAGTGTAGCGTGCCTGTAGAGGAAACTGACGGGTTAGGGGTAGTTTGGTGTCATCGCTCCGAAGTTTCTGATCCAACAGCAGCTGATGGGAGGGCAGGCGATGGGCAGGTTCGGTCAGTTGGCCCGGAGTGTAGGACAGATCCAGGCCGGCTGCTAGCGACATGGTGGAGAACTGTGTTTAAAGTTCACTTAGGGGGGAGTGTGAGAATGGAAAGATGAGATGGATGAATGTATGTATCACTTGGCCTTGGCTTTGCCCTTCGACTTGGACTTGGACTTGTGGCTGGCCTTGGTCTTGCCCGGTTTGGTGGTCTTTCCCTTGAGTTTGCTTTTACTGATTGACTTCGATTTGCTTAGGTTTTTGCCCTTGGTCTTACTTTGGGTGGAGGCCGACGATTCGGCCTTGTCCACCGTTTTGCGTGTCTTGGGAAAGGCGGTGACCTGACGTTTGCGTTGACGCTTACGCTCGTTCTTATCCTGCTCCACCTTGGAGTCAACCATTAGCACATACTTGTCCTTGTCCTCCTTCTGGGTGGATAGCATGAGGTGGCATGAGTTGTGATTGGAGTCTGACTTACCTTTGGCTTACAGGTGGGCCTCTGGCAGCGTTTACTTTGCTCGTTGAGTTTCACCAGCTTTTGGTAGCCCTCACATTTGGTCTGACATTTGGGACGCTCCCAGTAGGGGTCACCCTTGAGGCCCAAAGTCTCACGTTGATCACAGGCACGTGCACGTCGATTCTCCAGCTGGCAACAGCAGAGATCACGCGGAAAGTTGCGGAATTTGTAACGTCCGCTCAGGCAGGCATCGTAGCGGGCGCAAAAGCTGCGGGTGATGCGCAGGGGCAGCTCATAGGTGCCACAGTAGTGACCAAAGGAGTTGCCGTCTCTAGAAAGGGCGAACGGAAGAGAGAGAGAGAGTTCAAGTTTCAAGCAGTTCAAGTTTCAAGCAGAGAACAAGGAGAGAGAATGAGCAGCAGCAGCTTAAGTTTCAAGAGAGAGAGAGGGAGAGACAACAATCAACTGTTAATCAGAAAGACTACAGCCGACTTGCTTGCCTCGGCTCTCGGCTCTCGTCTTTCTACTCAACTACCACTCACCGCTTGGCTTCGGGCAGCAGGTGTCCGTTCTTATCCGCCACCGGCTTGGCACTGGGACGAATCTTACGCGGTCGCGGCGGCGAGAAGCGCGGATACTCCCAATTGTTTAAGCCCGGCGCCTGAAACCGTAGATCAAACTGCAAAAAGGAAAGGAGAGGAGAAAAATAAAAAAACACCTGTTAAAATATTCTTCTTCTGTTTTTTTGTTTTGTTTTTTTCTTTTTAATGCCATTATTTATGGCAATTGATAAACAACGCCCAACCCTCCGCCACCAGCCACCACCCCTCGACACTTGGTCGTCAACCACCCTTCCCTCGGGCCAATTACACGGCGTAATCTCTGTGTTGCAACATGTGTAAAAAGGCATTTCAACTAATTCCACTTAATGCCTTGTTTTCTGTTTGCCTTTTTAAGGCTAAAAAAAAAAAACAATACACCAGGTTGGACACTTGGCTGGGGGGCTTAACCATATACAGCAGGCAGTGCGGGATCAGACAACATCATTTATCAGTCGGGGGCTTTGCAAGTGCAGCTGTTGGAACTGGAACCTGGAATGAAACCTGTTTGACTCGGTCTTATCCAAATGTAAAATGGGGTTAACTATTTAATAACTTTCTCAAGTAACCGAATCACCCATGAAACCTAAAAAGAAAGCAATTTAAATTGAAGTTGCTTTTCGGTTTATAGAATTCTCCGTCGAATTGAAAGTCTTAAGATGAGTTCGAGCTTCGATGAGCTGCTTAGCTCTCGGCGTACCTAGCTCGATATTGGCTTAGATGAATCCTCACCTAGGGTAATTAGAAGCTCAGAACCTCTTAGGCTTGAGTTATTCCTAAAAATTGGAAGAGATTCGAACCCGCATAACTTTTGGGTTCGGGTTCAGAGGGTCGCTGAACCGAGTTTCAGGTTCGAACCGGGGGTTCAGTCCACAAAATTTAACAATAAATATAGGAAAGTTAAGTTTGTTTCCCCTGGCAGCACGTTTTTCTAACTAAGACTACTTTTCAGACCTTACTTTGCTATGGGAGCTATACTATATAAATGACCGATTGTGACCGAAATTTGTAAAATCATAAAAAAGCACAGCAAACTAAAAAATACAAAGTTTAGAGGCGTTTCCATTAAAAACCAAAAAGTTTTTCTCACTAAGACTACTTTTCAGACTATACGTTTCTATGACAGCTATGCCATATAGATATCCGATTTGAACCAAAGTTTGTAAAATCATGAGAAAGTATAGGATAGTAAGAAACACAAACTTTGAAAGAGTTTCCATTTGAAACAAAATAGTTTTTCTTACTAAAACTAGTATTTTGACCGTTCGCTCCTATGACAGCTATATGATATGGTCAACCGATTTTGACCAAACTTTGTAGAATTGTGTGAAAGCAGTTTAGATAAGTAAGTGACAATTTGAGGCACATTTCCTTGGGAAACAAAAAAGTTTTTCTCACTAAGACTACTTTTCAGACTCTACTTTTGTATGACAGCTACACTATTTAGATGTACGATATCAACCAAACTTTAAAAAATTATTAATAAGCATAACAAACTAAGAAATACAAACTTTAGGGGCGTTTCCATTGAAAACAAAAAAGTTTTTTTCACTAAAACTAGTTTTTCGACCGATCATTCGTATTGCAGCTATATGCTATAGTCAACCGATTGTAACCAAACTTTGTAGAATTGTGTAAAATCATCTCAAATAATAAAATGCCAATTTTAAGCACATTTCATTTGAAATCAAAAAAGTTTTTCACAGTGAGACTACTTTTCAGACCCTACTTTTCTATGACAGCTATACTATATACAAGTCCGATTTCGACCAAACTTTTTAAAATCATGAGACAGCATAGGATAGTAAGAAATACAAACTTTGGAGGCGTTTCATATGAAACCAAAACAGGTTTTCTCACTAAAACTAGTTTTTCGACCGATCATTCGTACTGCAGCCATATGCTATAGTCAACCCATTTTGACCACAATTTGTAGAATTGTGTGAAAGCATATTAAATGAATAAAAGTCAATTTTGAGGACATTTCATTTGAAATCAAAAAAGTTTTTCTCACTAAGACTTATTTTCAGACCCTACTTTTCTATGACAGCTATACTATATAGATGTCCGATTTCCTTCAAACTTAGTGGAATTATGGAAAAGCATATCAAACTAAGAAATACAAAGTCTGGAAGCGTTTCCATTGAAGACTTTAGAGTGGTTTTATAAGATGTTACGCGTGTTAACAGTATTTCCCCTCCCAATTGTTGAAAAAGTAAGTATTTAGACTCTCTATTTTAAACATTTTGAGGAATACACAAAAAGAGCCAGTTTTTTTAGGGGCACATTTACCAGATCGGCGCTTAGTTCTATAAGTATTTATGCTAGCCCTAAATTTTTCAGAATTTCAGACAGATTTGGGATGCATTTTCGAACATTGCTCTACTGAATGGTCTTAAGGAAAGATACAACCTTTAAAAAAACACTTTACCAGACGATTTAAGAAACAGACGACGGCATAATACAAATCCCCTGAAATCCACATGTTCAAAAGTGGTACGAGTTATATGATCTATGTAAAGAAATCATATGGATTTCTTAAGGCACGGAAAATAGAGACTAAGTTCCGATTTTTGGGTATTTAGAACTTTTTTAAGAGGTTGCAAGATTCAGAGGTTTCATAGTGAATCCCTGTGTTCTGAAATGTGTCTGTTTCTGCCGACAAACAGAGTTCCCCCAATGTACTCTAGATTCAGAGGTCTCATTGTTCTCAGAGTGGAAAACCCATGAGATCAACAGAGTCCTTCCTCGAACTGTGTCTGTTTCTGCCGACAATCAGAGTTCCCCCAATGTACTCTAGATTCAGAGATCTCATTGTTCTCAGCGTGGAAGACCCATGAGATAAACAGAGTCCTTCCTCGAACCGTGTCTGTTTCTGCCGACAATTAGAGTTCCCCCAATGTACTCTAGATTCAGAGATCTCATTGTTCTCAGCGTGGAAAACCCATGAGATCATCAGAGTTCTTCCTTCAAAGATCCGCAGACGATTTCCCACGCAGACGAGTTTCAATTAACAAATGCAAATTACGAACCGTTGGTAACTCGATCCCACCCACGCGACAAACTTGTCAACACTTGATTGAGGAGGGCTTGATGGAGTGTTTGGTGGGCGGTGGGCGGTGGGCACGCTTCTCCGGACATTATGTACGCGTGCCGGGCCACCACAAGCGGGGCGGATGTGGCTACTGTAATTAAATTTACACGGCAATTACACAACAATGCGTTCCACACCAGCTGGAGTGGACCAATGGACCAGCGGACCAGCGGACCAGTATAATGTTGTCACTGGGCGACGGTGTGAAGAGGATTAATCGCACTTGCCAAGCGTGAAAATACAAATTGATTTTAAACTCAATTAGCAACAATAGAGACAGTCGAGAGGATAAGGTTAGATGAGCAGATAGTTACCAGCACCCTCACCCGCACCCTCCGCCTCCGCCTGGCAACCACCCCAAAGCGATGATTTTTATGTTAACCCTCTGGGGTGCAATTTATCACATGGCCCGCCTCCTCCTCCTCCTCCTCTTCTTTAGTGTCGTGTCGTGTCGGAGGATTAGATAGTCAAAAAGTTGGCCTGCACGTGCACTTGCTTGGTCCTTCTGCTTCGTCCTTGCACTTACACTCAAGCTAATTTCACGCTAGCTGGTCAGTTGTGTGTCCAAACCAAACAGCTGTCAATTTGTGCGCCTTTTTTTTTTTTTTGGCAATTGTAAGCTAATAATCCCTGCCCTAAAAACGATTGCAATCGACTCCGACTCCAATTCCGAACGGTTGGGGCAAACTGAATGTTAAATTCCTTCATTGTTTTCCGTGTGGCGGTTGTGTATGCAAAATAACGGTAAACAGAGAGAGTTGCGTGGCAATCGGAGCCCGAGTATGTGGAGGAGACGGCCGAGGAGCCGTTACCAAGTAAATAAACTTAACTGTCGCTATTTGAGAATGAAGGCGGTATCGGAAACGGAATGGGCACAAGATGCGTGGCAGGAAAGAAACCAAATGCCAGCCGACAAAAATGTTAGCAGGCCAGAGGATTGGATGGATTGCCGATGGGTTCCATATACTAAAAGTGGTTAAAGTATGTTCAACTTTGGTTAGTTTTGCTACAGAAGAAGATGGGTAAGGTGATGCTCATCTTCTTTGTTTTTTTTTTGGCCCTATGTTTCTAACGCGATCGATTAACGAACAAGCCTTTGCCTTGTGCGAGCTGGCACCAGTTGGTCACACCAAGCTTCCCAATGTCTTGCTTTAAATGGTCTTTCCATACTCCCTTGCGTTCGGACCCTAGTTCGATCCACTTGTACACATATTCTTTGCTTTTTTTGTTGCCAAATCCTTCAAAGGACGAAGCCTCATGCTTCGATTAAAAGAATACGTAAGCGAGAATGAAAAAAACACAAGGAAATTATGCAAAATATGGTAAAATTTCGTTTATCGATCTTTGATATATGCTGATGATATAGTTTTCCCATGGATATTTCGTTTAGTATAAATAAAAGAATATTGTTACACACTGAACACAATAGAGAAAAGTTAACTATGGCTTGGCCGAGGTTTGTATACCCTTTTTTCACGTTTTCTAACGAATTTGAAGTATATCCACTGAAAACAAACAAGTTTTACTCAAAAAGACTACTTTTTTGACTGTACTTTTGTATGACAGCTATACCATATAGACGTCTGATTTCAACCAAACTTGGTGGAATTATGGAAAAGCATGGCAAACTAAGAAATACAAGTTTGGAGGCGTTTTCTTTGAAAACAAAAAAGTTTTTCTCACTAAAACTAGTTTCTCTACAGATCATTCATATGGCAGCTATATGTTGTAGTCATCCGATTTTGACAAAACTTAAAAGAGTTGTGTGAAAGCTTATAAAATGAATATATGCCAATTTTAAAGAGCTTTACATTGAAAACAAAAAAGTTTTTCCTACTAAGACTGTTTTTCTAACCCTACTTTTGTATGGCAGCTATAGTTTTTAGATGTCCGATTTTGAACAAACTTTGCAGAATCATGGAAAAGCATTAAAAATTGGTGAATACGGAGTTTGAAGACGTTTGCCTTGAAAGCAAAAAAGTTTTTCTCAGTAGAACTAGTTTTTCGACCGATCGTTCCTATGGCAGCCATATGTTATAGTCATCCGATCTGGCTGATTCCGACAAATGTTTAACGTATTCGAACCAGAAGACTTTGTGCAAAGTTTGGTCGCGATAGCCTTAAAACTGACGGAGAAAATAGCATACAAACAGACGGACGAGGTTAAATCAACTCAATTTGTCATGCTGATCAAGAATATATATACTTTATGAGGTCGGAAATGCTTCATTCTATGCGTTACAAACATCTGGACAAGGGTATAATATCTAAAAACTAGCATATTCATATTAAAACAAGAAAGAAAGTCGGCCAAGCCCGACCATAACAAACTATGTACCTTTCAAAGTTTGTAAGTGCTGCCCATAGCTGCTTCAGTTGGTGCTGCCCATCGTAAGTGTTTGTTTTCCCTATAACTCGACCATAGTTCATACTTCACCATTTCTTTGGCGAATCGATAAATAATACTAACTAAATATGTTCAGAAGGTACGCAGCTTCTGTCTATAGGAAAGAGAGGTATGACTCTTTTCTTAAATTGCAGGGGCGTGGCAAAAATTAAAAATAAACTTAATCTGCCTGCAATTATACAAAAAATTGGGTCCCATACAAGTAAAACCTCTATCTCTTACCATCTTTGAGATGTGTTAGATCTGACGGACATGGCTATAACGACTCGACTGTTGATGCTGATCAAGAATATATATATATACTTTATGGGTTCTTCTGGCTGTTACATACTTTTGCTCAACTTGATGATCCTCCTTTTCCCATTTTTAAGGCGGACAAGGGTATAAAAACAAGAAAGAAAGTCGGTCAAGCCCGACTGAGACATACTCTGTACCAACAAAACTAACTGTTGATGCAGCAGCAGCACTTGAAGGCAGCGCTGCTACTGTGCTGCTGCAGCAAACAGACTTTTGATCATAACTCGACAACCGTTCATCCAATCTTCACCATTCCTTTGGCGGATCGATAGATAATGTTGATTAGATAAAATGTTTAAAAGGTGCGAACCATCTATCTTTCAAACTGTGGAAGATATGAGGTTTTTTTCACATTGCGGAGGCGGGAAGGGGCGTGGCCAAAATTAAAAATATACCTAATTTCCCTGCAGTTATAAGAAGTTTTTGTTCCATACACAGCAAACCTCTAACTCTTGCCTTTTTTGAGATCTGAGCGTTCAGACGGACATGGCTATATCGACTCGGCGGAACAAGAATATATATTCATTATGGCATGCGAGATGCTTCCTTCGGGCTGTTACACCAACTTATTATACTCCATGTACCTCCGGTTTTGTTTGTACTGAAGGGGTTCGAAAGGTTCGACAGGTTTATTCTGCTGAACCGAACCCGAACCGGTTTACGGCAGGGCCATAAATGAAGCCTTTTAACTACTTTTCCCAACTGCAAAAGAGGCACATCGAAGTGCCTTATCAAGAAACCGTTTCCTTAACTATTCTTTAAGACTCTTCCAGCAGTTTTCTGCTAAATCTTTCAACACTGTCGCCTGGCATTGCTGTGCACTGCACGCTGTTCAAGTGACAGAGACAGGCAGGCAGGCAGGAGACATTGCCCCCTTCATCAACAGGGTTATAAATAGCACCACAAACAGACATACAAACTATTTATGGGGCCAAAGCTGGTTGCCAATGCCACCTGCCAAGCCAAATGTTATTGTTATTGTTGCGGCTGGGTGTTAGCCGTACCAACCAGAGGAGCAAAAAAAAAAATTAGGCCGCTGCCCAAAGAAGAATAGGTACAGCGCCTCCAGCTAAAATACAGGGTGCTTACCTGATTGGCACTAAAATTGAAGGCCATCCTCAAAGAAAAAACGAAGAATTTGGAATATTTTAAATAAAAATTTGAGACATAAACAAAAACAAAATTCTATACAAAATTCTGTGACAGGCCACACAAAATGTACCCTGTTGTTGTTGTTGTGTTTGAGAAGATTTTGGGGGCGTGTCCTGTGTGTGGAAGGGTGGAGTCTACTGGGGGTTGGACCACAGCTGGCGCTTACACCGAAAAGCAGACAAGTAAATGGAAAACTTGGCCACGGCAGCTGAGCTCAACCTACCTACAGGAAGAGGAAGAGGGGGGGGCAGTGGGGTGGGGGTGGGGGGAAAAGTGTGGGTTTTGTAGTATTAAATAATCAATTTATTATTTGACTGGGGATACATACTCGTACATACATTTTACACATATATTTTTAAACAAATATCACATCTTAGAGGCTATGCAAAAAAAAGTCGTTTAGTTATTTTTTTTTTTTTTGATGCTTAAACTAGAATAGATTAGGAAGAGATGCCTTAATTTAAGCGTTTTGAAGGTGTCCTTTTTGTGCCTTGTTAGAATCAAAAAAAAAAAAAAAAAACGCTGCCACCCACACACACATATGTATATCTACATCAAACTGCATTTTACAGTTACTTTTTTGGTTTTCTCAGAGAAACGAAAGTTTCTTAAACGAGAGCGTAAGTTAAAGTCGGCCCTGCCCGACTTCGAAATACCCGTTACTCAAGGCAATTAGTGTTTAAAAACCTCATGAGGCTCAAATAAGTATGCAACGTTTTTTTAACTCTGGCATTTCTTATACGATCTTTATGAAAAGATTTGTGAGATTGTACTTATTGGCCACATGGTGCATACTGCAAAATCTGAGCTCGATAGCTTATAAATTGTAGGAGATATTCAACATTTTTTATTGGGGCGTGGCCAAAATTTGAAACAAACTTGATCTGCCTACAGACAATACTAGCTTACATCTAAAATTTGGTCTAGCTCTAGCTCTTCTAGTCTCTGAGTTCTAGGTGTTCATACAGACGGAAGGACGGACGGACGGACATGGCTATATCGACTCGGCTATTGATGCTGATGAAGAATATATATATACTTTATGATATCGGAGATGCTTCCTTCTGCCTGTTACATACATTTGCACGACTTTAGTATACCCTCTTTTTACTCTACGAGTAACGGGTATACAAATATCCTTCTAATATGCAATTGATCCTAGTTTTTTTTTTGGTTGATTTTTAAGGATATGCACAGTCCACATTTGGTTAGACCGGCGGAAAAAACATGGCCTCACTGAAGCTGCAGCTGGTATTGAAGCTTGAGGCGGTGGCACTATCTCAGGGGGTCTCCAGCACATGATTCAGATACGCAATATAACAGATGGCCAATTTGAGTATCTCGATTTTGGATAACTTCTTGTCGGGCGGCAGAGTGGGCAACAGCTTGCGCAGCTCGGCGAACGACACATTGAATGCCTCCACACGTATCCGCTCCCGGGTCGCATGTGCTGTACGATATTTGAGTGTGGCCCGGCGTCGACGACGTCGCTCCTCACGCGACAAACCCACCAGCTCGGAGGGATCCAGATGGGCAATGGGTGTGGTACGACGACGTGGCGCTGGTGTGGGCGGCGGTGGTGGTGCCGGCTGGGCGGCTGTCTCGCAAGCCATACGCGCCTGAAAACGCTTATCAATATCCAATGTGGTGCTGGCCGCATAATCCTCATTGAGCAGACCATTGTTACCCGTCATCAAATCATCATCATCGGGCAAATAGTAGCGACTCAGTGAGATGCTTTGTGGCGGGGCGGGTGCCAGGTGTGTCATATCGTAGACCATGTTTCTGGTGTCGGTGTGTGTGTGTGTGTGTGTGATTTAAGGAGAAACGAACTCCCAAGTTGCTGCAATGAAATGGGGGGGAGGGTAATGCATTGAAAATGGGGAGTCTAAGTCTAACTGACTGATTCATTTGAGCACAGCCTAAACGGTACGATGTATGAAATGAAAGCTTGTCCTTGTTGGCCCAAAGGTTTTAGCTGAGCTTCTCTCAAACTCTTGGCTAAGCTTAGTGTGCCAAATAATTTGGAAAAAACCTCATATCTTTGCGATTTTGTCAATAGATAGTGTATACCTTCTACTCAGCAAACATAATTCCAAATAATTGGAATAAAATCAATCCCAAACATTGTCAGCATTCGACCAATCCGTTTCATGACCCGGCACAACATCGTGTAAGTACAGTCCAAGTCCTGTTTAACTAAGCAACTGCACAACTGAACAAAAATAACAATGGACGCGACCAAACAACTGAGCAGTGAAAAGGAACGCAAGTGAATAAGTAAGCACAGAGCAAGTGAATGGCTAAGCAAGTGAACAACTGAGTAACTAACCACTGAACTGAACTGCAAACTGAACAAGTAAACTTATCAACAAGCGAACATTTTGGCAAAATTGGAAATAATCACAACTGAGCAAGTAATTATCTGAGCTTGTGAATAACGAAACAATAAAAACGAGAAAGCTAAGCTAACTTCGTCTGTGCCGAAGTTGTTATACCCTCGCCTAAATATTTTCAAAAAATTCTCTTTTTCCCATTTTCCGACCGATCGTTCGTATGGGAGCTATATGATATAGCCATCCGATTTGACCAAAAACTTATAAAGTTATGTGAAAGCATGTGAAACAACCAAATACAAAATTGCAGGATGCTACCACTAAAAACAAAAAAGTTTTTCTAACTAAGACTGTTTTTCAGACCCATATTTTGTATGGCAGCTATACCATATAGTTGTCCGATTTTTATAAAACTTAATAGAATTATAATAAAAACATAGAAATTGTACGATTACAAAGTTTGGAGACGTTTCCATCGAAAAGAAAAAAGTTTTTCTCACTAAAACTAGTATTACGACCGATTGTTCGTATGGTAGCTATGAGATATAGTCATCCGATCCGGTCGGTTCCGTCATATTAGTAGTGTGCAGCAAAAAGAAGACTCTGTGCAAAATTTCAGCTCGATAGCTTTAAAACTGAAAGACTAGTTCGCGTAGAAACAGACAGACAGACGGACAGACGGACGGACAAAGCTCAATCGACTCAGCTGGTCACCCTGATCAAGAATATATATAGTTTATGGTGTCGGAAATGAATATTTCTATACGTTGCAAACTTCTGGGCAAAATTAGAATACCCTTTGCAAGGGTATAACAACACTTAAAAAGAACATTTTGTGAACCGAACCAATTTCGAAAAACCCTCATTTTAAGAATTTCAAGAATGTCGAAATGTAAAATGAACTTTAAAGTTGTTTTATTAGAAGATTAAAAATAGTTTTATTGATTCATCCGTTTAGCGCTCAAAATATTGAAACTAAATATGGAGAATCGGTTTCGAAGAAGGCAACAATCAGATTTCAAGCAGTTGAAACGTCTTTTTGGCATTTTATTTCAATGAACCAAAGCTTAAAGGACTTCCTCAGTCAAATTTACCGCTTCCTTAATTCTACCTACAGTTGGAAAAATGCTGATGAAAATACCCAATATAGAAACAACAAGTAAGGGCGCTGCAGTCGAGTTTCCCGACCACAAAATACCCTGTTCATTTGTTTTCATTTAATTGTTTTTGAATTTCATAAAATTATCCCAAATGTAGGCAACACTTTTTTCTAGTAATGACCAACAAGTAGGGGGGGTCCTCTTATCAGCTCAACTGTTTCGCTTATAACTCCGGTGTTTTTTGACCGATCTGATTGTACTTTTCAGAATAGATAGATATTGGGCCTAGCTTGATGTATACTAAACCACGAGGCTCTAACTTGAAAATGTGGATCTGACGCCTATTTAGGTCTAGGATTTCTAGAGGAGGTCTAGGTTTTTTGGGGATAAAAGGGGGACGGGGTGGAATTTTTCAAATCTGAAACAAACTTGATCTGCGTACAGCATAAATCTACCTTCGTGCAAAAATTTGTGGCTCTATCTCTTATAGTCTCTGAGATCGACGCGTTCATACAGACAGACAGACGGACGGACGGACGGACGGACGGACGGACGGACGGACGGACAGACGGACAGACGGACAGACGGACATGGCTATATCGACTCGGCTGTTCATGCTGATCAAGAATATATATACTTTATGGGGTCGGAAAATTTTCCTTCTCCCTGTTACATACATTCGCACAACTTCATGATCCCCCTTTTCCCATTTTCAATGGGAACAGGGTATAAAAAGCTAGTTTTTGTTGGCAACATTCATTAGCCACTCGAGAGCAAGTAGGGCCTAAGTCGTCTGAGCGGCTCAGTTTGATGCATTTAATCATAATTTCCGCAATCGTGATTTAACCACTATGGTTCTCCCCTGCCTGTTTCCCTGCTCAATCCCCCCCTCTCTTGCCACAGTCAAAGAGGTTGCCACTTGCATTATTTATGGTTCATTTGTGTGTTTGTCAAAGGGGTGAGACGACGACCCTTTTGTTGGGTCGTGTGTCCTATTTGCTTTTCATATTATTTTCATTTGGGTTTTATTGTGTTTATTTGCAACATATTTTCACACCTACACAAATAGCTGAACAATCGGCACGTTTAGGCTGATGCCCGCGGGAATCGTTTGGGTTTGGGTTTGTGGTGGGAAGAGTTCCCCCCCTTTTAGTTTTGCGGTTTGATTTTTTTTCGGTTTATATATTTTATTTAATGCGTTTTTGTGAAAAGTTGCAGACGTGACTGCACTTGACAAAAAACAATTCACATTTATAATTAAGTGTCACTTACAAAAAAAAGGTTGATTTTTTTTGTTTTGTGCTGAACCCCGTCGGTTATGCTGCAAGCTTTTATGTCCAACTGACACAGGATCAGGATGCTGCAGTCTACTTTATAGCAAATCGAGGAAATCACCCTTGATGAGTCTCGACATACATCCAATGGCAGAGAAACAGCCCCTGTGGGGTATGGACCAATGGCAAGGACCCAGACAGGACAAGATGGCGGCGGCTGTTGGGCAATCTACAAAACAAAGACACGCCCACCGCATTTAGGGTGGATGCTGTGCTGTGTGTGTTTCCTTATTTAAAGTGAGCGCCTTGCCGATAACGTTGATGCTATCGATACATTTGCTCTGGATCTGCTTGCAGATACAGTCGAACTAGCGAATCTCAAGAAGACATATTAAAACTTATAGCCTTCCAGAGGGTATAAGAAAAACTTCCCGGATGTTTGTAACGCCTAGAAGGAAGCATCTCTGACCACATAAAGTATATATATACTTGTTCATCACGATGAGCTGAGTTGTTTTAGTCTTGTCCGTCTGTTTCTCGATGGCTTTCTAGTTGTCAGAGCAGAAAGCCATCTTTACCAAACTTTGCACGCAGTCCTTTAGTACAAATACGCTGCACATTTGTCAGAACCGGCCGGATCGGTTGACTATAGCGGTAGCATATAGCTGTCATAGGAACGATTGGTCCAAAAACCAGTTCTAGAGAGAAAAACTTTTTTGTTTTCAATGAAATCGCCTTCAAACTGTTTATTTCTTAGTTTGCTATGCTTTTCCATGACTCTACTAAGTTTGGTCGAAATTGGACATCTATATAGCATAGCTGTCATAGAAAAGTAGAGTCTGAAAAGTGGTCTTAGTGAGAAAAACTTATTTGTTTTCAATAGAAATGTTCTTAAAGATGGCATTTGTTAATTTAAAGTGCTTTTACACAATTCTACTAAGTTTTGTCAAAATCGGTAGACTATAGCACATATCTGTCATAGGAACGATCGATCCAAAAACCAGTTCTAGAGAAAAAAACTTTTTTTTTCAATGAAATCGCCTTCAAACTGTTTATTTCTTAGTTTGATATGCTTTTCCATGATCCCACCAAGTTTCGTGGAAATCGGACATCTATATAGCATAGCTCTCATAGAAAAGTAGAGTCTGAAAAGTCGTCTTAGTGAAAAAAACTTTTTTGTTATTAATGGAAATATTCCTAAAATTAAAATTTTTTTGTTTAAAATCCTTTTAACGGACATCTGTATGTGTTAGCTCCCATAGAGTAAGGTCCGAAAAATAGTCTTGGTTAGAAAAATGTGTTGCCAGTTAGCTGACGAAATGTACTAAAGCCAGAAAATAGCCTAACTGATTACTAAATCAGTGACATTCATTTATCTGCTGAAAGCGCCCTCAATGGACTCTGCTGTTGATGCTGATCAAGTATATATGTATGTATCTACTTTAAGATATCGGAGATTTACATATGTTATTAATTATTTCCTGCCAGACAAGCTCAATCGATCACTGTGCCCAGTCAAAGTTACTCACATTCGCAAAGTAATCGATGCAAAGGGCTGTGTGCTGAAAACAGTGCTAAGGTCCTACAACTGCTTTCAAAATCATCGATAAGCTGGTGCTGCACATTGTTAATGAGCTGGCTGTGAAAAAAGGAAAAGGATAGAAAGAAAAAAACTAATATGAACAGCTTACTTTCGTTGTGCCTTCTGGTGGCACCATTCATTATAACACAAACTGTCACTGCCTTTGATCCACTAACTATTGGAACAATAGGTGCTTTAAGTGCTATCTCGCCGTTTGCTTATAGGTTTGGCAAAGAACACACGTATTGCCGGTTTGCCGAATGTTGCGATGAACGCAGCATTCCGGCCGACATCAAAGGTAGGATTTACATTCATTCATACATTTGCACGTCTTCAACATATGCTTTAGCCCTCAAGGTATCCTTGGCCGAAACCCTGTTCGGACAGCATATTGTGACTCCGCACATTGTGTCGGCCCTAAATGCTCATTTCAGTAAACGGAGCTCATCCCGCAAACCACTCGTCATCAGTTTTCATGGCCAGCCCGGCACGGGTAAGAATTTCGTGGCCGATCAGATAATCAAAGCTTTGTACTTATATGGATCGGACAGCAAGTATGTGCACAAGTATATGGGTCGTGCCGACTTTCCGCTCGAAGGCCGTATCGAGTTTTACAAGTCACAAATAACCTTGGATGTGCGCTCAGCGCTCTGGGATTGTCCGCGTTCGCTGTTCATATTCGATGAGGTGGACAAAATGCCCAGTGGTGTATTCGATGCACTCACCTCGTTGGTGGACTACAATAAGTTTGCCGATGGCTCCGACCACTCTAAGGCCATTTTCATTTTTCTATCCAACACCGCTGGTGTGCACATCTCCGATCATCTGGGGCAGCTAATGAAGCAAGGCCAACTGCGCGAGGACACGCGCCTCAGTGACTTTGAGTCGCTGCTGCAGAAGACCGCCTACAGTCAGGATGGTGGACTACAGAGGACCAGCCTCATAGAGGCTCACGTTATTGATCATTATATACCCTTCCTCCCGCTGGAGAAGTCGCATGTTATCAAGTGTCTGGAGGCGGAGTTTGGGCGCTGGTACCGGCGCCCCACAAAAGAAATGATTGACAACATTCTATCCACGTCCATCATTTATGACCGCACGCACGGCCTGTTTGCCATTTCTGGCTGCAAGACGCTGGAGAAGAAGGTGGCCATGGCTATTAACTAATCCAGTTGTATATTATAAGCACTAAAGGTGAATATTTTTTATACATAATAAATATGTGTCCCAGCTACATGGGATTTAACCATTTAAGGCGCGCGTCTCTACGCAGCAGTTCCGTATCCAGACGCTTCGGTTGCCTATCGTAGCTGTCGCGTGCCTCGCTCCTCAGCTCGACGGGTCCAATCTCTTTGGTCACCAGACACTCGCCGTTCTCCTTTAGAATGGTGTGCTTCACATCCTGGGCGGTAGGTTCGCCATAAGGAAACGTAATGGGCGTCACCTTAATCAAATGCTTTATCTTCCAAAGGCGGGCATTGTTCTCGGGTATGTTCTTGACCACCGTAAAGTCACCCTGTTTGCCATCCAAACCGAGATCTTTGAGCAGACGTTTCTCCCAGAAGGGGTTACCCTTGACGGGCTTGATGCGTTGCACGCGAAACAGTTTGGCTGGCGTTACCGGTGGGTCCTGATGGTCCGCCGTTCTGGTGAGAGTAAGAATTAAGTGGTGGTCAAATTCGACTGAATCTCACTTGCCTGGGATAGTAGATAATGTTCTCGTATTTCTTGCCATCTTTGTACAGAAACTTTTTGTTATGCTTGCCATAGCTGCGTACCACTGTGCTGGTGAGCTGTAGCGATGGCAAGAGTCTTGCCACATTCATTTTAAGTTGGGAATTTGGTTAAATATTTTACCAACAATTCGAAGAGTTCCTTCGAGTTATGAAATGTGAGAAAATAAACATCGAGTTATCGATATCGATACATTTGGGCCCTCTGAACTGGGCCAATGCGAGAAGTAGCGGGATCACTGCCACTGGTTAGGTTCAGTGATTTACTATCGAAATTATTATAAAGTTTTGGAAATAATGTTGTTACCGTTGCAACCCCGTTGGGGTTTTTACACGATTTTTTTATCTGAACTGAAATCTGTTCGAAAAGTTTACATATTGCCATTACTTTCGAAGATAAGGCAGTTCGAAAAGTTTTTTTGACCTTCAAAGGTAGGTCAGTCCGAAACGTGGTTGGAATTGCATTTCTGTTCAAAGATCGTCCTGTAAGTACCTTAGGGATTGCTTGTCAACAGTTCATCGCTGAAATCTAAGTCAAGTCTAAATCCACTAACGAATTGATAGTTTTGAACTAAGTAACGGTGACTAGGTCTCAGTCGCAGTTAAGCATCGAACTTTGCACATCTCTAGCACCGTTGTTCTGTACTGGTCACACTTAAACCGAAAATCTGCAACTCACGAATTTCTGCTTACAAAACTTCTGTAAATTGTTTAATTGGCCGCAAGCAAAATGACTGTGACTGCAACTCCCTTGCCTGATAACAGGATGAAGGCTTTAGCCGACTACAGAAAGAAATTGCTGGAACACAAAGAGATTGAGGGACGCCTGAAAGAAAGTAAGCAAGCCGCTGCGGCAGCCTGCGACTTACTGTAAATTCTTACTATGTGTTTGTTTGTTGTTGTAGAGCGTGAGGAGATCAAGGAACTGACCAAACTGTATGACAAGTCGGAGAATGATCTAAAGGCTTTGCAGAGTGTGGGACAGATTGTGGGCGAAGTGCTGAAACAATTGACCGAGGATAAATGTAAGACACTTGGTACTTTTTTTCTCTCCAGGCAAATTGTTCATTCTTCTTTCCTGGCAGTCATTGTAAAGGCCACCAATGGTCCACGCTATGTGGTGGGCTGCCGTCGCCAGCTGGACAAGGCCAAACTGAAGTCGGGTACACGCGTAGCCTTAGACATGACTACCCTGACCATTATGCGTTATTTGCCGCGTGAGGTGGATCCCCTGGTGTACAATATGTCGCACGAGGATCCCGGTGATGTTACCTACTCGGCCATTGGCGGTCTCACCGAACAGATACGTGAACTGCGCGAGGTTATTGAGCTGCCTTTGCTCAATCCAGAGCTATTCCTGCGCGTTGGCATCACCCCGCCCAAGGGCTGTCTGCTGTACGGTCCTCCCGGTACAGGCAAAACATTGCTGGCCCGTGCGGTGGCCTCGCAGCTGGACGCCAATTTCCTCAAGGTTGTCTCCTCGGCCATTGTCGACAAGTATATTGGCGAGAGTGCACGTTTGATACGTGAAATGTTCAACTATGCCCGCGATCATCAGCCTTGCATTATATTTATGGATGAGATCGATGCCATTGGCGGTCGTCGCTTCTCGGAGGGCACCTCCGCGGATCGTGAGATACAGCGCACGCTAATGGAGCTGCTCAATCAAATGGATGGCTTCGATTCGTTGGGTCAGGTGAAAATGATTATGGCAACGAATAGGCCGGATACTTTGGATCCGGCTCTGTTGCGTCCAGGACGTTTGGATCGTAAAATTGAGATACCATTGCCCAACGAACAGGCGCGGTAAGTGTTGAATCTCACTTGTGTCTTCTTATGTATTTTGTTAAATATTCTCTGCCATTAGCCTGGAGATTCTCAAGATTCATGCCTTAAAGATAGCAAAACATGGTGAGATCGACTATGAGGCCATTGTCAAGCTGTCGGATAACTTTAATGGCGCCGATTTGCGTAATGTGTGCACTGAGGCGGGCCTCTTTGCCATACGGTAAGTTGGGAAGTGAGAAGGATTATTGACTGGGTAATGATTTGAATTCTTTACAGAGCTGAACGCGAGTATGTCATACAGGAGGACTTCATGAAGGCGGTGCGTAAGGTATCCGATAATAAGAAACTTGAAAGCAAACTGGATTACAAGCCTGTTTAATTAGATGTTGACTCCAAAAACAGCAGCAGCATTAAAATCATTAACTCTACATTTTACATGGAAATAAAATAGTTCTCAAAAACTGAAGTTTATTTTTGATGCAATTGTTGTTCCTTCTCTTTCTGTTTGATGTTGTGCATGCCGTTTCATTCTGGTTAGAGTTGCCATTTTTTGTACCTTCTTCAACTTCTATGTGGCTGGCAGCGCCATCACCGCTTTCGGAACTTCAAATAGTCAGCTAGGCTGGACAGGGACAACAGCAAGGTAGCTAAGAGGGACAACTCCTACCTCTCAACAGTCTCAGCATAAGCATATCTGACTGACAGAAGATGAGCACTCTTCCCTGGAAACTTGGACTTGCATGGTGAACTGGGTGTTCAATGTCTATGTGGATAGAGGCACACTTCCCACTGCCAGCAAATGACCAAAAGTATTGGGAGTAGAAACTCCTTCACATAGCCCATACAAAACTGGTCTAGCTTCGGTCAGGATATTCTGCATCTCTTTAAAGCTACCTGGCAAGAATCAACCAGCACAAACTTCACAACCAAAAGCATTAGCAAGCATTACTAACTGGAACGCAATAGCACAATATAGTGATAGTGGGTTAAACTATGTATCATCCCCCTATTCGTTTCTCTACTAAGTACCCTTTCTGAGCTTTCTTCTCTCTATTCCCACAACACATGCGTACATCACTTCCATCCACTTTGGCATACAGAATCAGAATAAAATAATGCTAACATTTTATGTAATTTTTGATCACATTCGAGTCCTAAGGTTTGATTAAACGAGAAAGCTAAGCTAACTTCGTCTATGCCGAAGTTTTTATACCCTTGCAGCAAGTGCTCGCCTAAATATTTTCAAAAAATACTCTTTTTCCCATTTTCCGACCTTTCGTTCGTATGGGAGCTATATGATATAGTCATCCGATTTGGCCAAAAATTTGTAAAATTATGTGAAAGCATGTGAAACAAACAAATACAAAATTGCAGGATTCTACAATTAAAAACAAAAAAGTTTTTCTAACTAAGACTGTTTTTCAGACCTCTATTTTGTATGGCAGCTATACCATATAGTTATCCGATTTCAATAAAACATGGTAGAATTATAAAAAAAACATAGAAAACTTATGAACACAAATTTTGGAGACGTTTTCATTGAAAAGAAAAAAGTTTTTCATACTAAAACTAGTTTTCCGACCGATTGTTCCTATGGTAGCTATAAGATATAGTCATCCGATCCGATCGGTTCCGACTTATTAGTAGTGTGCACCAAAAAGAAGACACTGTGCAAAATATCAGATCGATAGCTTTAAAACTGAGAGACTAGTTCGCGTACGGACGGACAAAGCTCAATGGACTCAGCTCGTCACCGTGATCAAGAATATATATGGTTTATAAATAATTATCATATGCGCTTGTTTTCGGATCATCGGAAGAAAATGGTACCCTAGCCGCGATTCTGCTTGAAGAGTCTTTTTGGCCCGTTCTTCTGATCAGTTTCCAATCAGTTTCGAGTCATTTGAGAGTCTTTTTGAACTCGTATTTTACAAAATCACATTTTGAGCATGTTCATGAGACATATTCGAGCCTCAATCTCAATTTTGGATCATCAAAAGGAGTCGGAAAGACTTCAAAATAGCGATACCATTTCCATAGGGTGGCCACATATTTTCAGAAAATATCTATCGATATTTTCAAAAAATTGCAAATTCTTTAAGATTATAGGATTTTACCCCATTTTGGTACGTTCGAAACTAAGGGCCGATTTCTTAACTTCTAAACAACTTCTATGTGTCAGATAAACTCACAGACAGATAGCTCTATGTAGAAGATTAGAAAACGGCCCTAAATCAAATAAGCACAAAATATTATCGTTTAGAGAAAGCTACAAAAAAAAAGAGATGAGTTTTTCCCGGTACATAGCTTTTTCTTAACAAACTGTACTCCCATCTCTAGTCAATTATTCGAATGCGTGAGCGAAGTTTCTAGATCGTTGGCGGTTTCAATCGTTTACTGCCAGGAAAGCAGCTCATTTTGGACTTGAGTATTGATCTTTTGTTTTATATATATTCAGATCTCGTGATCTGAAACTGTGTTTTTCGCCTCGTGACACGGTACTTAGATTTGTTTTAGTAAGTATAAAGTGTGGCAGCCCACATTTTGAAACGGGATCGCATTGATTAGCTGCGCTCATCTCTAATTGAGATGGTAGATGGGCGAATATCGTAAATTCAGCATGAAAGACTGAGATAGCAAGCATCAGAGGGGGGTTCCAAGTTTCCGGAAACAGCTAACAGCCACTCCCACTCCCCAATGAACTCACATCTGCATACACACACACATAAAGTATATTGTTTTTGTTCATTTTAGAATATCAGATCCTTGTCATACATGAGACCAACTCAAAATTCATCTTCATTCCGCGCTCCTCCTTCTTTTGCATAGACTAATTAATTGCTATGTAAAATTATTCGTAGATTATGCTTAAGATTTGTGCTGCTGTTGCTGCTGCTCCTCGATGCGCCGCTTCTTGCGCTCCAAGTAGTCGCTGACATTGTCGTAACGCTTCTTAAACCACACCGACAGATCCTCGGGCATTAGGCGCCCAGCCTCGCCGGGGAATTGCTCTAGCACCATTTGTAGCCAATTATCGGGCACCGTCTTCGCTGCCGGCTCACCATTGCTGGTCTGGTAGACACGCAACGCCAGACGTTCACTCTCCGCTCCCGTCACATAGATGTGTTCCGGTGTCAGAGCCAAATTGCAAATACTCCAAGACCCCGCCTCGGCACGCACCATCAAAGTGGAGCTGATCGACCATTGATTGGGTGTGTCTTCATCCTCTGATTGTTCTAGCTGATACAGGCCAATGGCATCCACATGATCGTAGAATAAAACGGCCAGCTGATACTTATGTGGTTCCCTGAAGCTCAACTCCAGGCGCACTGCCGGAGCGGGTAACTCATGGCAGAGCAGCTCCTTGCCGGCAATGAAGTTCCACACCCGCAAGGTCTTGTCGCCGGACACGGACACAATATGCTGATCGGTGAGCAGTGCCAGACCCGAGACAAACTCCTTGTGGCCCAGACAATAGCTGTGAATGTCGAACGTAGCGGGATAGTTGGTCACCCGTATCTTATCATCCCGATCGCAGGTAATGATATGCTGCTGATCCTCCGTCCAGAGTATATCGTACACAATGCTCAAATGGCCCAGCAGCAGACGGGGTGTGGCCTCCACTTCCACACAATCGTACTGATAGCAATCGCCGGTCTTGTCCGTCACCAACACCGAACTTGCATCGGTGGCAAAGCGCAGGGCGCTCGACGCTCGCGCCAAGGCACGCACGGACAAAAGCTGGGCATGCTCCGGCCGACACTTGTAGAGCAGCAAGGCCTTCTGGCCGGCCGTGGTGACGGCCAGGAGTTGACGATCCGGTGAATAGCTGACATTCTGTATGGTAACCGAGGCGGCAGCTGCCGCCGCTGCTGTTGTGGCACCTCCTGTTGCTTCTGCTGCTGCTTCTCCCGTGGCGGCTGCTGGGTCCGCCAGCTTCAGTCCGCATGTGGTCAGATCTGTGGGTAGCTCGATTTCCTTAAAGATCTGCAAGTCTTGCGGATTCACAAAGACTATCTTTCGATTGTGGCCCAAGACCAATTCGGGTTCGGCATAGAATAGAACAGCCATGTTCGCCATGGTCGACTAGTCGAACGGTACTACTAAACTCAAAGTTGAATCGAGTGTGGTCTTACCAAAATCTGAAATGGTCGCCCTAATCCCGAATGTGGCCGAGCGGGGTCACTCTAATGTCGAAAATGGCCAAACGGTCGCACCAATTTTGTTAAGGTAAAGCTGCCAACTTGTTTGAGCTGAGTGTCATAGCAGTCAGCTGGTAAACAAGGCGCGCCAAATTCAAATTGCCCTCAAAATTTAAGTTTTTGCTTGAAGTATTTGTGGTTGTTGTTGTTGTTGTTGTTATGAGTTCAAACTGCAAGTTTGTTTGTTTTGGCACTTAAGCGTCACCTATTTGCAGTTAGCTCGTACTATGGCCGTGGCCTGCCTCTGACTAAAATGCAAATGTTAATGATGTCACATGCACCCAATAGGCCTTTGCCACTGCCGCCTGCCAACATTTTAAATACAAATTGCAGTGCTCCTCTTCACCCATTTTACTGCCCAGTTTTGTGATTAGCATTTAAATTAAAATGTCGCAAAGTGGCCTTAACAAAAATGTTTCACCTCGACCCCCACTCCCCATGCATGGGGCATGGGGCATTGTGTCCTGCTGCTGCTGCAGCTGCTGCTCCTGCCAGAGTGTTTGAGTGTGTTACCTGTTTATGCCGAGATTGCCGCCTGGGCGCTCCTTTGTGTCATTAAAATTGCCTGCGATTGCATCTCTCTGGGCCCACTTCAAAGCCATTGGAAGAGGCAACTTCGAGTCACTTGCATGCAGCTTAATTATGAAAATTAATTGTGTTTTGTTTCAATGAATCAGGTTAATTGATTTTTGTGTGTGTGTGTGTGTGTGTGTGCGAGAGTGGCAAGTAATCATTACTCCAGACCATTAATTAATCTATTGCCATTGTTTTCATTTACAAAGAGAGAGGTGCTTGAGCATAAATACTGAACAGTCCTTTGAATTAGGCCTTTCTGATATGAAAAACTCTGAAAACCGGCGCTTTTCCGACAGAATTTTATGCTAGGATTTGGCTGGAATCTTCCTTAAGCTCTATTTCTGGGTTTGTCAAGAAGAGCAAGGCCAAATAGAGAGCAAAACTAGCTCTGACCTACCCTTATCGACCGCTGGCCTGCGACTGAGAGCTAACAGTGGCACCCGTCTTGTTGAAACCACTTATCAAACAAGTCAAATTCTTCCATTTGGGGCCCAAAAAAGGAGGTAATCGTTGCACACTAAGTCAATTTAGCTGGGTGGCAGCTCTATGTAAAAAATATTGTAGCTAAAAATGCCGACTGATCTCTTAGATCTGGGCATGTGCTCAAATAAACCAAATGCTTTCCCTAAAAAAAAACTCGTGGCGCCGCAACCTTGACCGGGTTAAACAGCTGATTGAGTTGAACAAAAGTTTACAATTTTTCGCATATCGCATATTTTTATACCCTTGCAAAGGGCATTATAATTTTGCCCAGAAGTTTGCAACGCATAGAAATATTCATTTCCGACCCGATAAACTATACATATTCTTGATCATGGTGACGAGCTGAGTCGATTGAGCTTTGTCCGTCCGTTTGTCTGTCTGTTTCTACGCAAACTAGTCTTTCAGTTTTAAAGCTATCGAGCTGAAATTTTGCACAGAGTCTTCTTTTTGCAGCACACTACTGATATGTCAGAGCAGACCGGATCGGATGACTATATCTCATAGCTCTCATGGGAACAGACGGTCGGAAAACTAGTTTTAGTGAGAAAAACTTTTTTCTTTTCATTGGAAACGTCTCCAAACTTTTTAATTGTAGGTTTTCAATGTTTTTTTACAATTCTATCAAGTTTTATTAAAATCGGACAACTATATGGTATGGCTGCCATACAAAAGATTGGTCTAAAAAACAGTCTTAGTTAGAAAAACTTTTTTGTTTTTAATGGTAGCATCCTGCATTTTTGTATCTATTCGTTTCGCATGCTTTCAAATGATTTTACAAATTTTTGGCCAAATCGGATGACTATATCTTATAGCTCCCATACGCACCATCGGTTGAAAATTGGAAAGAGTATTTTTTGAAAATATTTAAGCGAGCGAAAATTTCTTTATAAAATGGAATTTCGAATTATGAGAGTGTTAAAGGTAGTGTGCGATCTAAACCATATTTTTTGTGATAAATACAAACTTTGGGTGGTACATTATTACATTACATTGCATTATTACATCTTATTGTTTCGTCAATCGATGATTTTTGTGGTATTTTTGCTGTTTAAACTCCACAAAATACAAACTATTCTAACTGCTCATACCCAAAAGGAACTCGATCAGCTGATTTTGTCTGTCAAGGTAGCGGCGCCAGCAGCATTCCCTTGTGTTTGAGTGGAAAAGGTTATCGAAGTGCAGCTAATACAGCAACATAAGTATCCATATTTTCCCTCTTCACTTCCAAACCAAGTATATTTCTTACTTCTTTCTACTTATATTTCCCTTTCTATTGTACTTAATAATATCCAAACAGTTTAAGCACTAAAACATTTTATTAACTAATTTTAATGGTGAATTCTGCAAAAAAAAGAAAAGCAAACTCAATCGATGGCCAATTCAATCAATTTTCAACTACAACTAGATGAGCCTCTTGTTCCGGCTTTGGTCACGGCGGTGGGTGGGGGGCTGGGGAGGGGATTGTGTCTTTTAAAGTCCTATCCCTAATAACATCAAACACAGCTCTGATGATGACCATAATGATACACAAACAATTGCCAAGGAATTTCAATTCAATTTCATATTTTTTTTGGCTCTTTTTTTTGTTTTTTTGTTTTCTATGCCCGCCGCCACTTCACAGTGTGTGTCTGGTGCTGTTCCGCCTTTGGCCAGGCGGAGGAAACAAGCAACTTTGTTTTGACAGTAGCCAAGATTGAGTTCTTATTCAATTTGTACGGATTTGTTGTACGTTGGCTGCCCTTTTTGCTGCCCTTCACCTAACCCATTCCGCTCTCAATTGGAATTTATTTCATCTTATTGTCCTACTTGGCCTTGTTTTCTGCTCTTTTTTTTTTGTTTGTTTGTTGTTTTGGGCAAAAACTTGTGCTCCCAGCTGCAGTCAACTTGAGTTTCCACTCCCCTTTTGGATGCCATGTAAATGTCTTTGAATGTTAAATGCCATTGGCCATCACTGCAGTGGCCAATTTCTTGGTATCTTGGCCTTAATAATACACACACACACACACACATCCGAAACTTCTGGGGGGTATAACTAGTTATTTTTGTAATTGGCACTTTTAGTTTTATCGAGAAGTTGCGAGTCGGCATTGTATTTGGCTCAGATTTTAATCAAGTTTATGAAGGTGTGTGTGTGTTTGGGCAACATCCATGTGGAGTGAGTGGCTTGTAACCCATTACACCGCAGCGCCAACCCCCCCCCATCCCCATCCCCATCCCCATCGACCCTCACTCAAGTGGCCAACGCCACTAACCACTTTAGAGATGAGCTGCGCATTTTTTTGTTCGTCATCTTGGCATTTCTTTGCTCTAGAGTTTTTTTTTTTTATTTTGTTGTTAGTTGCTTTTGCTTTTGTTGTAGCAACTGTGTTGAAGTGGCACTAACGAATTGGGGTATAACCGCTTTGCTCTCCTGTCTTGAAACTATCAAGTTTTTATTACATTTGGAACTAGTTCTGATACAGTTTTGAGCAGATTTTTGGTTACATCAAGTTTATCGCTGGAAAAACTTGGAAGATACGTCTCCGAACCACTTGTGAAATAGTCGTGAGCCTGTGAAATATGTATTTTATGTGTTGAACCGGTTCAAACTGGTTCGAAAGGGTGACAGTAAAATGTCTAACTCTTTTATAACATTCCAAATCGAAAGTTCCAAGTTCGTATCTTCAATAATAATGTAGTTCTAAATCACATTTTAAAACAGTTCAAACTGTTTCGGTACGGAACTAGTAAAGTTGCTAACTGTATAATATCATTTTAAAGCACAAATTTCCAGTTCAAGGCTGAACTTAATACTAAGTAATGGCTTTAAGGCAATTTTGAACTAGGAAAAAAGCAAAACAGTCAAGTTTTTAACCAAAATATTCCATTCCAAGCCACAATGAACAAGTTTCTTGCTCAAGTAACTATTAAGATATGTTTTTAAATCACTTTGAAAAATGCTTTGGAACTGGAACTTAGCTTCAACTTAAATACCATCGCAGTTTTTTATGGGAATCACTTTTCAACCGGTATTAACTAGTTCGGAACCGCTTAACCTTTCTTTTGTGCCATTCAAAAACAGTTTTATGGGAATTTTGGAATTTTTTATGCAGTATAATTGACTCAAAAATATCTTTTTGCAATTTTTGAAAATGGTAAACTATGTGAAACTTTTTTATACACTATAGAAATAACTTTTGAATCAGTTTGGCTTCACTTAAAAAATTTTTGGAAACTATATTATTGGAATATTATCTTCAAGGAAATTTTTTAAAATTGTTTTATGCTCAAGGGAAATTTGTTGAAAGTTTTGAAGGAACATTTTCACAAGGGAAATTATGGGACTCTATATTTACAAGGGATAATATTTTAATTTGTTTTATGGAAACATTTTCACAGGGGAAATTATTAACTATTATTCAAGAGAAGTATTTTCACAAGGGAAATTATTGAAATCTGATTTAAGTATACAAATATTTTCACCATTTGAATGAGCATTTTTTGAAGCGAAAAGTATTCACAACTATTTTAAAGTTTGTTGGAAATTATTTTATAGCAATTTATAATCAAGGGAAATTATTCAAATTGATTCAAAAGGAACATTTTCACTGGGGAAACTCCAATTAAATATTTAAGGGAAATATTTTCAGAAGGGATATTATTGAAAATTGGTGTAAAAGAATATTATTCTTTGAAAAACTATTCAAAACCATTTCAATGCAGCATTTCTTGAAAGGGAAATTATTTAAAACTATTTATTTAACAAATTAAACATTTAAACTATTAAAACAAATTTTTATACAAGGGAAATTACTCAATTCTATTTTATGGGAACATTTTCCCAGGGGAAATAAGTAATAAATATTTTAGTAAAATATTTTCACCATTGATATTATTGAAAATATAATTCTAAGAATATAAAAACTATTGAAAGTTCTTTTAAAGTAGAATTTTTAACAGGAAAATTGTTGACCATGCATTTATAATAATATTTTTACAAGCCATATTAATCGAATTCAAATTCAAACAAATATTCTCAAAGGGGCAAACATTTTGAAAATTATGTTAAGGAAGTGCTTTAGTTCTGCAACGGTTTCCAGACTCATTTGAGAAAGAGCATACACTTTTCGTATTGTAAACTGTGTTTCTTCTATTGGAGTTTTCTTGTTGGCTTTTGGCTTAGCCGAAGCTGGCTGAGCTCGCGCGACTTCAAATTGCCAACTTAGTTGTTATTTGTTGGCTGTCTGGCATTAGGGCAAGGGTAAGGGGCTGGCACAGGGCAGTCCCGTGGTGGGGTGTGGGGGTAGGGTGATGGGTAGGCAGGGCAATATTCGTGGTCGCAGCACTCTGATGGCTCTCACGTCACCACTTCTGCAAATTGCGGCAATAATGCAACAAAGGTTTCTTGGGAAACACACACCAAATTGCACGAGCAGGCCACTCCAGAGAGTGGGGGGGAGGGGGCTCGCGCGACTGGCAGACGCCGTCAGTCACTTGGCCGCCCTGTTGCTGGTTGCATTTCATTTTCAATCTCCCTTCCATTTTTTTGTTTTTTTTTTTTGTGTTTACATTTTTGCAGTTGCTGCGGCGGTTTCCGCTTTGGTTGCAAGGCAACATTTTTGTTGGTAATTTACTTTGGAATGCTGGCGCCATTGCAGGCGCTTGCGGTTTTCCTAAGAAAAATCTTTTGTTGGCCAACCTCTTAACGGATGTAGGGAGGCGGCATGGGGCGGAGGGGGGGGGAGGGGGGAGTTAGGTAACATGTAATTGCTAGACTTCCAAAAAAAAGACCTTAAAGTGGCGGACAGGCAAATCAACTCGTTGTGCCCCTCCCAGAGTCGAATGCGGGCCTGCAGGTGTTAGACTGCGGGTAAGTTCACTTCTTTAAGCTGGGAATGACCCAGGGAATGGCATACGCTTTAAATATTCCGAGTGTGTGTGTGCTTTTTTGCTGGAGGGGTAGTTTTTTTTATTTTCTGGCGCCCTCAAAAGTATGCAGCAATAAATTTCATTCGACACTTTAACCCAGTTAACATGAAAATTGACTATTCCTGGCGCAGTTGAGTGGGCCAGGGAGGGCCAGGTAGGGGATGATATGCATAACGTAAACAAGACTGTATATAACTTCCATACGAACTGCAAATACTCTACTCAAAATGGTAGCTATCTGGGAAACACAGCTATTCTGTTTCGGGTCTTGGTAATTAAAGGCAGCAGCAGTACAGCAGCATTCGTTAAGCGTGCACTTCAAATGAAAGGCTTCTTGTAAAACCATTAAGAAAAGTGTGTCAAGCTGGCATGTTAAATACCCTGGCAAAGCAAATATATTTTAACCCCAACTTCCTCTCCCTCTCCCTCTCTCTCTGTCTGTCTGAGGTACACTTAAGATTTATCAAATGCTGGACTAACTCAGAGAATGCTTCACTTTATTCTCTTTTTAGGGTATCAACTCTCTCTACACACACATATGCATACCATTGAACTGACCAGCACAGTCAGTAGGTGAGCACAGGGAACAGCTAGAGCAACAACAAAGGTGTCAAAACGGAAATTCGAACAGAAGCTTCCTTTGTTATACAGAGATGACCGCCTCTCAACCCCCTCCCCCCCCCCCCCCCCTATGCATCTACTCTACTGGCCCTCTTGCCTCTTCTTTAGTCAGAAAAACCAAATCGCCAGGTGTTGGTTACACATTTTCGTTTTTCTGTTCCATTCTTTCACTCGGCATGTTGCTTCCTGTTGCTAATTTTTGTGTTGTCTATGGCGCCTTTTACAAAGATCAGCGGGTGATGGGTGCAATAAGGTGAGTGTGTAAGTGTGTGTGTGTGTGTGTTGGTGTCTGTGGACGGCATGGTGCTACACCAGACTCTCTAGACTTTTTGACCCCCCACAACGATTGCAATTAATTCGGGATATTCGCATCACGTTCTGGTTGCCATCACCAAACAATTTCATACGTATTAAACGCAATAGAATCGGAGAATTGAGAAAAACCCCAAGCCCAGTGTGGTTTAGCTTAAGGTTGAACGAAGTGGAAATGCTCTTTCGTAAGGCTAGAAGTTACCTTCAAGAAAGTGTATGATGCTAATGATTAAAAGCCATACAATTCTGTAATTGAATCCTACATATAAATAGTATTTATATATATATTCTCATATTAATTAAAAGCAGATATATTAAAACCTTTTCGAAAAGATCAAATTTATACAAAAACAAATATTTTAGGATCAAATTGATATTTTATAATATCAAATTGATATTTTATAATATGAAATTGATATTTTATAATATCTAATTGATATTTTATAATATCATTTTGATATAAAATCAAAATTCTAAGATCAAATTAATATTTTAAAATATCATTTTGATATAAAATCAGCATTCTAAGATCAAATTGATATTTTTTAATATCATTTTGATATTTTATAATGTACATTTGATACAATATATAAAAAATATATTAAATATGACAGATTAATTAAGCTAAACAACCTACACTTCACTGTGATTTTTCTCTAATTTGCTTAAAGTTTTAAAATGTAACACCATTTGGCACTTGTCTTCTCTTCAATTTCCATATGTTCCGGTTTTTAAGGTCAGAATAATAATATTTCATAAAATATCAAATTGATATGGTTTTTTTGATCTGTTTTCTGAGTTGGAAGTCGCATACAACCATTGGGTCATCTTTTGAAATGCCAAAGCTTATTTAAACACATTTCATGCTGGCTTTTTATAAAATTAAAGTAAAATCTGCCTATTATATTTAAATTCCTGCTTCAATGATTTAAGTTTCCTTACCATTCCTGACCACCCCAATCTACTCTTCAATGCTTCAAGCCAAGGAAATTCAATATGGGGGCCCGTATTCCCAGTGATTTCTTTTTTCTGTCTTCGAAACCATTAAATGAAGACGATTTAATTTCATTAATTTGCACACACACACACACAGACAGAGGTGGAGAAAAAGGAGCGCAAAGTGGGGGCAGGACAGGTCCAACTTCACACCTCTGTCCAGTTGCCCTCACACTCACCAAAATGTGTTCTCTTAATTTGCGTAATTTGTTGACTTGCTGGGCGGGATTAGATGTGGTGTGGTTGGATGTTTGAGTCAGATATCTGACATCATTGCTGTTTCAGCTTCTACTTCAGTTTTTTGGGGAAATGAAATGAATGATGCCATCAGGTTCACTTAGTCCTGGATAATGTGTCTTTGTGCCTGTCAAGGCACAAAAAAAACCAAAAAACTGATAATGATTGTGCAGAAACGAAACGAAAATGGTTGAGTCCTGGCTCAGCTTGCCAAGTGTGTGTGTGTGTGCGTGTGTGAGTGTGTTCCATGAAAGCCTGTCAAAATATTACCAACAAAATTAATTTTGACATATGCCAAAATGAGTGAAGGTTAGCGCTAAACAAAAAAAAAAGGGGGGAAAGCAAGGGAAGGAGTTTCGAAGGTGGAATTCAAATTTGTTGTATCATTTTGAGTTAGGGGCAGGGATTTGCCAGGCTCAAAATGTGCAATTGACTTAATTAAAATGAAAAGGATATGCAAAATACAAAAGACAAGTTGATTTAGTTGAATAATGTACAGAATTTGGTGAGTCTATTGACCCCCTAAGTGGAGGTGGCCAACCTCAAATTTGGTTAGTATAATAATACTCGATACTCATTGGTCGATACCTAGTTATGGAAGCTCAGTACGCGATACAATTGATATTCAGTACTCTATGGTTTTTGGTCCTTAGTATTCGATACTTAGTACTTATTTCAATAAATACTCAGTACTTTATATAATTGATCCTTAGTATTCGATACTATTATACTATATCTAGTTTTCAGTACTCGTTACAATAAATACCCAGTAATCGATCTGATTAATACTTAGTACTTTTACTTGATACTAAGAAGTCGATACCCAGACGTTACTCAATTCTCAGTAGCCGCCACTTAGTACTTGATTCAATTGTTACTTAGTACAATACTCAAAACTTAGTACTTGAAACATTGTTTTTACAGTACTCGTTACGATTAGTCCTCAGTAATTGATCCTCAATACTTAATACTCAATAGTCATTACTCAGTACTCGGTCCAATTAATACTCAGTACTCGAAAAAATCAATTCTTAACACTCGAAACAATTTATTTTCAGTACTCGTTACAATTTATACTCAGTAATCAAATAGTCAGCACTTGATACTTAGTAGACAATACTCAGTAGTCGATAGTCAGTACTTGATAGAATTAATTCTCAATACTTGATACTAGCAACCATTTATTTTCACTTCTCGTTACGAGAAGTACTCGATACACAGTATTCGATACTCAGTGCTCGATGTAATATACAATATACTATACAGAGTACTCGATACTCAGTACTTAAATTGCAGGACTCAATACATTTAATAAATTATTATTAAAAGACAGTGTGTCTTGTCTTATGATAATCCTCGTTGCTTGATTCTCAGTACTCGTTACTCCACACACACAGTTTCAACTTCCCCTCCCCCCAAAGCCACCATGTGCCTCGCAATCAAAAACTCTCTCGAAACGAAAGCTCTCAGCCCTTACTCTGTCACAAAATACAAATACAGAGACCTACACACACACACACACACAAACAAAACTCTCCTGATATTTCGTATAGATTCTACACACAACATTATATTTCTTATATATAGAGATGGGCACAGCTGCTTCAAGGCAGCTGAGCGCCGAGGAGATGGTCCAGATTCAAAGGGAATCGGGTTTTACACCGCATCGCATTGACTGTTTGTTTGGCCAGTATCGATCGCTGGAGCGGGACAGTGAGGATCGGGTGTTGCGCAGCGAGCTGCTCCATTTGCCAGCGGTGGCCGCTCATCCGTTGGGTGAGCGCCTGGTGGATGCGTATCTGCATCCATCGTTGGGGTTTCGTCACTTTGTGAGCGGCCTGGCGCACTTTCGTAGCAGTGAGCCGCTTGAACGTAAACTGGCCTCCATGCTTCAGATGTTCGATGAGGATGGCGTGGGCTGTTTAAGTGCGGATCAATGTCATGAGTTGGTGGCCCGCCTGCCGGCCACTCGTCGTGAGTATAGGGCCATGCGCTGGAAGCTGAATAAGCTGCTGAACGAGAAGGCGCTGGAGTTACAGGATAAGGATAAGGAGAACAAGGACGAGGGGCGGGCAGCGGCGCGCCTGAACTGTGCGGACTTTGCCTATATAACGCGCGGGGTGGACCTGGAGCATAGCCTGTCGCTGTGCTTTAACTAACCCAGCCAGCCACCCACACCATAACCGAGCTCACGTCGTTCGGATGAATTGCATATCCTTTCGCCGCTCGCATAACATCACGTTGCAAAAACTTTTCACATAAACGCAAAAGTTAAGTCATTCCTGAAAATTGTTTCTTGAATTTACTCGCGCACTTGCGCCAACTCAAGGAGCAGCAGCAGCGGCAGCGGCAGCGGCAGAAACACTCGGCATTGCCACTCGACGAGCAACAGTCCTTAGCCCGGCAGCATATGTCAGTCCGTGTGCTTTCCTGCCTCAATGTTTTCTGTTTACTTTGCCACGTAAGTTTCGCCTTTGCTACAATCCTTCGAATGGCGAACTGCTCATTTGCCATTTTGGGCTTGGGGTCACCTGTTAACGTTTACGGTGGCTTCAGCTTTCCTTTTTTTTTTTTTTTTTTTTTTGGATCATTTATCATATTGAGTGCCTAGATTAGAGCTGAAAATGGTAATGATAAACTAGTTTCCAAACAAGTTGGGACGGTCGGGGTCAGCAGGTTAGTAATCTGTTACTTATTGAGGATTCTTTTGGGTGTGTGTGGAGTTCTTGGAGAGTGGTAACCAGATTGGTGTGGCTGTGAGTGAACCAAAATGTACAATTAAATCATAGAAAAGTTGAAAAATTTAAACTGTTTGATGTATCTATGGGTAGCACTGACACCAGCTGGATCTTCAAACACGACAAAGGGTTATTTGTCAGATTTTTTGTGTTGGTGTTGGTCCTTCGAGCCGGATAGGCAACTAATTCTGTCATTAGAAGTGAGTCTCTAAAGCAAATTAACAGTAGAGATCATTTTGCAAGTGACGGTCCTACGAGCCGGATCAGTACTCTAAACCAATTAAGTCAGACAGCAGAAGGTCTGCCTCTTGAGAAGGATGAGAATTCAGTTCCACTTGCAGCTGGATCTTCAAACAAGTGGCAAGTTCACTTATCAGCACTTTTTTCCTGTTGCTCCTTCAAGCCGAATGTGGATCAAAAGTTATTTTCTCTATAATCTAGTAAAATCAGTTAAGAACTATCCTAAAAGTCGTTCGAACTGCACTAACCGAGTTCTTAAAGTCCTTAACTAAATGGTCAAAAAATCCCTTAACACTTTATTTCAACTAAAAAGTTGATAAAGTCATTCCAAGCACCTACAAATTGGCTTCCAAAATTTCACATTATTATGACAAATAATTTTGGTAGACAAATCGAGTTGTAACCATAAGATTTGCAATAGGATTTCGTGGTGGTGTTATTTTTTCTTTCTTATTTCTTACAGCTTTCACCTAACCTCTGTCCGTTTCACTTTGCTGGTTTTTGCGACTGATTGCATTTTTATCCCTTTTACACACAAAATCCATGAAATATGCACACTAACTCATGCGTATTTTATAATAATAAAAGCACCGAGCAAAGTGCGAAACAGAAGGAGGCAGAGTGAGAGTAAGCGAGAGAGAGAGAGAGCGAGCAAAGACAAAAGCAGGGAACGCACACCTTGCGCTGCATCTCTAAATCTCTACTCACACGTGCCCAGGTGGGCAACTTGTTAACGCTATTCCGGCAGCTTCATCTTAACTGACAAATGGCAAATCGGATGCACCTG
The DNA here is from genome assembly GCA_035044965.1 of Lordiphosa andalusiaca. NCBI lineage: Eukaryota > Metazoa > Arthropoda > Insecta > Diptera > Drosophilidae > Lordiphosa > Lordiphosa andalusiaca. The sequence goes on along the minus strand of JAWNNM010002471.1, from coordinate 125,494 downwards.
GCGGGCGGCTTACACGGTCAAGAGACTACTAGACACGTCGAAACATGTGTTCCCGAGTGCTGCAGCCTAAGCCCCACTTTACATGCCAAGCAGCACTGGCAGCTGCTGCGGCTTTTCCATCACTGATTGCCACTCGCTGATCATCAGTTGGCGCCGGTAATTCAATCCCCGCCAATAATTTCCCTTACAATTCGCCATATTTTGTGTCACGCTTTGTGTCTTCGTTTGCATTTTTATGCAACGACTTCCAGTCGCTGCTACTCGCTTATCCTTCTGCATTATTGCCTTTTATGCTTCTGCAGCTGCTTAAACGTGTTTCAAATACGCAATGCGAATCTCTTGTCCTGCCACCTACATGAGGCAACACAAAAAAGAGAGAAAAAAAAGAGCAGAAGTAAAATCCCCTCGAATTTGCGTGTACATTGGGCAACTGTTGTGTGAATACGAATGAAAATGCCAGCACCTGTTTTATTCGACATCACAGAAATGTGCAAGAGGAATCCAAAAGGGGTGGGAGATACCTGTGTGAAGCTATGGCTGGGAATGTGTTTTTAACAACCGGTCACCTTTACCAGTAAACTGACTTCAAGAAAGTAGCCAAACGATGACTTGTTTGGTATTTCTCATGTATCTTTCTTTTTCAATTTCCACCAGTTTGTGTACAAAGCATTTTCCTTTCCTGTTGCTCCTTCGAGCCGGATACAGAAGATTCTCAGTGAAGTTCATTTTGCAACTAGATCTTAAAGCAAGGCAAAAGTCCCTCAACCTTGTTAAAGTCATAAGTCTTAGGCACAAAACATACACTGAGAGACACTAATAAAGATATTTCGTTCTTTAATCAACTATTTTCAGCTAATAAAACTTCATAAAATTCAGAAAAGTCTCGACAAAAAAACCACTGCCACATTACTAGATCGATCGGAATAGTTTTACAAGCAGGATTTGTTCTTGGCAGTTCTTGAATTAAGTACAAAGCGTTCTTAAATCGAAAAATTATCGTTAATATTATGGTAAAAAGGAACAAACGTTCTGGAATCCAGAAATTTGCGTATTTCGAGTGAACCATAGAAAAAAGATGATTCTTTTTCAGAGATTGAGCACAAGATGGACTTACAATTTAAGGAACAAAAAGAGTGCAAAGGCGTCTGTCTGTTTCTGCGCGGTCTTTCCCTTTTTCTTACGCACATGCTGCTTTGGAATTCCCAAACAGTTATGGCATTGCAGGCATGGAGAGACGTCTCTCGGACTGTCGGTCGACAGGCAGAGTGTGCTGCTAATAGAGGGTGAGGTGATTCCTTTTAAAACAGCTGTACGATCTACCAGTCCTCTTTTTATGTACTAGTTTTGATTTCAGAACGAACTGCTCTCCCTTTTTTTTTGGAGTGTACTTGAAAATAATTTAAGACTCTTAAGTAGTCCCGTGGCTATGTATAACATAAGTTCTGCAAAATTCTTAAGTCTCTAAGTTTAAGCTCAATCAATTGTGGTTATAAATGTGGTTTAATCGACAATAAGCTATATATATATACACATATATTGGTAGAGTTGGCGACCGTGCTTCATTCAGTTCAAATGTGTCATGGCGAAAGGTCAACTTGGAATGTGACCGCACAAGCCAACTAACCAATCCGTATACCAATCTCTGAATCTCAGGCAAACGAAATGTGCGAAAATGTTGCACAAAATATGCATAAATACATAAATAAATGTCTGTTTCTCATGCACACACACACACACACACCGAGGAACTATAACTGTGTCGGTCACACCATCAACTACCCATTCTCTTTCTCTCCCTCCCTCTCTCGGTTTTTGCTGTTTGCAATGAAATTTTTGATTTTTGCGGTTGGTTTCGGCTGTGTTTTTTTGCTGGCTTTCTTTTTTTGTTGTTTTGCTTGCATTAAAGTTGCGCACTTTTCCATTTTCTCTGCCTGTTTGAAGTGTACAATAAACGCGGATTTCTCTGCCAATATTTGTCTGCAATCATTTCGGCTTGTCGGCAGTTCGCCTGTCTGTCCGTACTGCTGCACCCCTTTCCGCTCCCCACCCCTCCCCCTTTGGGTGTGGGGTATGTCTAGATGGTCTGGGCCTGCCAGACCAATAAAGCGCATAACGCTAACAGCAACAACAACAACAACAACTGACTGAAGCAGCAATAACAACGCATCAAACGCTGTTGACGTGCCCAATACACATATAAACTCGCACACTCACACACACACACACACACACACACACACTCGGCCTTCTTTTTGTTGTCATGTGTAATACGCGACGTCTGTAGGAATTTTGTTGCTTTATATGTGTTTGTTTGTATGTAGTGTGTGCGTCGCCATCGAGACAATTGGTCTCAACGCCACGGGCATTTCACACATTTACCATTTATGGCTAGAGCTACATACATTTGCCACCTGCTTTCTCAACTTTCTCCACTATTTTTGGTCTCTTTGTTTGGATTTAAAGCTGGCCCACAAAAGTATGCTACAGCTTTTAAAGTGGATATAAATAGAATTCTACTGATTTAATGACAGCTTGTTGCCAGTTTTCTAACCCCGATTCGTTTGTAGACCTAAGGATTGTCCATAGGAATTGCTAGCCCAGTTGAGCTCTATACAGCCTGGTGGATTTTCACAATTTGGCAGGTAGAAGAAGTAGCCCCCTCTTCTATTGTATGTGGCACAGGTGAGATGTGAGGTCAAATAATGTTTAAAAAAAAACGAGAAAGCTAAGCTAACTTCGTCTGTGCCGAAGTTGTTATACCCTTGCAAGTGCTCGCTTAAATATTTTCAAAAAATACTCTTTTTCCCATTTCCCGACCGATCGTTCGTATGGGAGCTATATGATATAGCCATCCGATTTGGCCAAAAATTTGTAAAATTATGCGAAAGCATGTAAAACAAACAAATACAAAATTGCAGGATGCTACCATTAAAAACAAAAAAGTTTTTCTTACTAAGACTGTTTTTCAGCCCTATCTTCTGTATGGCAGCTATACCGTATAGATGTCCGATTTTAATAAAACTTGGTAGAATTATAAAAAAACATAGAAAACTTATGAACACAAATTTTGGAGACGTTTCCATTAAAAAGAAAAAAGTTTTTCTCACTAGAACTAGTTTTCCGACCGATTGTTCCTATGGGAGCTATAAGATATGGTCATCCGATCCGGTCGGCTCCGACATATTAGTAGTGTGCTGCAAAAAGAAGACTCTGTGCAAAATTTCAGCTCGATAGCTTTAAAACTGAGAGACTAGTTCGCGTAGAAACGGACTGACAGACAGACGGACGGACGGACAGAAAAGCTCAATCGACTCAGCTCGTCACCCTGATCCAGATTATATATGGTTTATGGGGTCAAAAATTGTCAAAAACTGTCAAAAATTCCATATCAAAAGAATAAACGAGAGCGTAAGTTAAAGTGTTAAACGAAATGTGCGAAAATGCACGACTTTAGTATAACCTTCTTACTCTTTGAGTAATGGGTATAATTACAACTAAATATATACATTTGTACATACACACCAGAGAACTGCAAGGGTGTCACTTTTTGCCACCTTACTCACACCCAATAAAATTTGTGCCCCGGTGCCACTCACACCCGGCTAAGCAGAGCAAAGACACACACTTATCAAAAATTTCGTGTGTGCTATGAGTGCCGGCATTATTACGCTCTCGCTCATGCAAGGTGCCGTTATTTTTTTGTGTTTGCACTTATTCATTTTTGAGCAACGCGTGCCGGTCGCGCTTGCACTCAAAACGAATAACGGAATAATCACAAGTTACAAAAAAGGCAATGCGAAACACACAAGAATCACTCGAGTGTTTTTTCAACACCATGGTGCTTTTAATAAGACGACTGAAGCAAAAAAAATAGGTTAAATATTAAATAATTAAAAATTAAGTGATATGCAATGAAGCAAACAAAAAATATATATGTTATCTAATAAATAATTAAAAATAAATTAATATGCAATGAAGCAATGAATATGTTAAATAAAATGTAAGATTAATAAGAAATAATTTGTTTTATTTTGCGACGCATTTGGAGCAGCAGGTAGCAAAAAAAAAACAACTCAAGCGAAGGCTTGTAAAAAAGAAACCGTAATACTCCACACACTCAATACATTTTTTTCTTTATTTTGAGGTTTTTCTTTTCACCCATCCTTCATGCGACGCTAACGCGCCGGCATACGTACACACACACTTGTTCAAAAAACTACCTACTCTATGTTGATGCTTGGTACGGCACACACTTATGCATTATTGCGAGGCTGGCACTCATACTCAGTTGTCCGGCAGCAAAAAACACAAGGGTGTCAAAATCACCCTACATTTACCCGGTGCACCTTGAGTGCCGGTGGACTCTTGCAGTTCTCTGATACACACCTTTGTATATGTAAACGTATATCTAGCGTTTTTTACATAGCCACCAGTAGAAAGTCACATGCCCTTATATTAGCCTGTCATAGAACAGCAGGCATTTATGACAACAATTTCCCCAAATTTCCAAAAAAAAAAACAAAAACAAAATTGCATTAGGTGAACAACAAAAAGTACACACTTACCCAATGAAACGGTAGTTAAAGCAGGAGCCGCAGAGTGCAAGCGCAGCAGAACAAAAACAAATCCTCAAGCGCAGGCGCGACGTCAAGCACCGCAAGCGGGGGCGGGGGGCTTAGCGAACGAAAACAAATACACAAGCGCAGTCGCGACGCGACGTCAAGCACCGCAAGCGGGGGCGGGGGGCTTAGCGAAACAGTACGAGAGAGCAAGCCCGGCAGATCAAAAACAAATACACAAGCGCAGTCGCGACGCGACGTCAAGAACCGCAAGCGGGGGCGGGAGGCTTAGCAAAAGAAACGGCGCAACAAAAACACTGCGAATACGGTAAGCACGACCAAAAAATTTATTTAGAGTAGGGAGAGCAGCAGAGAGTAGGGCTAATTTATTTTTGCAGCCTTCAGCTGATTTACACACTTACAAGAACACAAGAAAAAAAAAACAGGAAAAAAATACAAATGGCTCGGCCGCCAGAGCCACACTGACACAGAGAGAGCGAAAGAGAGACACAGAGCCGGTGAGCGCGTAACATAGCGGTACAATTGGCCAATGCAAATGAAAATGTTAATATTACGTTAAATTATTAACTAAATGCCGCAAATAGTTTACATTGAACACACGAGCACGGTATGATATGAGCGGAATCATTTGTTCGTTTGAACCGCGTTAAAAACCCAACAAATATAATAAAACTTGGAAGCGCGAGCATCAGCCGGCCGGTTTCCACGATAGAAAATATGCAACTAGCCAACTATCGATATTTCTTTTCGATGCGCTGGTCCGATAAGTCCGCTGGTCAACTGAAAATTTGAATTTGAAAGAAATTTAAATTAGATTTTGATTTAGAATATGATCGAATTGTAACATAATTAATTGAAAAGTGTGGAAACATAAATATATTGTCTCTTTTTAACTAGATTTTTAAGAATATTATTATTATTTAAAAAAAAAATTGACACAATTACAAATTGTGTCCAATTGAAATGATATAGAAACATATGGGACTTAGGCTGAGATTTTAAAGATAATACAGAATCTTGTTATTAAATTGATAAAGCATTTAAATCATCAACGGAGGGAAATTTAATCAAGAATACATAAGATATGGAGGTCTTTAATTGAATGCAATCACTGTATCATTGTGCTGAGCTGCTGCTGCCTCTTGAAAAACACCCAAGCCTCAATCTGCTCACGCATTGAGCCATCAAATCTTAACCCAAAATGGGCCTGGCCCAAGGTCTAGGCGATTTGATGCTTTTATTTCTACTTCTTTTTCGGCAACAGGCAGCACTTTGGCCAGAGATTATCTGATTTTGCTGCCAGCTACACAACAAAAGCGATAACTAACTAAATAAATAACATAAATTAACTAAATTTGTAGACAATTTTGTCTGTTAAGTGTAAAAGTTCATTTTTGTTTCCTTGTTGTTACATTTTCCTTTTTTTTTCTCTTTGTTTTTTGGCCATGAGCCATACTCAAGCGGGGAAGCGGGCGGGGGACTACCAAGTTGGACCGGCTTGAATTTGGTGCAAAAATGGATACGGGTTTGTCTGTCGCACAGTCTGTGTCCCTCAGTTACGGCTGTTCAAGGAGGACAAAACACACACACACACAGGCACACACATGAGAGTGCAAAGGGCGAGGGGCGAGGGGGTGTGTGTGGAAAACAGGCAATGTTGTGACATCAAATGTTCATGTTAACAACTTTTCTAAAACTCAATGAGCTGTTGTTTGTGTTGTTTGGCGCCTCTGACTCTGCCACAGGACACAGGGAGCAGGCGGCATGGCAGCTGGGCGCAAACACGTCGAGTGTTTTGTAGCAAATAATTTTGCCCAAAGTTCTCGCCTTAACGATTTGAACACATGTTAACACGAAGACTAACAACAGTTGCAGCAAACTCCAAAACGGAGCTTCAAAACTCTCTCCAACTCCAACTCCAGCCTCCAGGTAGGATAGCAACAGAGGATAACACTTCGACAGGATAATAAATATATGTATGTGTGTGTGTGTGTGTGTGTGTCTGTGAGGGGGCGGGTGGAGTAAGGACATTTGTCCCTTTACGACTATCTCGGTTAGTTAAAACAATTATGAGTCTCTGTCGACACACAACACATTTTTGTGTGCCATTTCTGGTCAACTGAAGGAAAGGACAACGAACGTTTTTCTTTGGTAAGTAGGAAGCACATTTTTAAATGTTAAATAGTTTCGTAGTTATTTCACACAGGAAAAATGCTCAGCAAAATTGGAACTGGTCATGTGCTCTCTGAATTCCCTTCAAAGAAGTGTGAACTAAAGCTGGTTAAGGACACAAAAGTTAAGTTTTAGCAAGGGATATGCCAAACTAGAAGAGTGTGACCATCTTTGATCTAAGATTTGGCATTTTACCCATTTCCGAAAGCCTAAAGTCTTGACCTTTAGTTAAAGATTTCTCGCTTTGGATGGACTAAGTACTCGATACTCATAACTCGATATTTAGTACTTAAAACTGAGTACCCAATGGTCGATATTAAGTAAAGGCTACGCTGATACTCTACAATCGTTACTCAGTATTCACTCGATACTCTGCACCCAATATCTAGATCTCGATACTAAGTATCCTTTCTTTAGAGCTCGATACTAAGTACTCAATACTCGTAACTCGTTAAACGGTACTCAATACTCTGTTTTCTTTATTCAGTACTCATTACTTTGTACCCGATACTCCATATTAGGTACTGGATATTCTCAATAACTCAATACTCTGCACACAATACCTAGTTCTCGATACTCTGCGCTCCATACCTAGTTCTCCATACTAAGTATCTGTACCTTCGAGCTCGATACTAAGTACTGAGTACCCAAAACTTGATACTAAGTACTGAATACTCTGCATTTGATATTCTGTACTTACTCAATACTCTGCACTCGATAGTTAAATCTCGATACTAAGTATACATTGCTGAGAGCTCGATACTTGCTTATAAACTGACGAATAAGTTAGCATAGAAACAGACGGATAGATGAACATGGTTTAATCAACTTAGATTGTCATGCTGATCAAGAATATATGTATATATATATATAGAAGATGCTTATGTGCTTGAACATGCCTTTGTTTGACTACTCTTTATTGTTCAGTTGTTCAATAGTTGTTCAACATTGCAGTAAAACTATTATCAAATGTTATTTGATTGTGTAACTCAACTAAAAAGAGTTTCTAATGAATCATTAATCAATATTTTTATATGTTTTTCTTCAATTTGTTCTTCCAGTAGTTCCAACAGAATTACATGCTGACAGGTGACAGGTGCTTAGAGTGCTTTTCCAGCGCCTGTTCCATTTCAATTTGAATTCATTTTGCGCCTTCCCGTCTTATTCCACATTCAAAGCGCGCTGCACTTTAATTAAATTTCTTAATTATGTTGGATTAATACACACACACACACACACACACACACAGAGAGAGAAAGAAGGGCCAATTTCATAGTTTCTATTCTTCTTTTAGGTTTAATCAACATACGCAAAAGGCGAAGGCCACTGCCTTCCCCTGCTCCTGCTCCACTCAGTTGTCTGGGGCCCCCCAAAGTAAGTAATTGAGAAAACTCGGTGACGCCGAGACTTGGTCTTGACATTTAACCGGTTTATGCGAGTCAAAATACACCAAAATTGCAATTTGGGGCACGGCCATCTTAATGAACAATCACCCTCCCTGGTAAGCTTTTTATTTGGATAAATCCAAATTAGTTTAGAACGGAAAGATGCTCCGCATAAACTCAACCAGTTAATACTGCAGCTGCTCGAGTAGTGCCATACACACCGTTCAGTTACTTACTTGAACATTTACCTTTTTCGCCTGGCATGCTCCCAAAGTCCTACCAAACCTGGCTCATCTGTTGAAGTTGCCAATGGAATCTGCAGTGGATGGTGGGATGGTATGGGGGGGCCTTGGCGTGGATTAGTTGCAGCACGTGACTAAAATTCCAAGCGATGTATGCGCCTGCCGTGGGGCAGACAGAAGCAGCCGAAGCTTACTAAAAATTAAAACACATGTAAAGAAATAATTAAGATATTATGCCACGAACTTGCCATCCCTGCATCCCACCACCACCACCACCACCTTTGTGCACCACCTGCTGCCGGTGTGAGTCTAAGGTTAAACGGGTGCTGCTGGGTTGGGTTGGTTGGAGCTTGCAGGCTTCATGCAAGTGGCGCGTAAACACAACAAGATAAGAGCAAACTGTCAGTCTGAATGGGCCACTAAATGGCTTCCCGGAGAAAAGGGGAGTTTCGCTAAAAAGACACCGGCTTAAGGTTGTTTTTCATCTTCTTACTTAACATTTCACTTTTTTTTTTGAGCCAGAACAAGTGAGGAAGTGGGTCAAGCCGATCTGCCTACATGTCGAAGATCTATCTCTTACCATCTCCCAGAACTGTTTGTTCGTACAAACAGAAGGACTTGGCTATATTGGCTAGTCTGTTAATGCTGAGTAGAAATACTCATTTGGCATATTTTCGCCATTTATTGACTTGTCAGTCACGGAAAACGGCTTGAAATATTCTCTATGATCTTGATTATATTCTCTTTTAATAGTCATCCATGGCTGTTATACTTAATCATGGCTGTTATGTGAATAATTTGTGTAGTTGGAAAGCAGAATCTCAAATATCAAGGAGATCTCTTGACTGTGAGATTCTATTAGGCATTGATCCTGGCATGGTTTTCCACTAGACTGGCAGTAATCTCTTTTATTATTAATATTTTCTATCATCTTCATCATCATTGTTATTTTTTTGAGATTTCAGGAGTCGTCAGTCACGGTAAATAGCAGAGCTGTTAGCTACAAATACCTTTAGAATTCTTTAGATATTTAAAAACAATTTCTGAAAACTATTTATTAGTAATGATTATTCATTGTTTATTAGAAAATGCAATTACTTCTACAATTACTTGAATAATTGTACCTGTAAAGTGGCATTATTAGGTACTTGTGCTTGAAATGTTAAACTATTCATGTATTTCTGGGTGTAAACTTAAATCATAAGCTAGTTCGAATGCTCATACATCCAATGATTAGAAAAAACATCAAACTGTGTATACCAAATAGAGAAAGGGTAACTTTTCTCACCGAGATTACTTTTGGGATAGTACTTTTCAATGGTAGGTATACCATAAAGTTGTCCGATTTCGACCAAACTTATTGGAATCATACAAAAGCCTAACAAACTAACATGTACACAATTTGGAGTCGGTTCCATTCAAAATAAAAAAGTTTTTCTCAGTAGAACTTCTTTAACGACCGATTATTCGTACTGCAGCTATATGCTATAGTTAACCAATTTTGACCAAACTTTGTAGAATTGTGTGAAAGCATAACAGATAAATAAATGCCAAATTTAAGCACATTTCCATTGAAAACAAAAAAGTTTTTCTCACTAAGACTACTTTTCAGACTCTACTTTTCTATTACAGCCATACCATATAGATGTCCGATTTCGACCAGGCTCTGTGGAACCCTGGAAAAGCATTGCCAACTAAGCAATACAAAGTTTTGAGGCGTTTCCTTTGAAAACATACAAATTTTTCCCACTAAAACTAGTTTTTCGACCAGTCGTTCCTATGACAGCTATATGCTATAGTCAGCCGATCCGGCCGATTATGACAAATGTGCAGCGTATTTGTACTAAAAGACTTAGTGCAAAGTTTGGTGAAGATGGCTTTCAAATTGACTAAGGAGATGGCATGGAAACAGACGGACATGGCTAAATCAACTCAGCTTGTCATGCTGATTAAGAATATATATACCTAATGTGGTCCGGGAGATATTTCACTCACAATAAAACGAATAATTCAACTTTTTCAAGCACAATTACCCACTTTTGCAGGTACAATTATTTAAGTAATTGCAAAAGTAATTGAAAAATTGAAATAATCTTTGAATCTTTGAGTAATTCCAAGCTACAATTATGATAATTAAATTAACAATTTACCTTATTAGTTAGATTTTGCTGTTATCAAACTTGTTTGTTAAAAAATCATATATTTCTCAAACAATTACTTAAGTAATTCAACTCTTTCAAGCACAATTTCTCAATAATCCCACCTTTTCAGGTACAATTATTTGAGTAATTGCAAAAGTAATTAGAAAATATAATAATTTATGAATGAACTGATGAACCAAAAAATTCGTAATCAGGAATTGCTTTTTCATTATCTAAGTAAACGTGATTATTGTAATGTAAAAAGTAATTAATTACAAAAAGTAATGATTTCAGAACAGCTCTGATAAATAGTTTTGAAATACCTCACCTAGCACACAAAGTTGGTCACTAAAATCGTTATAAACAGTACCTAATAATACTACTCGTACTTCCTAGACCCAGATCAAAAGGCTTAACATTACTCACTGACTTATGTGAAGTAAGTTCAACAGCACCCAATCAAACCTCAGCCAAGTCTGGTAGCAAGCGTGTGTACAGTGTACAACTGGCAGCCCACCTCCCGCTCCATAGTTTTTTGTATACTTAAGCAGTGTCGATTGTTTCCCACACTTGGCCGCTTCATTTCTAATATTGATTCCCCCGGCACTGTTCGGCCACTTGTCAGCACTTGCATAATTTGAATTATTGATGCGGCCCATCCACATCCACATCTACATCATCATCATCCTCATCATCCTCATCGACGGGTTAGCCTAATCAAAATTGATGGTTAAATTGCATCGGTATTGGGCATCATCTCGCCATTGACAGCTGTCATGGCCGGCCAAGCTCATAATTAGCGTCCCTACCGAAATCTCCGCCGTCGTCCCCGCCCTCCTGTCCCAACTTCAAGCCCATCAACAAATAGAAATTCTATGCTGCGATTAATCCAATAAGTTTCTATTACTTTGATTAGGTGTTGATTAGGTGTGTGTGGCAAAGTTTTCCTTGTCGACAGGTGGCGGAGTGAACTTTTCAAGCAGCTTGCTAATAAAGTCATGAAAACACACACACACACACACACACACACACAGGCACATAAATGTCTGAGCAACAAAGGCCAAAATAAAAAAAAAAAAAAAAAAAAACTATGCCAAAGACGCAGGCAAAGGCGAGAAAGATTTTTGCAATTTATTTAAGTCACGTGCCATATTCTCTGCCTTCTCACCTTAGGCACACACACACACACACCGATCCGTCCCTCCCCCCCCTCCCCCCGCACGACTGGCTGGCCGCCCGACTTGATTTGGAACTCAAAGTGACTTGCCCTGCACCAACCAACCGCCCGACCGACCGACCGACTGACTGACTGACAGAAGCCGACTGGAGTCGGAGGCAAAGTTATGCCAGCCAGCAAATGTAACATAAATTATATGAAGCAAAGGCACAAGAACTTGATGCCTCAAGCTGGAAAAACAGACAGAAGGTGGCAGTTTGGGACTCGGGTCCTTTGGCTCATCATGAGGCAACTTACTCACTTTACTTAGTTGGCAGCGCTTAATTAGTGTGCGCGAATTTTGAGCACGTGAATTTTCATAAGTGTGTGAAAGACAGCGTTGAGAAATGGAAATGAAAATGGCTGGGCGAGGGTGGTAGCGGGGGAGCGCGAGGGGTAGGGGTAGGCAGGGGAGTGAGTGGTCATACAGTGGGCATTGGAAAAAATGCTCTGTATGTTTCAGTTCTGTTTCTGTTCGAAGGAAAGCTTTGCCTTTTTTTTGTGTAATCAATGTGCGTATGATTTAACAGTTACTCTATCACTCAAGTCATTGAATGACAGATGGCGCTACGACCTTACTAATGAACTGAACATACACTTAAGCTAAGTTCGTTCACGAGTAGCTAGGCATCCATTTACTATACAATTTATTTGAATTTATACAAAGCAAGTTCCTTCCGTGGACACATTCTTTAACCAAATTTTCATGCATAAAGTAATGTCTATAAAAATACTGGGCGTTTCAAGTTGCTTACCAATAACTGCACATCACATACTGCTGTATTTCACCCCTTATTTTCCGTTGTAATACATAGATTTTGCGTGGCTAACAGAAAGAGGCATTTTGCCAGCATAAAATGTGGACGAAACTTTAAAAAAACAAGTCGTTTGACACATTTAGGCAACAAGGTTCAGTATAATGAAGTTATAGTGAAGATTCTTAATGATTTTTGTGTGCTGAACTTGGAACTGTTGGCGGGAATGGTCAAGATATTTGGTAGTTTAAGCTTAAATAACATCTTTTGACTTTTTTAGGCTCGTTTTATGGGAAAACATTTTCTTTTGTTTGGATTCAGTTTGATTTTACCGTAAGCTACCTTATTTTACCTTTAATATTAGCCATCCCAAATATTTGTGCAATTTTGTTAAGCAATAAATTATCAAGCTATGTAAAGAAATATTCAAAATTAACATATTTTGTAGCGCCTACTGGTATGCAATGGATGTTTGCATAAGGATTCAATACAAATCGTTAGGCAACTATGGTAAATTAGCATAGCATACTTTTTGGCAGTAGATGTTTTAATAATTTCAAGCACTAGCATACAAAATGGCATATCTTTGTTTGAAAAAATCGCAGAATTCTTTGGCTTGGTTTGTTTTAAAGCTAAAAAGTAAGACTTTAAGATAAAATCAAAGAGAGCTGCCACCATACTAAGGGTTTCCCATAAAACGTGTTTAAAATGGCTTTCAAAAAGGGAATTTTAAGCCACTTTAAATCTAAATGTGATGTTCCCTTTTTCTTCATTCCAGATTCCAGTACAGCTTAGCCCACAAAAATTTCCAAAAAAAAAGACTAATTTAGTTGCCTGGTATTATTTTACAGAGTTTTTGAACTCTTTGGTGTTGTCAGTCATGTCTCTACACTGAAAGTAATAGCTTCAAATGCCAATTCAAATTGATTCTTCCAATATTGATGATAAACTTTATGGAAGTCTACATTTTGAAGGGCAAATTTCAAGCCAAAGAATGTTTTGCTGCCATTAAATTCAACTGCATACAATTTGCTATAAGATTTGCATTCGCAGTGACAATTCATAAAATGCAAAGCCAAATTTTGTCTGTTTTGCGGCTTAGATTTGTGCATGTACGTGGCATGTTCTCGGTTGGGCAAACTAGTGCATCTTGATAGGCAATTTCTTCATGATAGAATATCTTTTGAACGTTTGCAGTTTCTTTTTTTAGTAGAGCACTTTTTTCTAAAAATATGTGTGTAGTTCCTTGTACATATTTGCCAAACTTTTTCTTCACAGCTAAGATCTTCTTTGGGGACTTCTTAAAGCATTCTTCTTAGTTCCTGTAGTTCGAGCTGTGGCTTCATAATTGTGGAAAAGGCTACGAAAAACGCTGTTAAATATAAGCAAAGTCTTTTCATCCATTATAATGTCAAAAACACATTCATTTTGTGTAAGTGTACATGGAAATAAGCCTCCTTTTGCAAACTATTCAAAGGCTCAGCCCCCCAAAGCTCTTTTGTATTATAAGTTCAACCTTTGACCCAAGCGGTTCACCAGTCTAAGCTTTAGATAACCTCTGAAGCAGAATTCAGTTGAAAGCCCTCAATCTTCCCTTTAAGATCCTTGCAGCTGCCTGCCTGCTTCTCTTTGGGTGATAAAATGATACAAATATTCTCATAAACCTTTTTAAAGCCAATGCCAATGATTAAATGTGCACGAATTGGTGCTGAAACAATACTCAGAAATCCGTCCTAGAACAACTAATTAGCTCCCAGTTTTCTTTCGCTTTTCTTGTTTCGTGTGCCAAGATAAAGAAAACTAGAAATAGCAAAAAAAAAAAAACACAAAATAAATATATAATAACAAATTCCAAGAAAATTGTGTAAGCAACACGAGGAGAAAAAAAAAAAAAAAAATTGAATAAAAGACGTTGAAATGGCAAAGGGAATGCAGAGAACATGTCTGTGCACTGGCTGGATACCAGAATACAAGGATGTGCACGCGGCCATTTGCAGCTAATCAATCCATTTTTATTAAACAGAAAATCAGAAAACGCGCAGTCAAGAAAGGTGGATGAAACGCTGAGTGAATTGCAATCCTGTGGTAAGGATTAACATGGAAAAATTGATGGTCAGTTGGAGTAGATAACAGGAATGCAGAGCAGTTTATTAAAGGTTGCCAGCTTATGGCCCTCTGAGCGGAGACGTTGGCAGACGTAAATTTAACTGTTAAAGCTCTTTATGCTTTAATCAAAGCAAGGGAAGCTTTTACAAGTTCTCAGTTGCCAGTGGCAACTTCTGTGCTCACATTGCCGACCACTGATTTAAGCCGTTGTGGTACTGTGATTGTTCTAATTTAAGTTTTAGCTTAGATTTCTATACCAAATCCAATTAAATCCATTATTTTTGGCCTGTTAACCTGTTAAATCCACCCTCAGTTTGTTTCACTGTGCTGTCGCACATTGAAATTTTCCTTCGTTTTCTTTGAAACAGTTTGATTAAGTTTAATTGATATAATTACATTCTCAAATTGGATTGGATTTGTGAGTACAAAGGCGGCGGACGGGGGGAGAAGCTTTGCCAATCGATCCCATTACCAACTTCAAAGTGGAGATCTGGTCCTGGATTTTGTGGGCACACACACACACACACACACATACGCAAGTTTCATCAATTTCGAAAATGAATTTGAAAGTGTGGCTGTTGTTTGCAGCAGCAGGAGGGAGGCGACGGAGGACGAGCCGCTTGCCAGCTCGAATGATGTGGCGCGCATATTTTGCATAATTTAAGCAATTTGTGCCTAGGCAATGGGAATGACCATAAGAGTTGAAGGATGCGCCCGAGGATGACAACGAGGACGATGATGGCGATGGTAAAAGGTGTTGAAATTGCACCCACATTATGGCATTTGACTGTCCAGTGCCTGGGTCTGGGCCTCTGGCCAGCGTCCAACCTAGCCCTGGGGCCAGATAATGAAGCAGCAACATTTTAACCAGGCAAAATGCGCAAACACACCAAGAAGAAGAAGAAGCAGCAACAGCGGCAGTAGCGGCCGTACACTGTGCGAAAATTAAAGTAGATATTGGATTTTCTATAGGTGGATGATTTTTCGAGGGCATAAGCTAGTAGTGCATATGGGGGGGTCATTCTATGCGAACTCACACAACCGAAATTTGTAGACCTTAGCAGCACGTTTTACCAACAAATTTGCAGGACATTTCCATTGAAAACAAACAACTTTTTTCTCACTAAGACTACTTTTCTGACTCTACTTTTCATTGACCATATACTATATAGATGTCTGATTTCTACTAAGCTTAGTGAAATCATGGAAAAACATAGCAAACTAAGAAATACAAAGTTTGGAGGCGTTTCCATTGAAAACAAAAAAGTTTTTCTCACTAAAACTACATTTCAGACTCTACTTTTCTATGACAGCTATACCATATAGATGTCCGATTTTGAACAAACTTGGTGGAGTCATGGAAAAGTATAGCAAACTAAAAAATACAAAGTTTGCAGGCGTTTGCATTGAAAACAAAAAAGTTTTTCTCACTAGAACTAGTTTTTCGACCGATCGTTCCTATGGCAACTATATGTTATAGTCATCCGATCTTAACCAAACTTTAAAGAAAGGTGTGAAAGCTTATAAAATTAATATATGCCAATTTTAAGGACATTTCCGTGAAACACCAAAAAGTTTTTCTCACTAAGACTACATTTCAGACTCTACTTTTCTATGGCAGCTATACCATATAGCGGTCCGATTTCGACCAAACTTGATAGAATCAAGGGAAAGCATAGCTTACTAAGAAATACAAAGTTTGGAGGCGTTTTCTTTGAAAACAAAAAAGTTTTTCTCACTAAAACTAGTTTTTTGACTGATTGTTCTTATGGCAGCTATATGCTATAGTCAGCCGATTTTGACAAAACTTTGTAGAATTGTGTGAAAGCGTATAAAATAATTGAAAGCCAATTTTAAGCACATTTTCTAGGAAAACTAAAAAGTTTTTCTCACTAAGACTACTTTTCCGACTCTACGTTTATAGGGCAGCTATTCCATATAGATGTGCGAATTCAACCAAACTTGAAAAAATCAATGAAAAGCATAAAAAACTAGTAAATGTGGAGTTTGGAGACGTTTGCATTAAAATCAAAAAAGTTTTTCTCACTAGGACTAGTTTTTCGGCAGTTATATGTTATAGTCATCCGATCCCAACGGTTCCGAAAAATGTGCAGCGTATTTGTACCAGAAGACTTTGTGCAAAGTTTGGTAAAGATAGCTTTCAAACTGAGGGAGGAGTTAGCATAGAAACAGACGGACGAGGTTAAATCAACTCAATTCGTCATGCTGATCAAGAATACTTATACGGAGCACTAATTGAATAACATTTTCTATCCATATCTCTATCTTTACAAAGGCCAGCAAGAACGACATATCTCAATTCTGATGCAGATCTTCTGTTAAAGCAACAAACTTTCGAAATTCTTCAATGAGAATGTCAAACAGATAGGATAAAACCCCATTGAGCTCTTTATTAAATCTAATTAGAGGTTGCATATAAAAAAATGTTGGCTCTTCATTTTGGCCAAGTGTATTGGAGGCATTGCATGGAGTCAGTCAGTGTGTTTTTGGGTGTTGATTGCCGACTGCCAACTGGCGACTGACTGGGTTGACTGACGCTGCAACTGATTCATGAACTGGCAACGAGCCTTGGACGACCGACCGACCGACCGACCACCAACCTGAACCTGAACCTGAGAGCCGTGTCCTAGGTCCAGTGCTCATATTTCGTTGTCCAACACACACACACACACACACACACACACAATTACAGCGCTCGCTTGGGCTCTGGCCAGGACACATGCTTATGGATGCTGTTTTTGTGTGTTGGATTCTGCCGGCTGCTGCTACCGCTGCTGCTGCTGCTGCTGCTGCTGCTGCTGCTGTTGGCGTTGCCATGACACTGGATTTTACAGAGACTTAAGTGCTGTCTGTGTCTGTGTGTGTGCGTGTGCGTGTGTGAGTTGTGATATATGCAGCTGACTCATTCTGCTGACGCTCCAAATTCAAACGCAAACACTGTTGCATACTTTCCGGCTGCCGTGCGAAAGGGGATTCCTGTGCAGGAGCGAGTGAGAGCGCTGCATTCGCTTGCAACGGACACATATTTTCTGATAAATTATTGCATTGTTGATTTATTTTTGGCTTTTCGCTGTCTGCGGCTTAAGATTAATTTCCTTGCGTTGTTGAATTCACACTTATGTGGCTTCCCCCTTCCGGCCCCCACCGCTCTCTCCCCCACCCTGTCTCCTGCTGTGCGTGTGCGTGTGCGTGTGCCTGTGTGTGTGTGTGTGTGTGTGTGTGTGTTTACGTTCAGCTGTCTGTCATGTCGCCAGTTTCGCAGTCGTTAAATGGCTTTTTAAAAAGCGCCAATAAAAATTAAATCAAATAAATATAATTTTTAATTAAAATGCCCTTTTAATCTTTTTACAATTATTGCCCAGCATTTCGTGTATGAACAGCGGCAACAACAACAACAACAACAAGAACAACTACCATAACTCAAATGAGCAGCAGCAACCGCGATTTCCACAATTGTGGAAAACTTAAAGCGGACAAAAAAACTCTACTTAAAAGGTAGCACATATAATTTAGCACAATCTTATTTGGAATCATTTGGGGTATACTTATGGGGTTTTTTCAACACTAAGGTGGCGCAGTAGGCGGTCATCACTTACTTACAAAACTTATCAACTTTGTGAAAGTCTCTTTTAAAGTTTTCAAAGAAATTTACTTAGCCCAATGAGGTCTTTTAGTTTTGAGTCTCTTTTGCTTAATATTTTATATAAGAAATGCTCTTTAAAGTTGTTCGAAAATGTGAAGCTTTAACAAAAAACCGAGGCATCTCCGTATTATATGGTTTGCGCAGCCCAACTGAGATATGATGAGCCCGTAAATTGAAATCTCTAAAGATTTTCCTATAAGCGGTGTCCTTTCGTACTAAAAATATTTACCTATGTATGTGAAGTGTCTTCAAAATTCTAGGCTACTACATTAAATGACAAAAGTTGAGAGGTTTATAGCCGACTGTTCAAAGACAAGTAGATTCAATAAGTACTGTTTCCCCTTCCCCGAAATCTAGTAGCCTATTCTTGTCACTTTATATATTATATAAAGTTTTTCTAGTTTAGTTGAAAGTTTCAAAGCTTAAACGAATGTCTCTAGAGGTTTCTGGGATTTATTACCACAATATGGAATACAAAATACAGGGAATCTTTATGCATCAAGAACTTAAAAATCATAAATTTTAAGTTGTATTACTGTTATAGTAAGTGAGCGATATGTTTTTCAACTTTAGCATTAGCCAAAAACATTCTCTTTCCCACAACGACCCATTTTGCGACTTATCGTTCGTATGGGAGCTATATGATATAGTCAACTGATTTGAACAAAAATTTGTAGAATTAGGGGAGAGCATGTAAAACAAACTAATACAAAATTTCAGTATATTACCATTAAAAACAAAAAACTTTTTCTAACCAAGACTGTTTTTTAGACCGATCTTTTGTATGGCAGCTATACCATATAGTAGTCCGATTTTAATAAAACTTGGTAGAATTATAAAAAAGCATGGCAAATCTTGTAATACAAAGTTTGGAGACGTTTCCATTGAAAAGAAAAAAGTTTTTCTCACTGAAACTGGTTTTCCGATCGATTGTTCCTATGGGAGCTATGAGATATAGTCATCCGATCCGGTCGGTTCCGACATATTAGTAGCGTGCGGTAAAATTAAGACTCTGTGCAAAGTTTCAGCTCGATAGCTTCAAAACTGAAGACCAATTTGATACTAAAAATACCCAAATGATACTAAATATGTTGATCTTTTTTTTCTGTGCAAGATCAGTGTCTGGCATCAACGTGAAGAAGCTATGCTTTTCATATGTGGCATGTTCCCGAGTTGGCAAATCCTCTACACTCTTCATTTATGATTTCTTAAGAGATTAACTAGCCTAACAATGTCAAAGAAGTAAAAGTAAAAACACATAAGAGTCAAGTATAAGCTTCTTATACACCAAATCTCCAGTGTGACCGTTCAACAGCCCAACAAACAACAAATCAACTCAACCAACTCAACAGAACAGTTCATTCGCTTTGCCCCAGCTGCCAAGTGGGCTTAGCAACTGTCTCTTTTCTGCTGAATCAGTTGACTGCAGCATCCTTCTACGCATCAGCAACAGTAGTAGCAGCAGCATCATCATCATCATCATCATCATCATCATCCTTGTCAACGTCTTGGTCTTGACGTGAATTAAAAATTTATTTATTTAGAGCAAGGCATAATTATACAAATTGGGAATGCAATTAAATTTAATTGTTCCAACGTTGCCAACACTCGTGAGCTGTTAGCGCTGTGCATATGTGTGTGTGTGTGTGTGTGTGTGTGTCCCCCTCTTACTCAATGAATTGTAAAAACGTTTTGAGCACGAACCTTATCTCCGTCTGTCCCACAATTTCTTCTCCGGCTACAAGTGCGCGCAAGTACCGTAAATAAAACAAGCAGAAATTATAACTGTTGAGAATGCAGCAAGTGAGGGAGAAAGATAGAGGGAGAGCCAGGAGAGTGAGAGAGAGGGAGAGCGGTGAAGGGGGGCGCGGCAGGCAGGGCCTAGTCTACAAATAACAACAAAATACTATACAACAAAATTAAGTTGGCCCCCAAATATAAATGAGGTCATCGCCCACAATGGATCCAAAATATCACACCAAATGGATTTAAACTGGGGAAGGCAGTTTCAGGTGGGATTATACAAGGAACACAAACTCTAGAGAATTGTGAAAATTACATTGGTTGCTGTCACTTTATTGTAGTTGGTTAAATTTTGAACTGCAAGCCTTAAACCGGTTCAACAGTGCTTCAGATTCATATATCTGAAGTTATTTAAGCTATGAATTTGAAATTTGGAAGTCCTGTCGTTTCTTTAAACGATCTGTTTCAAAAATCACTAAGAAGTTAGATCTGACAATAGGCAATATCACCTATAGGTCGTTACTGCACAATTGATTTGATTTCGGTTAAGTGGGACAGCTTTTATGTTATTTTTTGCAAGTTATCTGGTCACACCGAAACTTTATAAAGAATCAGATTCAAAATCACATGCATTATAGAAAGTTTAAGACTTTTTTGGAAATTTCTAGATATTTTGAGATTACAAGATGACTAAGACTACTTCTCAGACTCAACTTTTCTATGACAGCTATTCTATATAGATGTCCGATTTCTACCAAACTTAGTGGGATTATGGAAAAGCATAGCCAACTAAGATATACAAAATTTGAAGGCGTTTCCATTGAAAACAAAAAAGTTTTTCTCACTAGAACTAGTTTTTCGATCGATCATTCATATGACAGCTATATGCTATAGTCATCCGATTTTGATAAAACTTTAAAGAATTGTGTAAAAGCTTATTAAATAACTTTATGCCAATTTTAAAGAGGTTTACATTGAAAACAAAAAAGTTTTTCATACTAAGACTACTCTTTAGACTCAACTTTTCTATGACAGCTATACCATATAAGTGTCCGATTTCAACCAAACTTGGTTAAATCATGGGAAAGTATAGCAAACTATGAAATATAAAGTTTGGTGGGGTTTGCATTGCAAACAAAAAAGTTTTTCTCACTAGAACTAGTTAATCGACCGATTGTTCATATGACAGCTATATGTTATAGTCATCCGATCCGGCCGGTTTCTTCAAATGTGCAGCGTATTTGTACCAGAAAGCTTTGTGCAAAGTTTGGTTAAGATAGCTTTAAAACTGAGGGAGGATATAGCATGGAAACAGAGGGACATGGCCAAATCAACTCAGCTCGTCATGCTGATCAGGAATATATATACTTTATGTGGTGGGAAATGCTTCCTTTTAGGCGTTACAAACCTCTGGGCAGTTTTAATGTACCCTCTGCAAGGGTATCAAAAGGATAATAGTTGTATTTCTGCCAGCTATTTTGACTGTGAATATAATTTCGGTGTGACCAGTTAATTTTCAGAAAATGCTGAAAAAACTGTCAAATATAACAGAATCGAATCAGCATCAGAATCAAATATGCAAAGGTTCGGTTTCGTTTACGATCCTTTAATCCTTGCTTTGGCTGTTCACTCTTTTAAGACTTTGCTTTTGAATAGCAATAGAGCAGGTCCTAACCTTACATTCAGAGAAAAAAAAGGAGATTGTAGTTTTAGCTTTTTAAAAGGTAATTTATGGGATTTTTATTGGGTTTGTAGGATCGAAGTAGGCTTCAAATCAAGCTTGACCCATGACTTTATGCATTAAACATTCAAAACATAATTAGCTTGGATGCTAGAAAAGATCTTGGATGTAAGCATTGGGTAGACTTGAATTAAGAATGTTAGAGTTTAGGTAAAATGTTAGAAAATTGCCTGAAAACTAAACAAATCTAATAGATCTACTTGGACTTAGGCAGGAAGCTCGCCTTAGGATCACTTTCTCACTTCTCTCACCAGAAGATTCGTAGTCGCGATCAACTATCTTCTCAACTTCAAACAGTTTTTGCTTACTTTTGCTTGCACTCCTCTGACGTGAGAAGGAGGAGGAGTTGGACTGTAAGTTGAGTTGGTTATCTACCCTCATGCTTCATACAAAAAGTGGTAGCCTACTTACATAATTCAGTCAATATTTTCCACTCACACACACACGGAGTTTCCTTGCACTTCTCCTCGCTTGGCATTGGCAAGTGGCTGAACAATCGCGGTGGCATTTCTCCTGTCCAGTCAATTGTTTCCTTGGCATTTTGCATTTTGCTTGTTCCTTTTCTTTTTCTACTTTTTTGTTTGTTTGTTATATTGTTGTTTTTTTTTTCGTATTTTTCGTATTTTTTATTGTTATGGTCAGTGGCTGCTGACTTGGCTTGGTCTCGCTCTTTCAATGTGTCCATGTCTAATCTGTGGACTGTGTGTTGCGTCGTTATTGTCGTCCATTGAACTTATCGTCGAGACAAAAGTCGTTGGCTAAGCCTGTCCTCCTACTCCAGTGGCCTTTGATTGGCCTTTGGCCAGATGTGTGTGTGGGTGTGTGTGCAGAGAGAGAGGAAAGGGTGGATGTACCACATATTAAACCTCATGGAATGCAAATATTTAAGAAGTACTTAATTTTTTTTTTTTTTATTTTTTTTTTATCTTTTGCCTTACTTTTTTCTATACACAAGTAGAAGGGCAAACTTTGCCACATGCAACATGTGTGCCTCATTGAGTTTAGTTACCCTGTAACAGCGGTGGGAGGGCGTATAAGAAGCGTAGGAAACTGTTTAGATTGAATGAAATAAAGGGCCGCGATGGAGGGGCAAAAGAGGCCATTGGTTGCCTATTCAACGATTGTCAGTAAGTTTGTCAGTTACAGGTCATATTACAGTCGAGTCTGACCAACTTTCTTACAACTATTAAACACTTTTTCAACCGCTTTAATAACTTAACTTGGTTGTGTTCAAGTAGTTGGTAATAATGACTTATACCTGAAACTCCAAAGCAGTTCGAAATTGATTACATTAGTAGGAAAAGGGTGGTGGTGGGGTTGTGGGTCGGTCTCTTCCAATTGCAGTGTTAATTGCATACAAAGAATAAAAAAAAAAAAAAAGCAAAAAAATCGACAGAAAAAAGTGCCCAAGAAATTGTAACAAAAGGCCTTCTCACCCACTTAACACACACACACAATCACACACACACACACGAGTGAGAGGGGTGAGTGGCAGCTAGGAAGGGTAGGGGTTTGAGTAGTTGACAATTGACACATTTGCAATTCAACACTCGAACACAGCACGGAACGCGCCTCGTTGTGCAATCAGCGGCCTCGCGTTTCATCGTTCCCCGTATCCTGTGTCATTCTCATCCTCGTACTCTCGTCCTGACGTCGTTTAGGCATTTGCATTTTGATGCCACCGCCCCCGCTAACGCTTCTGTTGAATGCAGGCAGGGGGAGGACCACGAGGAGCAGGAGTAGGAGTGAGAGAGCCACATAAATATTTGCAGTGTTTGACGTGGCAGCTTTTGGGTTTGACTTCAGATGGCCAACTTCGCTTATTTGCACTCGGCGAAAAAACTGTTAAATGAACTAACATTTTGGTAGGATTCTGATTTGGTGTGCGTAAGGCTGTGAATTCTGAAGCAGAGCCTTGCTTCTCCAGCTCTTTTTTGACTGTACTTAGGCTAAATTCAGAGTGAATTCATTTCTAATACTACATTTTGTCGGTTAAACAAGATCGAAAACTATAAGCCAAGCTTCTTTTTATATAAATTCTACTTTTGCTTGAGTCACGGTCGCCATATTTTGTATTATCTCAAGGAGTCGAATAAAACTTTTGTCTAGTGTTACCTTTGGTCGGTTAAACAACATCAAAGACTCAAAGTCAAAGTTCCTTTTCTATAAACTGTACTTTTGCTAGAGTCACGGTCGCCATATTTGGTTTTATTACCATGTTTCGAATACATTTCCGTTTCCAGTGTTGCATTTTGTTTGTTAAATATAATCAAACCCTCAAAGTCAAACTTCCTTCTGTATAAACTGCACTTTTGCCTGAGTCACGGTCGCCATATTTTGTTTAGTATATTTCCAACACAAATATAAGGTAGTGTTCCCATTTAAATTACTGTAAATGCAGCATTTTCCTCTTTAAACTAGCTCGAATACTCAAAAGCCGAGCTTTCGTCTGCTTAAATTGCTGTTTTGCTTCTGTCACGGTCGCCATATCTTGCATAACTTTTTCTATCACAAGTATGTCCACTTAAATTTCTTTCAGTGTAAAGGTTTACCTAATAAACTGGCTTAGTTTCTCTCTGTCTTGACTGTACTTTGGCTAAAGTCACGGTCGCCATATGTTACTTCTAGTCTTCCAACACATGTAGTTGGTAAGGTCTCCGTTAAAAAATGTTTTTAGTGTAACGTTTTGACAACCTGGAAGAACTAAGGCCTAGTTTCTTTCACTTTTAAGTTAGCTAAAGTCACGGTCGCCATATTTTGCTTATATTACAAACAGTTACCATCAAAATTTCTTCCACTGTAACTTCGATCAAGCAAGCTTGACGAACCAAAGCCAAAGCTTCAATCGCTTTTATGCGTACATTTGCTACAGTCACGGTCGCCATATTTGGCTTATAGAATTTCTGTTAGTGTAACGTTTTGCCGTTTCGTATTCATTAAGTCGAGCAGCGGTACTGCCTGCCTGCGCGTGTGTGTGTGTGTGTGCATCTTGCGATTCCTGGAGGCGCACTTGCCTTAATTATTGCTCAAGAAGAAGCTGGAGGAGATGTAGAAGGAAACGGAAAACGGAGTGTCAACAGTTTATGAAGTGGACTCGGGACTCTCGGCACATTGGGGCATAATCAAACGGTAATTGGTGCGGGCAACGATTTTGCAAATTGAAAGAAAGCACAAACGAGGAAACAGACACACACACACACACACACGCACAGCAAGAGGGAGGGGCGTGAGTAGAGGAGCAAAAGCAGACACAGACAATTTTCTATAAAAACTAAATTTGAAATTGTGTTGACTTAACGTTTGCGCATAAAGCGGCAACCAAAATGGCAAATGCACTCACATGAACAGATGGACATGGCCAGGGCAGAGGGACACACTCACACACACACACACACACACACAAGGATACTCTCTTGCTGGTGTAGCACTTTGTGCAATGTCTCGCCTCATAGTCATCATGTTGGTGGAAATTTATTTTCATTGCTGCCGCAGGCAACGGCAATATCAACAGAGAGATGGAGCCAGCCAGGCGGGAGGGGGTGTATGGAGGGTTGCTCTGGCTCTGGGGGCGGGTGTGGGGGCAACGCATTCACATTGAAAGTCGCCTGACCTTTGCCAAAAAAAAAAAGAAAGAAAGAAAATACTCAAACACACAGACACACACATAATATGTGGCCTACGCCAAGCGGGAAATACTTGCAGAATTCTCAATGAAGTTACCCCAAAATATCTTAAAGATGTTTGAAATTCTGAATATCACTTGAAAACTCACTTAAGAAGCGAAGGGTATACTTAATAAAGCCTCTAGGAGTAGAGCATTTCCTGAAGCATTGAAAATTTATGCCAGAAATAAGCTTAGATCAACAATCACTCAAGAGGGGAAACTATCGGTAACCTTCATTGCCAGCTAGGCCCTGCAGCTTTGCCTGCATCTACTTCCTCTCTCCCCGTCACCAACACACCTCTTTCTTACACTCAAAACCTGCATAAAGAACTTCATAAAGCAAACTTCAGCGTGTAAATGCAGTCTAAGAGTGAGTTGAAGTCATTTTATATGGTATTTTTTCTTGTTTTCCGAAATATAGTATCTTTTTCAAAAGAATGAACACATTTTGTGGGAAATCAAAGCCAACTACAAAAATAAATGAAAATCAAAGCCAACACTGCGTATGAGTAATATCAACAGCTTTGGACACTCATCAAACCCTTGAACTAATTTTTTGGTTTCTCATTAAAAATTCATCAAATAGACATACGAGGTGTGCTCAAAAAGTACTTAAATGGATTCTTAGAAGCTCAAAGTACATAATTCCGAAAGAAACACTTATAAAATCAAGTTTCCACGGTGTCACAACGCAAATGCTTTAACACTAAAGCTATATTCATTGTTGAAAATGTACTTAAAGCCATGTCTGGGTTATTTAAGAACGAGAAAGCTAAGCTAACTTCGTCTGTGCCGAAGTTTTTATACCCTTGCTTAAATATTTTCAAAAAATACTCTTTTTCTCCATTTTCCGACCGATCGTTCGTATGGCAGCTATATGATATAGTCATCTGATTTGGCCAAAAATTTGTAAAATTATGTGAAAGCATGGGAAACAAACAAATACAAAATTGCAGGATGCTACCATTCAAAACAAAAAAGTTTTTCTAACTAAGACTGTTTTTCAGACCTATCTTTTGTATGACAGCTATACTATGTAGTTGTCCGATTTTAATAAAACTTGGTAGAATTATAAAAAATTATAGAAAACCTACGATTACAAAGTTTGGAGACGTTTCCATTGAAAAGAAAAAAGTTTTTCACACTAAAACTAGCTTTCTGACCGATTGTTCCTATGAGAGCTATGAGATATAGTCATCCGATCTGGTCGGTTCCGACATATTAGTAGTGTGCAGCAAAATGAAGACTCTGTGCAAAATTTCAGCTAGATAGCTTTCAAACTGAGAGACTAGTTTGGGTAGAAACAGACAGACAGACGGACGGACAAAGCTCAATCGACTCAGCTCGTCACCCAGATCAAGAATATATATGGTTGATGGGGTCGTAAATGAATATTTCCATGCGTTGCAAACTTCGGGGCAAAATTTTAATACCCTTTGCAAGGGTATAATAGTTTGGATAGAATTATTTCAGCCAAAATTAGACTCAATTCCAGTAAATCAGCATAAAAAGTAGAGTACTCGAAATAAGAAATTTTGTACTTATATCAAGTATTTCCGTACTTAATTAAATTTCAATATTCTTGTTCAAATTCTCTTTAAAAAAAGGGAATAGAACTTTGCTCTGCTTATAACTAGACTAGAGTGCACTTAATCGTTATCAAACTTAAGACAACGATTGATAATGCTAATCAGGAATTGTTTACTCTCCCCAACCCCCACCCCCCTCTTTTTTAAACTGCGTACAGGGTATTCAAAACAGTAAATCATTTCTAGCCCCCCTCTCCTTCACACACACTCCGGCGTGCATGCATCGCCTCCAAAATGAAGACATAACCACGATGGAGTCGTTTCCATGTTGGTAAACGTTTCAATAAGTGCGTGGTTCTTCCATTCTCTGGCTGCTCCCCACAAGTTTAAAGTTGTTTCGTTCGTTTGCTCTCTCCCAGTGGCTCTGTCGCAGCGAATATGTTGCCCGATTTGTTTGTGTGAAGATTTTTTTGGGTTAAACAAAAAAAAAAAAAGGAAAAAGAAAAAGAAAAAAAAAGAAGGAATTGCTGGCACTGCCCCTCGTAGCAATGAAAGTTGCAGCTTAGCGGCAATGGCGAAGCGTTCAAGTGAAAAGTCCGCAGCTGCCGCCCGCGTTGCTCCCCCTGTCTGTCTGTGTCTGTGTGTGTGTCTGTGTGTGTGTGTGTGTGTGTGCTAAGCTTTTGCTCGCCGCTTTGTTTTACTGCTTAGGTCCAGTCTGGGATGCGATGCGCTTCTGTTCATTGTGTGTCCAGAGACGTGACTGGTCACTGGCCACACGCTTGGCGAGATTCGCAACACTTTCCCAGCAGTTGGGTTCAGGTTCACTGGCGACCCTCGCGCTTTGCCCTCTACCCAGCCCCCATATTCAGCCCCATCCTCCCCCCTTTGCCATTCCTGCCATTCGCCATGATAGCTGTAATCGAGAAAATCCCATAAGAGACGATTTAATCCCATATTTCAAAGTTATTCAAGTGCAAAAATGCCAAAAAGGAATGCAAACATAAGCACTGCCAGGACGAAGGCCACAGAGCACTTCCTTCTCAAAAGACACACACCAGAGATAAGTAAGATGAGGGGAGGGGGTGCGCTGTGATGGGAACTGCGCCACCTGGCCACCAGCCATCGCATTTTGCCACTTTGTTGCACTGAATCAATTTAGCCACCACCGCCACAGAGCCAGGCATTCCGTCAAAGCCAAATCCTTTCGGACGCCAAAGATCCAAGTGATAATTGGTCAATGGTTGTGCTCAATTGATGCTCGGGTTTCGGGTTTGGGGTTGGTGTTGGAATTGGGGGGGGGGGGGGGGGGAGGTGTCCATTTCAGTTTATAAATATGGAGCAGCTTTAAATTGGCTCATTAAATTTCATTTGTGCCCAGGCGCCACACATCAATTGACACCGCATGCGCATACAGGGTACCGCCTTGCGGTGAAGTGGTGTCGGTGCGAGTGGAGCGGAATGCATGTAGATGAAGTTATGCAATTTCCAAGCCACGGCTAATTGAACCCTTACCGCATAATGGTACCGGGTACAGGGTGTTTCGCATTCAAGGTGGCATAAGACTTTTGTAAAATTGAGATCGGTCGGCTGCTCGTATTCACTTTTACTATGAATTTTACTAAGAAGGTCTTATTAATCACTTGAGACCGGCTTCTGTGTTCTTTGCTATACAGGGTGGGTCACCACCTTGTCATGGACAATAGCTTGTTAGATAATGTGTCATAATTTTACTCTAAATCAGGTCAGAGTATGTTCTTAAAACCAAAATTCTGATTCTCGGACTTCAAATGCAGTCAATTCTCGAATAATTAAGCACACAGGGTGGTCTCTGTTTTCATATGTCTTCAATTACTTACTTATAAATACTTACAAATAGTTATACACCGGCTTGTGGTGTAAATTTGGTAGCTTTTTCGGTCTATTTCTGTGAATTTTTACTCTACAGGGTGGGTCTCTGTTTGGCTGTTTTAGGTATATATAGATTTTTGAAGCGAAAAGTGACTAAATGTTTCGATTTTATTAACTTTACATTATTTTTGAAGAAGATTTGGCTACTTTTGCAGCGTGCCTTAACTTTTTTTGTAATACAGGGTGGGTGGTCTTGTTACTTAAAAGTCTTGATTTATGTTTAGAGGAAGCAACTGAAGCTTTAATAAGCGCGATTCAGCTGTGTTTGCTGACTCTTTGTTTCAAATTCAGTTGACAAGGTGGGTCTCTATCACAGTAAATGCAGCTCACATGCCGTTTTATTTATCGAGATCATATTTTTCAAGTAAAATGCCATAGTCGTGCTATACTGCTTAAATCTGCGGCCAGTTTCTGATTGTACGGATACTATATAGGGTGGGTCACAGTCTTACTTGGTTTGAAATTCGTTTTATGGAGTAACTACACTGTGGCAGTACGAATTGAAGTTTCTTAATTTTGATTTTATGGTTTTTGCGAACAGTTGTTTGTATCGTAGTTAACAGGGTGGGTGTAAGTCATAGGAAAACCAGCTTTCAGGACTTATAAATCATTTTCTTGCAACGAAGTGGTATTGAAATAGGCTTTTGTTGGCTTTTCTTTCTTTTACAGATAGAATTGGGTGCTTTAAACTTTAAAATACAGGGTGGGTCTTGGCCTTAATTTCGTATAAATTCATTTCTGACTTAACTATTTTCAGAAAACTGTACTAGGCGTCATTTTAGGACGTAAAATTGGTAGCCTACGAGATAAACTTTATTCTACAGGGTGGGTGTCAGCCCTAAATTGTGCTAAATTCTAGATTGTAAAGCATTACCTCAGAATATAGTGACAAGAAAATGATAAGCTGTTTTAAGCTTAGACTTTTGTGCTTTATTGGTTAAGTTAATGACACAGGGTGGGTACCTGGTATTTCATAAACAGTTGCCAAAATTCTAACAATTAGCAGACTTTGTTTTCACTGTCTTTACGTTCCCCTTGCAGGTCTCTTACAGCCTTTCCGCCTGATTTCATTCACCTTTGCCTGCTCTAGACACCCTGTATGTGCAACGTTCGCAATCGGAATGCTCCACATTTGGCGCGTGGTGCTCGCCAGAGCAATTTACTCGCGCGAATTTTGTGTTTTTCTATTTTTTGTTTTCTGCTTTCTGTTGTCCCTTTTTCTGTTTCGCTGTTTTGCCATTCTGCTGTTTCGCCATGCCAGTTGCCTGGATAGGGTTTTCGTTTTTTGCTCTCTTGTTAGAGCCTGCCCCATGGAGGAGCACCTTCGCCAGCTGCCTGGTTTGCTATTCATACGTTTTGCTTGCCCGTGTTTTCACACGGTTTTTATATGCACACACACACACACACTTACCGCGGGTTGGACGGCTTTTTTTTTTGTCCCGTTGTCATCGCAGTCGCTGCCAGCTGCAGCAGCGTCGCCGCCGACTGCAGTCGCCGTGTGCACATCCATTTGTAGTAATCGCTTTAAAATGATGGCAACAGATTTATGGTGGTTTATCTCGGTGCATTCGGCTGTGCGGCCAAAGTGTGGGCGAGTGAAAGCGTTTAGAGGCACCCAGCTGTCGACCCAATCACCCATGGCCCTCCCCCTAAATCCAATCCCAATCGGAGGCAGGCGCCAAAGTGACAATCGCCAGCATCCCGGTGGCACCTG
The DNA here is from genome assembly GCA_035044965.1 of Lordiphosa andalusiaca. Lineage (NCBI taxonomy): Eukaryota > Metazoa > Arthropoda > Insecta > Diptera > Drosophilidae > Lordiphosa > Lordiphosa andalusiaca. The sequence goes on along the minus strand of JAWNNM010002471.1, from coordinate 94,934 downwards.
ACGGCGACTTTGCGTTTGCTTTTGTTGTTCACCTTCTGCTTCGTATTCCGGGGGTTTTTCCGGATTTTTTCTTTTTGTGTTTGTGTCATGTGTGTGTGTGTGTTGGTTGGGTATGGGGGCTAGGTGTGTGTGTGTGTCCAGCAATTTAAAGGTTATCGCCAGCAGCCTTGACGATCTTATGCTTGACTAAACAACCAGCCAGCAGTCTCCATGTCCTATATGGGGGTCATCATTATCCCCGGTTTTGGGTGACATTCGTTGGCCATGACCAATCCCCGTGTCGGGCGCTCAAATCTCTCTCTCTCTCTCTCTCTCGCTCTGCTTCCCTGTGGCTGTGATTGATGATGTGGCGGTTGTGAACTGGATTTGAAGGCCCAGACTGTTGCCATTGCTGCACTTTGTATGCACTTTAAGTTGAAACATATACGGAGAGACGTGGACAGCGATTGGTAAAAGCCTTTCGAGTACAGGGTGGGTCAACTTCAAAAGCTTATACAGATTCTTTTGAATCTTTTTAGAATCATTTTGGAAACTTGAAATCAACTTTCAAATCCTAAATTTATGTTCAAAGTGTTCTTACTTTCTCATAAACGATTTTGAAACACTTTTTGATTGTTTTGAAACGGGGAAAATAAATAATTTGATTTTCCAAACCACATTAACATTAAGTATTTTCCTTAAATTGGCTTTGAGCCCCTTTAAAACACAGTTATATAGTTTTGAGACTTCTATAATAAATTTATTTGAAATATACAGGGTGTCTAAAACGAGTAACTCCATTTGATTTGGGGTTCATGGCCTAAATCATTACTAAAATTTGTCTTTTAAGCCTCTTTTGAAATTGGAGAGTCATTAAGAACTTTCTTATAAGCATACAGGGTGTCTAAGAAACGTAACTTCATTTGAATTAAGGCATAGCTTAAGCAATATCTTATTTGGGATAATTAACCTCTTTTGAACTGTTTCGCAGATTTGTAAGTCCTATAATAATTTTCTTTAAGGCATACAGGGTGTCTTACTTGAGTTACTACAGTGAATTTTAGGTTTATGGCTTAAAAACATAAGAAATTTTGATTTAGATACAAATTTAAAGACTTAATCAATATTTTTTCAAACATACAGGGTGTCTAAAAAGAGTAACTTTATTGAGTTTGAAGTTTATGGCTTGGCCCATTTCTGTAGTTTGTTTGTAAACTTATTTTTCAACATTTTTCACAGACTGGGTGGTCTATAATGCATTTCTTTTTAGCATACAGGGTGTCTAAATCGAGTAACTCAATTGAATTTAAAGACCATAGCTTCTATAGATTATAAAATTTGCATAAATCATAACTTTTCTATCATAAATTCCTATTTTTGGGCATACAGGGTGTCTAAAACGAGTAACTTCATTGAGTTTGTAGTTTATGGCTTAACCCACTTCTGAAATGTGTTCATATACTTATTTTGAGCTGATCTTACAGGCTGTATAGTCTATAATGTATAACTTTTAAATATACAGGGTGTCCAAAACAAGAACCTTCATTATATATTAAAGTTCATGGCTTGAAAAGATTATAAAATGTGCGTAAGTATTAATATCTTTTCTATAAAGAATTTCTTTTTAGCATACAGGGTGTCTAAAGCAAGCAATTTTAATGAATTTAAAGATGAAAGCTCAAATAGTGGGAGAAATTTTTCTATGGACTGCGAAGTCAAGGGTAAATATCTTTAGAACATTCAGACAACAAAACTTATACGCGGAAGGTAAGGCAATTGTATTATTGATTGACTTGATTCCCAAATACAGGGTGTTTGTTCTTGTAAGTAAAAAAGTAAATAAACACTGACTTCAAGCTGACTGTTTTAATGAACTGGCCCCGATCTGTGGGTCATTGTCTATGGTATTTTTGGCACTCTCCACAATCAAAGCAGTCAGTTGACTTCTTCATCAAAATGCGGATGGGCTAAAGGATGGGGTGGGTACCAGCCAAAAGTCTTGACTCAACACTGACTACTCCATCCTGTTGTCGTCGCCTGTAAGTGCTTGAAAGTCAATTTTGAATTTAAAATACACCACGTAACGCAATATGTTGATCTTTTGAATACGAATGCGAAATCCACGTTGAACTCGGTGTGAGGGAGGGCGGGGTAGTGGCAAAATGGCAGCACAAGCAGAAATACAGGCACCCACACACCCACACACCCACACACACAACAAATTTAAATAAACTTTACTAATAAAATGTCGTTTACAAGTGGCAAGTGTCGACGACAAGCTCAACCTGAGCCTCAGCCTGAGCCTGAGTAGACTGAGTCTGACTGACAGACACAAAAAAAAAAAAAAACAGAAATAAAGGGGGGGCGCCCAACGTGGGGGACGCGCATGAGTTGATGCCAACAACGTATTAATTTTGTGTATCAAAATAAACTTATTCTTCTGGCATTGCCGTCTGCCCCAAAAAAGAACCAGAGCAGAGACAAACAGAACCAAAACCCGACTCCGTTTCCGTTTCTGGCTACGGCTACGGCTACGCCATGTATAAATATCTACATCACGTTCCAAGCTCGGAATGCCAATGTAAATATTTTCAAACTTTGATGAAATAATCAAGGTAAACAGTAAATGTCGACGTTCTCCCCTTCGCCCGTCCTCCACCTACCCCCAGCCAGCTTGGGGTGACTGCTGCAGTTTAGGTTGGAGACGGGTACAGAGTTGGCGGAAGGTCTGCGGCTTCTGTGTGAGTGTGTTTGTGTGCGTGTGAGTGTTGCAGGCATGTAGATGCCTCATTCTTGGCACTGACATTTCGGCCAGTTGTTTTTCTATTTCCCTGTCCTGTTTGTTTGTCCTACCCTCCTCCCCCTGTCTCGCCCTCTGACCATACTGTTTGTTTGACAGGCATAAATGTTTAACTGCACGCCGGCTTGAGGCTTCAGCTTGGTTTGGGAATCTGCTGCATGCCACTTAAAAATAAAAAATGAACAAAGCTAAAGTCAATGGTTTGCGGGGGGAGGGGGTGGGTAGGGTGAGGGTGAGAGTGAGAGAGATACCTCGTTAAGGAGGAACTTGGAAATTAAATGATAATGAATTGGACGACTCCAAGAGACTTGCGGGAATCGAAACTGGATAATCAGTTGAGTCAATTTAAGGTCTAAGATATGCAGGCACTTTCGGCATGTCTTTGCTTTTCTTTTCTTTCAACTAAAAGGGAATACGAAGCAAGCATTTCAAGGCAATGCATTATAGAAGCTGCTCCGAAAGATGTTTATTACACACTTCCGTCTGTGAAACAGGTTCAAAATTGGTTTTATAAGCAAACTTTCTATAATTAATTTAGCCTTACACTTTAACTCCAGTGAATTAACTCGTCTTAGACACCCTGTATGTTTAAAATAAACTTATTTTAAGCTTCCTAGTCAGTAAATCCAATTTTAAAGAAATTTTTATGGACATTTCATTTATTATTTAAGCTTTGAAATTCGATTTAGCACCCTGTATGTTTAGAAGAAATTTATTATGTTGAAATTATTGTGGAGAAATTATTATAACAGCAAATTTTATATTCCATTTAAGCTATGAACTTTATTTCCCAACAAGTTACTCGCTTTAGACACCCTGTATTTTTAAAAGAAATACATTGTAGGCTACCCAAAGTTCATAAAAGAGTTTATAGACCAATTTCAGAATTTGTTCTTGCCATAATTGTTAAATTTAATAAAGTTACTCGTTTAAGACACCCTGTATTTGTAAAAGAAATACGTTATGGACTACCCAGTCTGAGAAGAAAGTTAATAGAGGAATTTATAAACCAATTTTCAGTTATTGTTTTAGCCATAAACATTTATTTCAATAAAGTTACTCGTTTTAAACACCCTGTATTTTTGAAAGAACTTCAGAAATGACTTAAAACGAGTTGAAGAGGGGCTTATTACCAAATTAAAATCATTCTTTTAGTTATAAACTTCAGATCAAATAAATGTATACCCTTTCTGACCACCCTGTATGCTAAAAAAACTGTATTATATACTTTCCTTTCTGTGAAACCGGTTTAACAGACGCTTATAAACAGTTTTCAATATTTATTAAAGCTTAGAAACTGAAATCAAATAATGTTATTGACTTAAGACACCCTGTATGTTGAAAAGAAATTCAATGTAGAAGAACCCACTCAGTAAAGTCAGCTTAAAAATGTTTTATAAACGAATTTCTGAAATTATTTTAGTCAACAACTCTTCATCCAAACAAGTTACTTGTTTTAGACACCCTGTTTGTTTGAAAGAAGTACAGCATCGACTCCGTAGACTGATTATTCAGTTCAAAAGGAGTATATAAACCAATCTTTAAAACTTTTTTCTAGTCATAAACTTACAGTTTAATAAATTTACTCCTTTTAGACACCCTGTATTTTTACAAGAACTTCCAAAATGACTTAAAACGGTTGCCAGAGGGTGGTCGTTGATTGATTTAGGCAATGAACTTGAAAGCAATTATATATAACCAATCTAGACACCCTGTATTTTTACAAAAAATTCATAGTTGGCGAACCCACTCTGTAAAGTTGGTTTGCAAATACTTTTTAAAAAAATTTCAGCAAATTTTTCAAGCTTTGAATCTTAAATCCCATCAATTGCTTGTTCAAGACACCCTGTATGCTTAAAAGAAATCTCCGATAAGATCCAAACAAAGCTTCAGCTTTCATCCAGCAAATAAGAAACAATTTAAACTCCTGAACACAGAGTTTAAGACACTTGCCCATTGTTATGCTTGACCTTTCTTCGGTTATTTACTGCTTCAGCTAGGAAACGACTTTTTCCAACAACTTCATTATGTATTCCACATATCATTGAACAGTACACTTCGGACTTACAACCATGGTCACACTTTTTCAAATCCTTTCCATGCCTGGCAGCAGCTACAAGTAGCAGAATGGGAAAGAAACCCGTGTGCAACTGAACAAAAATTTGATTCGTGCTCAAAGTGTTTTTCTGACAGCAACTCATGGTCATGGCGGTGGCGTTGGAGGGTGGTTGGGGGTGGCAAATAGTTTAGACCCAACAAATCTGAAAGTGGAAGCTCAAAGCACAGGCAAGAAAACTGGCCAAGGAATAAATACATAACTGAATATGACACGTTCGCCGCAAAGTACAAAAAACAATACGACAAAGTGTCATAAAAGTTGTACACAAAACTTGAAAGTGGCTGCAACAGCAACAGCAACAACAGGAACAACAACAGCAACAGCAGCGGAGGCCGATGCCACTAAGCAACTGCAATTGTTGCTGCCGCTGCTGGGATGTTGCTGTTGTTGTTGCTGCTGCTGCTGCTGCTGTGCAAAAATAATAAGAAAGTGAACTTAAAATGATTACACGATAAAGTTTTGGCCTGCAATTTGCCATCGAGGTAAAAACAAAAGAGCAGCAACAGCAGCAAAACAGCAACAGCAACAAGCTCCAAGATTTACGGTTACAGTTCTCGGCAGTTGTTGAACTTTGCATTTAAAGCTGCATGTGCCTGGCAATTGATTGCGCCTCAGCTACCCCGTTTGGACCCTGAGCATGCCATTTCCATTTCCCATTTCCCATTTCCTTTGTGTGTATTCAATATGATTTTGGCAGGCCATAAAAAAACGTTTAGTCTGGTAGAGTGCAAAGGGCAGGGCTGGGCTGGGCAGGGTATAGATTGAAATAAGCAATGAATTCTGTGGCAAAGTCAACTGACTCAAGTGGATGTGTGTGTGTGTGTGTGTGTGTGAGTGTGGGGACAGCTGTTGGCCATAATCATCATCATCAACATCATCAACATCATCGTCATCATGGTTTATGCGAACGGATGCTCTTAGGGCTCATCACTTTTTCCCTTTTATTTTTGTTGTGGCCCGAAAAATATTGCCTACTTTTTGGGGCACATTTTATGATTAGCTCTAATCGGAGTGTGGAGGACGAATTTGCTGCCACAATACTTGGCTAAGTTGAGCAAATCAAAGCTACTGAGTCACATTTTCTCTGGAAATTTGTTGCCACTTTTGAAACCCACAATGGTCACGCTCGACATCATGGAAATATCCATTTTGTGATTCGCTTTTGCACTGCCACTCTCTTCTGTGGCTCATTTCTTCTATGTTTAAGGTCAGGTCATCGTAACAATTATAATTTTTCAAAATACAAAGTCGAGAAAAGTTAACTTGGGCTCTGCCGAAGTTGGCACGGTTTTCTAACTAGTTTGAAGGACATTTCTACTGAAAACAAACAAGTTTTTCTCACTAAGACCATTTTTCTGACTCTACTTTTGTTTGGCAGCTATACCATATAGATGTCCGATTTTGACCAAACTTAGCACTCAAAACTAGTAAGTAAGGGGTTAAAAAACGTTTGCATTGAAAAGAAGAAGAAGTTTTTCTTTGAGTTCACAATGTTTATAGATCAAAGAACAAATATATACTTGCTCCACCCTGTTAAGAATACATTTGTGTGATTTTTTTTCAGGGATGCAAACCACTCGAGAATATGTACAGTTTCTGAACCGCAAGTTCGGTTCATTACACGGTTTTTGGAGTTAGCTGAACCGCGGTTTCGGTTCGGTTCAGTGGTTTACAAAGGCATTATGAAGACATTAGTTGATTTGAGGCATGATTTTAGTACTGAACTCAAACTCATTGGTGAGTTTCACGGGAAGTACTAACACATGCTTGAATTCAGGCATTATATTCAGTTATTCCTACTGCTCTGGCCTGAACCAGCCCTGAAAGATTCAGCACCGAAATGTAGAACTCCAGGGATTATACTATATAAGAAAAATCTCACCTGTCTAAGATTGAATTAGGGATAAGAAGTATCACAGATAATTCAAAATATGGTCTACTAGAGGAAAAATACAGATTGATGAATGGCATATTAGAAGATCGGCGGGCACTTGCTTACACATGTAACATTTTCGTCCAGTCATCCTTAAAAGTTTTATCGATCCGACAACTCTAAATATTTAGAGGGTCGAACGAAATGTTTAATTAATATATTTGGGAAACGATTTAAATTCCCAAATTAATAAAAATCATTGGCTAGAGGAAAGGGATTCCCATTAAAAATCGTCAGAGAACTGAAACTAACCGAACCGAACCGTTTTTATTTGTGGTTTTCGGTTCGGTTCAGCAATTCTGAAAGGAAGCCGGTTCGGTTTGCGGTTCGGTTTACCAGCTGGAATAAGTGGTTCGGTTTGGTTCGAAACCGGTTCGGCTTAGAACCGGTTTGCATCCCTGTTTTTTTTTATACCCTTGCAAAGGGTATTATAATTTTGCCCAGAAGTTTGCAACGCATAGAAATATTCATTTCCGACCCCCTAAACTATATATACTCTTGATCAGGGTGACCAGCTGAGTCGATTGAGTTTTGTCCGTCTGTCTGCCTGTTTCTACGCGAACTAGTCTCTCAGTTTGAAAGCTATCGAGCTGAAATTTTGCACAGAGTCTTCTTTTTGCTGCACACTACTTATATGTCGGAGCCAACCGTATTGGATGACTATATCTCATAGCTCCCATAGGAACAATCGGTCGGAAAACTAGTTTTAGTGAGAAAAACTTTTTTCTTTTCAATGAAAACGTCTCCAAAATTTGTGTTCATAAGTTTTCTATGCATTTTTATAATTCTACCAAGTTTTATTAAGATCGGACAACTATACGGTATAGCTGCCATACAAAAGATAGGTCTGAAAATCAGTCTTAGTTAGAAAAACTTTTTTGTTTTTAATGGTAGCATCCTGCAATTTTGTATTTGTTTGTTTCACATGCTTTCACATACTTTTGCAAATTTTTGGCCAAATCGGATGACTATATCATATAGCTCCCATACGAACGATCGGTCGAAAAGTTGGGAAAAAGAGTATTTTTGTTGAAAATATTTAAGCGAGCACTTGCAAGGGTATAACAACTTCGGCACAGACGAAGTTAGCTTGGCTTTCTCGTTTTACACTTAGGCAGTTTTCCCCAAAAAAATGTGATCATCCGCCTCCAATGACCGTACAGTGCTGACAAAATTTACTCCAATTACAATTTTCGACTATTTTTTTTGGAGTTGAAATACTTTCCCATCTTTTTAGTTCTCAGATATCAACATATACATTTCACTTTTCCACTTTTGCCTAATTTTCCGGCAACTTATTATGGGATTTACGTAGTTTATTTATGTTTTCTTTCTTTTTTTTTGTGTGCCCGTCCATTAAATAGTTTTGTTTGTTATCAATTGCCACGGGCGAGTGCTTCAATTGTTGCTTTTAGCCATGTTTCTGATATCTACTTAGGGCATTAAGTGTTGTCTACATAACAAATTCTCCATTGTTGTTGTTGTTGTTGTTGCGTTTGTCTTGAGAATTAGAAAGTCAGGTAGGTAGGTGTCCGTGTGTGTGTGTGTGTGTGTGTGTGAAAGCTCTTGAGCAAAATCAACACAAAAGAAATGCCTCCACTTTTCTACTTCAGTTTTTTTTTTTTGTGTTTGCTAAGCAGGCGGAGCTGGATGTGGGTTGGGGGGCAGGAGCTCTTGTGTTTGTGCATCATTTGATTAACGTAATCGAATGACACGCCATATGCCAGTCACTCAGTGAGTTAGTCAGTCAGTCAGTCAGTCAGGGGACAGTAAACGAAGTAAGCCAGTAAAAAGTCACCAAGGCGCACATGTAAAAGTCACTTGGGCTTTGTGTCGTCCCTGTGTGTGTGTTTTACTCTCTCCCTCCTTTTATTTTTTTTTTTGGATAAACAATTGACACATATACTTGAGGTGGAGCTGGGGCTGGGGCTGGGGCTGGGGCCGGGGCGGGGGCGGCGACAGCGACACATGTAGCAAAATCAATTTTCACCTTTTCACTTGATCAATTTCTTAACGGCAATGAAAAGTTTCCTGCGAAGCCAAGCACGAGTGCGGAATGTCAAGCAGGCAGAAAAGGAAAGGCAGGCCGCCCATTCACAGGCGGCGGCACCGGCACAGATAGCATCATTTGCATTTCAGCACACACACACAGAGAGAAAGAGAGACACACGCACGGAGGCAGCAGCCGTTAACAGTTAGTTGGCGCCCAACGTGGGGGCTCTGCCTGCGGATGCGGATGGCAATGCAGCTTTCTCACTTTACGTTTCGTTGCGTCCCATTAAAAATTATGTGGAAAAGAAAAGCAGCGGCAGCGGCAGCATCACACGGACATGGCCACGGATACGGATGCGGATGCGGATGGGGATGAGGATGCGAGGGGGTGGTGGCAGGGGGAGAGGGAGAGCTGGACCAAGCAGCCAGGCCGGAAGCAGCAAATTTTCATTTTATTTATTTTGTAAAGTGCTCCAAGACGGGCGCGTGTCACGCGTCGTGTCACGCCCCTGCTAACTGTAAATGGGGGGGGATCAAGTTTGCTTCATTGGCTCAGCATAATTGCTTCCGGCTGCTCGCTCGCTCGAAATTTACATGTCGCTCTGAATCCTTTTTGGCACCCTGCCTGGGGTCAGGCGATAATGCAGCCAACAGACAGAGAGATCAGCGACTCCCACTAATTGATTGAGCTGCCCAATTTGATGGGCCATGTCACTGTCAGTGATTGACAGACTGACTGACTGACTGACTGGCTGGCTGGCAGACGCATCTGCTCTGCACTTTTATGGGCACCGCCCTGACCAGGACATGGTCAACAGTTCAAAATTAGTTTGCCTCCGGCAGTAGCTCCGTTGGCTCATATATGAGCTTATTTAATGGTCAACAAAATGGAAAACGACGTTACGTTGCCTGATGGGGAAGCAATTTAATGTGCAGCTTTTGTTGCATACTTTCGGGGCGTCGCCTATGGAACATGAACAGCACCAACAATTAAAACGTCCAAGTAAGTATCAAAGGGGGTTGCAGAAGTCAGAGGTAATATTGACACTACACTCTGTGTGGGTGGGGCAAGAAAGTCATGTGGGGTTTTTTTTAAACGAGACTATGAAGTCCTTGGGGTCATAGCAAGAGGGGAAGGGCTTACTTTGGGTATATTCTGCTTTATAACTTGGAGACGACAAGCATGCGACTGGAGCTCGACAAGGCCGAGCAGCTTAAGGTATCACACTTATTGGTACTTTCTTTGTGGCTCTGTCACTTCTCGCTGTTGCCAACTCCGCGCTTTTTACTTGTTATCCTTTGCATAATATTCAGTACCTCCGTCGTTGCATCCTTTTCCGTCCCATTTTCTTTATACTTCTTTTCTTTTTTTTTTCGTTTTCTTAGCTTTTGCTTATTTCTCATATCTTATTTCTTCTTTTGGCTTTTCGTTCCCTCTTTCCTTCCTTCTTTCATTGTTATCTCCTTCGTTTCTTCATCATATTTCCTATTTCCTATTTCTAATTTCGTATGTCTTCTATCTTCTATCTTCTATCTTCTATCTTCTATCTTCTATCTTCTATCTTCCATCTTCCATCTTCCATCTTCCATCTTCCATCTTCCATCTTCCATCTTCCATCTTCCATCTTCCATCTTCCATCTTCCATCTTCCATCTTCCATCTTCCATCTTCCATCTTCCATCTTCCATCTTCCATCTTCCATCTTCCATCTTCCATCTTCCATCTTCCATCTTCCATCTTCCATCTTCCATCTTCCATCTTCCATCTTCCATCTTCCATCTTCCATCTTCCATCTTCCATCTTCCATCTTCCATCTTCCATCTTCCATCTTCCATCTTCCATCTTCCATCTTCCATCTTCCATCTTCCATCTTCCATCTTCCATCTTTGATCTTTCATCTTCCATCTTCCATCTTCCATCTTCCATCTTGCATCTTGCATCTTGCATCTTGCATCTTGCATCTTGCATCTTGCATCTTGCATCTTGCATCTTGCATCTTGCATCTTGCATCTTGCATCTTGCATCTTGCATCTTGCATCTTCCATCTTCCATCTTTTATCTTCTATCTTGTTTCATCTTTTATCATCTTTTATCATCTTCTATCATTTTCTATCATCTTCTATCTTCTTTCATAGTTTAGTTCTTCTTTCTTGTTCCATCCAACTTTCTTCTTCTGTCGTATTCCATCTAACTTTCTTCTTCTTTCCTTCCTTCCTTTTCTACCTTCTTTCTTCTTTCCAGTTCCATTCAGCTTCCTTTTTCTTTTCTTCTATTTTCTTTCTTTCCATCTTCTTTTCTTCCTTCTTCTTTCCTTACTTCTTCTTTCTTCCTTCCTCATTTCATCCATTTCTAACCTTTTTCTTCTTTCTTTCTTCCCAACTCTCCCCTCGTTCTTGCTTCTTTCAACTTCTTTCTTGGTTCGTTGCTTCTTTGCTTTTCTAGCTTCTTTCTTCTGCTTCCCTTTTACCATCCTTTGTTTTGATCCTCCTTCCTTTCTTCCTTTTCTACCTTATTCGTACTTCTTCTTTCTGTGTTCTTCCCTTTTTCCTTCCATTCCTCTTTCCCTCATTCCTTTCTTCCCTCATTCCTTTCTTCCCTACTTCCTACCTTCTTCAGTCCCTTTTCTTTCCATTCTTCTTCCCTCCACTTTGCCACCTTTCTTGCAAGTTCGAATCAGTTTCAATGGCCACCTGGGACCGGATGTTACCCTGCAATCACTTGAGGTTGGGTTCTCTCGATTGCTTTTCGTATTAGCAAATACAAATTAATTTTGTCATCACCTTCCACATTCAGAAACGCGTGTCTATTGCCATCTCTTTCCGTCTGCCTGTGCGGAGCACAACAATACATGCAAACGAGCCTGTGCGTCGATGTTTGGTTTGTGTATTTCCTCATCTTCTGCTGCTGCTGCTGCTGCTTCTTCTATTTTTTGGGTAAGTGGAAAATTGGAGTCCTACGCCAAATGTCACACAGACTTGCACAATTGAGTGACTCATTCACACACAGAGGAAGCGAGGGTAGGAGAGAGAGAGGGAGACATGTGGAGGAGGCAGTCAGTCAGTCACCCAGTCAGTCGGTTTGCTAACATGAATTCGCGAAGGAGCCAACCGGCACAGGAGTGGGGGGCAGCAGTGCAGGGAACGATTCCCAACGATATTCCCCATTACAAATTCAATTACATGCTTAGCTACACTTTAGAGAAATTGAATTTTTATGTGCATTTATATTTAGTATATTTTTGCAGCCCTTTCCCCCTACGAGTGGTAGGGGGGGGAGGGTGGATGTCAGCCATTTTCATAGTCACATTCAGCAGACAGCTTAATCTTCAGATGTGCAAAAGGTGAATTGAGCTGCCCGCAGGGCAATAGCCTTGTGCATTGAGGGTAACCACATACGGCAATGGATCGCTGCATCCCGCTGACTGTAGGCGACACCTTAATTATGGCCTCAGAGAGAGAGAGAGAGAGAGAGAGAGAAAGAGAGAGGGAGAAAAAAAGGAGTACAGCTTAAAGGCATCAGCGTGACAGACAAGCTCCTCCTCCTCCCTAACACAAAGAAGCCGGCTCCTGACGAACTAAATTAGATTTCGGTTTTGTGAACGAGCTGCAAGCACCCAGGACCAGGCAGTGCCATTAATGTCACCAGCTCTCCCTTAACTTGAGCACGATCCGCACATGTCGCACACAGCACCAGCTCCCCAATGGGGGAGGAGGCCAGGGCAACTGCAACTGCAACTGCAACCTTCCCCCTGGGTGGCACTCTGGCACTTATAGCACGCGATTATCTTTGTCTTCCATGAGGTCGGCCTTTAATTTTAAGGCCAAATAGCGAAATAACATGAATAGCAGAACTGAAACAATGCTCCAAATTATTGTTACCTTCTGCAGCAGCAGCGGCAGCAACAGCAGCAGCACCCTTCACCCACTTGAAGCAACATCATTTTCGTTATTTTACACTAACCGGAAAATGGGGTCAAGTGAAAAAGTCAAGTGACTGAAAATTTCATAAAAAATTGATTTGAAAATAAATTCTACCACAAAATAAATACAATATTTGGTACTTCTGCCATAATTTCAACTACTTGAAAGAGCATTCCAATGTCAGCTGGACCAAAAATTTCCCTGCCTCCTGTTTTGTACATATTTGTTTTCATTTTCTTTGCTTTCTTCTGGTAAGTATCCACTCTGCCGTTTTACCTCTTCGCTGGTAGCCCTCGGTTGTTGTCTCCTTTCGTCTGGCATTCCGTTTCAATTTGTGGCAGTTACTTTAAACAATTACCGAAGCACACGAACAACTGCAGCCGCAGCAGGAGGAGGAGGAGGAGGAGGAGGTGGCGGAGCAGGAGGAGCTGTAGTTGACCCAAGCAGGTCAGTAGGTATGTTGTGTATGTTCACCAGCAACATAATGCTGTTCTTTTTGTCTAGAAACACCCGGTTTTTAAGTGAAAATGTAACTATTTGTGAGAACGGTTCTTGGAAAAACCTTGCTGAATAAAGTAAGTAATATTTGGAAAGAGGAAACCAATGACTAGGTCCTTTGCATTATGAGAGTATGTTTCATATATGCTAGTTTAAACTGGCTGCAACTCCTTCTGAACAGTTCAACTCATTTAAACTTGTGGGGAATCTGATGTTGGCCAAACAGTTGCTGAGCTTTGTTAAACTTCTAACCATTATACATTATAAGACCATGGATCCTACAAAGTTGTTTGCACCTGAACCACTTTTGAAGTGATTCCTAGTAACAGCCTACAAACTAAATTTTAAGTATTCAGCTCATCTTCTGAGTACCCTTATTAAACCGTTTCTTAACTGTTTATGAATCAGTTTTGAGAACTAACTCATTAACCAACCTTCTTATCAATTTTCAAGTTTAAGGCTTAAGTATCTACTGAGAAATGACTCTGAGACACTTTTGAACCGGTTCCACTTTTCAAAGCGGTTCAAAAGCGCTTCTTAATCGGTTAAATATCCAACTGCGTGGCTTAAATGACTTGTAAGATTTGGCTCTGAATCATTTTTATACCAATTCGAAACCGGTTATGAACCAGTACTATATCCATTTCCATATTACCAACCTACAGACCAAAATTTCAAGTTCTTAGCCTGAAAAACTTCTGAGATTTAGTTCTGAACCACTTTTGAAGCGTTTTTAATCAAACTCAAACCGGTTCAAAGACTTCAAAGACTTTTCTGATCGACACGAACATACTGTGTTAGTTTCCTGTTCAGCGGAATGAAATAAAGACAAAGAATAGTAGAAAATGTAAATCCAGAAAATCAAAACCCAGCGAAATCTACACCATTTGTGGACAAAACTAGAGTAATCCCGGTTGTTGTTGAACTGTGAACAGCGGAGTCATTTCATAAACGCAATTTCAACAGTATTTCGGTAACATTTTGCACTCTACTAAGGGCCGATTTCACATCTTCTATAAAAAACTATCTGTCACATAAACTAACAAATAACAGAGTAAAATCAATGCTTATCTGACACATAGCAGCTATGTAGAAGATTAAAAAACGGACCTTAGACTATAATTTGGTGTAATTTTTGGAATATTTTGGGCTGACTGTTTTTAGGACCTTTATGTCAAGTGAACCTGCAGTTTTAGCCGGCTCAAGGTCATCTACAGAACACCAATTAGGAGGCATCAACCAACGAGGAACCACTCTCTCTCTCTCTCTCATCAGCGATCAATGCCTACCAACTGTCAGTCCATCAACAATCTCTACATATCTGCAATGCCATAACTGTTTGGGAATTTCAAGGCAGCTGGCATGCAAAAACATCGAGAGGCAGCGTAGTGAACAGACAGTCGCTTTTGGGTGATCAATAAAGTTTGTCTGCTTTGGAATATACATGCATGGACGCTGTCAATCAGTGGTGGGCACCAAAAGCATCTCTATTTCTGAGTAGCACATATCAAGGGCTTCTATTTCGTATGCTTTTTAGGCGCTATAAAGGGACGAGCCACGCGGGCCAACGACTGCCCACTCCGTTGTGCATAATAAGTGCACCAAGAGAATCTAAATAACTTCAACTAAGTAGAATCACTGTGCTGTTGCTGTGATGCTTATGGACTGCTTGAAAGTGTTTCTAGTTATGTAAAGGTCTCTGTTTGTTCCGAGTACAAGGCTAAGCCCACAACACTAAGTTACTTTAAAGACGCAGTCTTATTTTAGTTGCTAAAGTAATGCTATTGGAAAGATCAGATGAAACGGACATTTAGACGGATCATGATAGCGTTCTTTATTAACTCAAAAATGGTCACTCTTCCACACCCTCTTTTATTTCTATACAAGAGCATTAAGAAACAGCTTTATACTGGTCGTAAACATACTTGGCATTCCTACTCAAGTCAAGACTTGTTCTTGTTCTTCGGAAATGCTCAAAATAATTTAATGATGAGCATTGTATTGTGTGTGTGTGTGTCTGTCTGTCTGTGTGTGCGTGTGTGTGTGTGTGTGTGGGTATGTTAATCTGTATAATTTATGCGACAATTGAAGCAAAAATGAATTGTGTCCAAAAAAGTATGAAAGATGCGCCATGTGGTTGAGGCCGTTGCTGTTGATGAGGCTGGCTGCCTGTACTAAGGCTGTGTCTGTCTCTGTCTCATCATCATCATCATCATTGTCATCATCATCGCCTCGCAGTGAGAGGCGTAGGTAGAGAGTTTGCTCAAGGGGGGGAAATATGGATATGGAACAAGGGTACACTTCAAGCTTAAAAGGTTTCGGAGGGAAATTACAAGTAGAAGTCTGATAAGATCAAAGTTGTTGAAGGTAAGACAAAGCTTGAAACAATACTGAGTTTTCCTGTTTTCAGCCGAAAAGCCTAGTTTTTAGAGAGAAGAGAATTTCATACTAAGATCATGAATGCTTAAGTGTTCTAGTCTAGAATTTGAGGATATACTTGCAAACAAAAGATTGAACCAAGTAAGAATTTTCAAGATCCGACCTAAGGAGCGAAAGAGCTAAATGGGAATACACACACACGCGCAAGGGCTTCTATTAACATGAAGTTTACCCTTTTTTGTGTCTTGAAATTCCCAAACAGTTATGGCTAAGGCTGAAGCCTTTTAAAGCTAGCACCGGGGGAATGAAAAAACATGATGGTTTCCAATTCAAGAAGATTGTTAAGTGGGAAGCTTCTTTTGGGTTAACATTAAGATTGAAAACGAAGCTCAAGTCAATATCTGGGTTGATTTTAAAGCAATGCTTTATAAGATTTCTTTCTACAAAAGTTCAAACCCTTCGTGAACTTGTCAAATCTGAGGTTTTGTTTCCAACTTTCGCACATGACATCAAAATTCTTTGATCCAATTTTGGGTTGGAATTTGAGAAGAGTTTGCAATCCCATTGCCCAACGCCTCTGATGCTTGGTGGCTGGCTGGCTGGCTGGCTGGCTGGCTGTAGTTATTGTCAAAGGCTTGCCATGTCCCCCCCCCCAACCACCTATGCATATGGCCCAATCCCAATTCCAATTCCAATCCACCAATCCGCCCCATTCAGCTCATTCTACATCATCTTTTGGTCTACGTAAACGTGGCATACAAATTGCACTCATTTTAGTTTCTCACGTTTGTTGCATGTTGTACATGACTGCAACGCGCACGCATACGCACACACTCGCACATACACACACACACACACACACACATGCAGATGGATGGAGGTAGGCCTCGACCTCGTCCACGGCCTCTGCTTAGTTTCGGTTTCTGTCTACCGTCTGTCGTTTGGGGCTGTCTCTCTACTATCCTATGCTCTACTATCCTGTCCTTGTCCTGTACTGCTCGGTCCTGACTCTCCAACGGCATGCGACAAACGGAAATGTTGCTTTTATGCTTTAAATATGGCAACTTTGTGGTGTCGACACACACACACACACACACATGCATATACATGCCATTGGCAGTCGTGTCGATTGCACGTCCTGCCTGCGGGAGCACGCTGTCGCTCTGGCCCTGCCCTCCCCTGTCCTGCCCAGCCCAGCCCAGCCAGCTCTCTATTGCATCCTCTATTGCTATCTCTGTCTTTGTATGTGTGTTTGAGCGATCGACCATGAAGCCTTCATTATTGCATTTCATGATTTTGCGGTTCTTTATGCTCGCTCCTTCACACCCTGGCAAGGATGTGGACCGGAGTACGGTCCAGAGCCCGTACCAGGCGCAGGCATGTGCCGGGTAAAGCTGGCTGGCTGGCTGGCTGGTTGGATGGCTGGAACTGGTGTCGACACTTTCACAACATCCACATCCCCCCCTGCCCATCATCGTCATCATCATCAGCATCCACATCATCATCAGCATCTCCAGACTCACTTCGAAATGTGTTCATTCAAATTTTCAATATTTTCTGTGTGTCGCTGGTCGTTATCACGCATTTCCTGCCATTTGCATCGGCAATGGGTGAGTGAGGGGTGGTGGTGGTGAAGGGCCTGGTCCTGGTCCTGTGCCTGTGCCTGGGCACCTACTACGTGGTGAGCAACCGACTTGACCAATTTGTCGTCTCTTTTTTTTTTTTTTTCCTTTTTTTTTGTGTTTGCGGTTATATCGGAAGCGGTAGGAAATGTGGAACCAGGGATGTGATCTTGATGATTCGAACTGGGAATACAAAGTTAGGGTACTGGGTTATTGGGATGTGGGCAGAGAGACAGAGCATAGTTAAAGCGTGGAGAATGTTACTGCAATTGGGCAAGGACAACGAGAAGTGCCTGTCTGAATGGGGCTATGTTGGACATTCTTATGCCAGAGATTGTGGGTTTTATAACTCTTTTTGCTGTCTTATCGATGTTGAGTGACACTCTATAGTTTATCGATGAATCGTTATCAAAACTATCGATAACAGAATATGCCAAAATTACGCCTAGTATTCACAAGTAAGTTAAGGCACAGGCATGTGCCGGGGGCTTACAAATTCAATGACGTCTTACGGCATAATCTTCTAAATTCAATCCCTTTCCAGAACAAATATACATAAGTTAGGAACAAGAGCGGTAAAGCATACATATGACAAATACAAAAAAGTCGGTCAAGGCCGACTATAAAAAAACTCTGTACTATAATACAACTTTGCTTAGGGCGCACACTGCAAGCACCCTTCAATGTTGTATCATGTATATAGCAGCTGAAGGCAGCGCTAATAGTCTTTTGCTCATAACTCGACAACTCTTCATCCGATCTTTACCAGTTCATTGGCGGATCGATAAATAATTCTGATTACTAAATATGTCTAGAAGGTATGAACCATCTATCTTTAAAACTGTGGGAGATATGACGTTTTTTCCAAATTGAGGGGGCGTGGCAAAAAAAAATAAAAATAAATAAAACGAGAAAGCCAAGCTAACTTCGTCTGTGCCGAAGTTTTTATACCCTTGCAAGTGCTCGCTTAAATATTTTCAAAAAAAATACTCTTTTTCCCATTTTCCAACCGATCGTTCGTACGGGAGCTATATGATATAGTCAACCGATTTGGCCAAGAATTTGTAAAATTATGTGAAAGCATGGGAAACATACAAATACAAAATTGCAGCATGCTACCATCAAAAACAAAAAAGTTTTTCTAACTAAATCTGTTTTTCAGACCTATCCTTTGTATGGCAGCTATACCATATAGTTGTCCGATTTTCATAAAACTTGGTAGAATTATAAAAAAACATAGTTAACCTACGATTACAAAGTTTGGAGACGTTTCCATTGAAAAGAAAAAAGTTTTTCTCACTAAAACTAGTTTTCCGACCGATTGTTCCTATGGGAGCTATGAGATATAGTCATCCTATCCGGTCGGTTCCGACATATTAGTAGTGTGCAGCAAAAAGAAGACTCTGTGCAAAATTTCAGCTCGAAATCTTCAAAACTGAGAGACAAGTTTGCATAGAAACAGACAGACAGACGGACAGACGGACGGACAAAGCTCAATCGACTCAGCTGGTCACCCTGATCAAGAATATATATAGCTTATGGGGTCGGAAATGAATATTTCTATGCGTTGCAAACTTCTGGGCAAAATTATAATACCCTTTGCAAGGGTATAAATGCGCTTGTTCTCTGATTATCGGAAGAAAATGGTACCTCAGCCGCGATTCTGCTTGAAGAGTCGTTTTTAACCCGTTCTTCTGATCAGTTTCCAATCAGTTTCGAGTCTTTTTACACTCGTATTTCACAAATTTCCCTAAGTGCACCGTCTTGAAGTGTATACGAATGTCCCAGATTAGATTAAAGTAGCTTTGGTGAGGTTAGATAAGGTTAAGTTAACATATAATAGGTTAACTTAGACTAGCTTAGGTAAGGTTAGGTTACGATAAGCTCTGATAAGGTTAGGTTAAACCGGGCTAAGGTTAGGATGGAATACGTTAGGTTACCTTAGGATAGCTTGGTTTATGTGAGGTTATGATAAGTTAGATAAGATAAGAGCAAGTAAGGTGAGGCTAGATCCTAACCTTATATAGCCTTACCTTAAGATAGTAATACTAGCTTAAGCTTAAGATTAGCTTAATGAAGGTTAGGTTAGGCAGAAGATCGGTGAGGTTAGGTTTGGCTAAGATATTTTAGGTGAGGTTAGGTATGGTAAACTTAGGTTAGGTTTCCTCAGCTTTGGTTAAGATAGATTCGGTAAAGTTATCAATCTTATGTTGGGTGAGGTAAGAAAATGTAGGGTAAGGTAAGTTTGGGTCAGGGAAAGCTTGGTTAAGTTAAGCTAGGTAAGGTAAGGTGGTAATGGAAACCGGGTTGACTGTAGCTATGACTGTTTTGATAGAACTTATGACATTTCAAAATAGGCGAGGTTTGTTGAACTAAGATTGGATTGGGAATACGGATTCTCCTCTCCAGCTCAAACTCTTTCACGAAATATTGTAAATATCAAGCTTAGCTCATTGACTAGCAAAAGTAAGTTGGTTAATCCGGCAGCTTAACACAACTTTCCCCATGGCAAAACCCCAGTTGATGCCTCATCCCTGCATCAGCAACTGCAGCATCATCATCATCAGCATGGCCCCGACCCAGAGCCGGGCGTTATCTGCAACAGCCATGGGGAACAATATTGTTTTCGGGCTGTTAATGCCATTGATTGCTAATAAATTGAAAACCATTTCAGCATTTTAACGCCCCAAGGTACACGACAGGCGGTGAGATTTACGGCCAAAAAAGTGCGAGTCACACACAGAGAATGGAATTGGCATTGGCAACGGTCCGAGAGTCCCTTTCGCTGCACATATGCAAAAAGCTGGTAAACAGTGCATAAAATCAAAATAAAAACTCATTTATCAACACGCACGCACGGACAGGGATGGGGATGGGGACGGGGATGGCGGCCGGGGAGCAGGGGCGACAGAGCCGGGCGTCCATCCATCTCCATCTGCAAATGTGAATCTGAGTGAGTGCGAGTATCTGGTGTGGCGGTGGCCCACGTGTTGGCCAAGGGAAAAGGTCACTAAAGCAGGTTAAGCTGCTTTTTAAATATAACGCACAACACATTAAAACCCACTCCTCAACCTGAACCTGGACCTGGGGCCACTCCTCCTGATAAGCCGGGCCACGTGCGTTTGCCAGCGCCAGCGACCAACGACTGACGAGGCGGCGACCACAGCACATTCGCCGAACCGTTCCACGACCGGCCATCGGCTGCTGTCGGCCAACATCGCTGAAGGTACGAGCGGCTCGGGCGAATCGCAGCCGAGCCACCAAACGTGGCCCCGATTGGCGCTGACTGCGACTGACATTTACGTCCGTAATCCGTTCGCTGGATTTTTTGAATTAGTTGCGTGTGGTAGCTTGTTGACATCAGTACCGGGTACCGGATGCGGATGCGGACACGTGCCCAGCTCGCATAATCAAACGGCGTCTGAACTCGACAAACAATTTTTTTTGGTGGGTTTTCCCCAAAAAATTCAGTAGAAATCCCCGCTTTTATAGTCCTCCTCCTACACACATTTTTTTTTTGTTGTTGTTGTTGTTGTTGTTCTTGTTGTTGCGCCGCCACGTGAGTGTGTGCGAGTGTGTGTGCGTGTGTGTGTGTGTGTGCGGCAACAGTTTGCCTGATTTGTACTGATTTGCCTGATCCTGAACTGTGGTCAACGATTGCCCGCCCAGCCGGCTGCCAGCCCCGCTTAGAGCTAGTTTTGTGGTCGCTTTGACGTGGTCGCGGGCAATTTGAAAGCCAACACCGTAACGCCGCGCCGATTATCATAAGTGCAGCAGCAGCCGCAGCAGGCGGCATCATCCGCATCCGCATATCTCTCGCACATTGCCAACATTTGCATTCCCATTCCCATTCACATTCGCATTCGCATTCGCATTCGCTTTTGCTTTTGCCTTGTTGTTGTTTGCAATACCCCTCTCCCCTGCCACTGCCCCTGCCACTCTCCACCATCCGTTGTTTCATTTTTGTTTTGCCCTCGTTTCCATTCCGTGTTTTAGTTGTGCCTGCACTTGGCAGTTGCCAGTTTTGCAATTAAAGACTTGGCCGCTGCGTGAATGCAAATAGAAAACAGCAACCGCTCGCACAGTTGCCAAAGTGAATGCAAAGCTAAGGAAGAAGCCATCGCTGTGGTCGGCATCATCATCGCCTGTTGCCCAAAATCCGAGTGCATAGATATCAATGAGCGTGACACAGGTGAGTGAACCGAACCAAAAAGTGATCTTATCAGTTTTTTTTTTGTTGCCTACTTATGAGGGCAGGCGAAGGGCTGGGCAATGAAGTTGTGTTAAAAAATTAATGGAGGGGAAAAGTGCTGAACATTTTTGTGAGAGATTTAGTTGTAGACTAAGAAATGGTGCTACAGTTTGGCATTCAAAGCCTGTAGTTTTTCCACTAAACATGACCTAAAATGGTTGACTTAATGCGAAGTTAAGTCACTTTGTCAGTTTATGTTGCCTACTTATTAGGGCAGGCGAAGGGCTAGTAAAGAAGTTTTGTTCAAAATTAATGGGGAAAAATGCTGAAAATTGTGGATGAAGATTTAGTTTAAGACTAAGAAATGGTAGTATAGTTGTTTTGGCATTCAAAGACTGCAGTTTTTCCACTAAACATTACTTCAAATGCTAAGTCAGTTTTACAGTTTTCTATTGCCTACTTATCAGGGCAGGCGAATGGCTGGTAATGAAGTTTTGTTCAAAATGAATGGGGAAAAATGCTGAAAATTGTGGATGAAGATTTAGTTTAAGATTAAGAAATGGTGCTTTAGTGGTTGGGCATTCAAAGCCTCCCAAAACAAGCCTTCAAACGGTTAACTTTATGCTAAAATAAGTGAACTACTTATTGAACAATTTTGCTTAGCAATTTTTCACTCACAAAGCCATTCTTTCCTAAGTTTTGTGTATTTTTTGAACATTTTACCAAATTAGACAAAATTTAGAATAATTCTGTTACTTATTTTTTGAAATGTTTCAAAAATATATGCCAAATATTTTCCAAATTAAACAAAAATATGAGAAAAATTATGCCCAAATGTGGTTTAAAAAAAAAATCGCTTAATTTTACGAGTGACCAGCTCTTCATGCAGAAGCTATAAACTGATCTTGGTGGTGATATTTTCATGTATTAGTAAATGGACAACATGCATGTTTTGAGTCTTCTAAGTTGCTTACAAATGTTAAGCTTTCGTTGGGGTGATGCGTTTGATTGATATACTTTTCCAAGCAATTAAACTGAACTTTTTACTCGGGAAGTCACCCGAAACGGAACTCATCTGTTGAGAAAATCCATTTCAAATAGATTCGATGCAGGGTTAATTGACTTTTATAAGAACTTATACAGTGCTTTGATAGGTCAAGATGCTGTCTTATCATGAGTTTGTAAAGGAAAACTATTAACATTGCATTTTAGGCTACCTTCCCTTTTTCAAAGAAACAAAAGTCAGGGAAAAAAATTGAGTAAAGTTAATATACCCTTGCAGCTCATTTATCTAACTAATTTGAAGAACTTTTCCACTGAAAACAATCAAGTTTTTCTCACAAAGACTGCTTCTCTGACTCTACTTTTCTATGACAGCTATATTACATAGATGTCCGATTTCGACCAAATTTGACAGAAACATGGAGAAGCATTAAGAACTAGTAAATATAAAGTTTGGAGGTGTTTTCTTTGAAAACAAAAAAGTTTTTCTAACTAAAACTAGTTTTTCGACCGATCATTCCTATGGCAGCTATATGTTATATTCATTCGATCCGGCCGTTTCCGACAAATGTGCAGCGTATTTGTACCAGAAGGCTTCGTGCAAAGTTTGGTGGCGATAGCTTTAAAACTGACGGAGGAGATGGCATAGCAACAGACGGACGAACAGACGGACATGGCTAAATCGACTCAGCTCGTCATGCTGATCAAGAATATGTATGCTTTATGTGGTCGGAAATGCTTCCTTCAATGCGTTACAATTATCTGGACAATTTTAATATACCAGGGTATCAAAATGTGGTCAGTTTAGGGGTGATTTCTTAGCAAACTTTCTTGTTGGCAGCTCAGCTGCTTTCGTTTCACAAGTTACTATCAAACTTGTACAGTTTGTTCCATAATTTAACTAGTAATTGACTTACAAACGAACCACGCTTGCAGATTATTGAATTTCATGATCAAATTGCATGCCACTTTTTTATTGGAAAATTGTGTTGAGCGGCTAAGCTCATTTCAGTATTGAATGGATACTTGCAGAAACCAAATTGCCGTATTTGGTATGCAGAGTAGTCAGCAGCATTACAAGAATTGCAAATGCATCCCGAAGAATGCACTGTTTGGTGTGGATTATGGGCCAGTGGCATCATTGGACCGTACTATTTTTGAAAGATGACAAATGCAGAAACATTGCTGTGAATGGAGAGCGCTACCGTGCGATGATTCGAAACTGCAACTAAAACTAAACTGAAGTTGTTCTAGCAAAAGCTTGTGATTTGATTAACGTATGCGTATGCGTAATATTTTCATCTATCAAAAAACTGTAGAGAACTTAGGCTCTAGACAGGTAAAAGTTTTGAATCGGGTGACAGTTTTAATCCTCAGAGAATCCACTTCAACCCCTGGATCGAGTGGTCTAAATTATAGAATGTTGAGAACTATTTGTACCTATTGAATCCCTTGTTTCTCTATGTACTAAACTGAGTACAAAAGGATGTTTGAGCTGGCAAATGAAGAAACTGATAAAGCATACGCCACCACCCACCATGGTTCTCTGAACTTCATTTGTATTTGACAGTTACACAAAGGACCTCAATTACATGACATTAGCCTTGCTGCTCAATTGTTTTCCAGCGGCTTTTTGTTGTCCATAGAGTCTTGACTCTCACTCTCCTGATCGTCGTCCAACAGCAATAATGTCTCGCTAAATGACACCGAACTCTGCAGGCAATGCTCCTCCTCATCCTCTTCGCTGGCCATTAGTTGATACGGATTTGGTGTGGTGTCGTGCACCTCTTCGGTTTCCTCCTCGGTATCGCTATCCGTTTCCGTATCACCCTCACAGCAGAGCATCTCATGGGCCAGCAGTGCAATGGACTCATCCGATGAGTTGCCCACATCGTTATCAATATCCGAATCGGCGTTCAAGGGACTGTACATGTACTCCGGCTCCTCCAAATCGGCGGCCGAATCGCTAAGAGCTGTGGTATGTTTTTAGGGGAAGGAGGGCAGGCGGGCAGGGAAGGTGTGGCATGTTTGCGGGTACGGGGTGTGGGGTGGGGAGGGGTTGTGGGGTTGGACTTACCTTCACTGTCATCGCTATCACTGCTGCCATTGCTGCTGTTGCTGTTGGAAATGTTCAAATCCTGGCCCAAATTGGCGCCCACCATTTCCATTTCCACCTCGAGCTGCAGCTGGGCCCTAGAGGCATTGCTACGTTTCGAGGTGGCCGCATCTCCGGCCATATTTACCTGCTGCGTCTTCTCCTGGCTGCTGATTTTCATTTCTCTCCTTTCTCTCTCTCTCTCTCTAGTTGTGCCGAAACTGTTTCGCTGCGTATTTTGAAGTGTAGCTCCCAGGCAGTTGGTTTTGGTGGGGTGGGGTCAGGGTTGAGGGGTGAGGGGGGGAGTAGTTCCTCAGGGCGGGCACAACTGGCACGTAGAGTACCGAGGGCAGCGAATTAAATTTTATGCCAACTGCATTGCCCCTTAAAGGCGGAGATGAAGTTGTAGTCCGAGTCGTGCCTGGCTAACTGCAGTCTCGCTCCTTCTCTTTCTGTCTCCCAAAAACACACACTTACACACACACACACACACACACACACTTGAACCGCAGCAAAGTTACATTCGAAATTTTATTTCCTTCGTCGCACAGTGGGGCATTTCAGCTCCAAACTGCTTATGAAAACGAAATTACACTTAAATTTCGCACCAAAATTATTGTTTTTTCTGTGTTAAGTGAATATTTTTGATTTTTAGAGAGTTTTTCCCAAAATTTAGAATGGTAAACCCGAAAATAAACCTCTTAAGAAATAAAGTTCTTAATTTTAGAAATTCGGCGATATGTATACGCTTGCAGAGGGTTATATAAAATTGTACGGATGTTTGTAAGGCATATAAGATAAAGATATATATCTATATATATATATATATAAATATAAAAGATATATATTCTTGATCAGCACGACGAGCCGAGTTGATTTAGAGATTTCCGTTTGTTTCAATGCTTTCTTCTCCATCGGTTTGAAAGCGATCTTTACCAAATTTTGCACGAAGTCTTTTAGTACAACTAAGCTGCTTATTTGTCAGAACCGGCCGGATCCGATGACTATAGCATATAGCTGTCATAGTAAGGATCGGTCAAAAACCAGTTCTTGTGAGAAAAACTTTTTTGTTTTCTATGGAAACGTCTCCAAACTTTGTATTTCTTAGTTTGCTATGTTTTTCCATGCTTTTACCAAGTTTGAACTCAATCGGACATCTATTTGGTATAGCTCCCATAGAAAAGTGGGGTCTGTAAAGTAGTTTTAGTTAGAAAAACTTTTTTGTTTGCAATGATAACGCTTCCAAGCTTTGTATTTCTTGGTTTGCTATGTTTTCCCATGCTCTTATTAAGTTTGAACGCAATCGGACATTTATATAGTATAGCTCCCATACAAAAGTAGAGTCTGAAAAGTGGTCTTAGTGAGAAAAACTTTTTTGTTCTTAATGGAATTGTCCTTAAACTTAGTATTAACTGATTTGATATGCTTTCACACAATTCCACAAAGTTTTGTCCAAATCGGTTGACTATAGCATATAGCAGCAGTACGAATGATTGGTCGAAAAAGAAGTTCCATTGAGAAAAACGTTTTTGTTATAATTAGAATCGACTCCAAATTTCTTACACATTAGTTTATTAGGCTTTTGCTTGATTCCATCAAGTTTGGTCGAAATCGGTCACCTATATAATATAGCTCGCATAGAAAAGAATTATAACAAAAGTGAGTAATGGCGAAGTCGTCGCTTTCTTTTACTTTAGACACTGTTTGGGTGACTCTTTCAGTCAGCTTATCCCCTCACCTAGCGAATTTCCTAGCGAAGGGTGGTAAGTAACATCGCTAGTGTATCATTAGTTGCTTTCTAAATCAAGCCTGACTGTTCAAGAAAACCACTTAGTTCTGTTCACTTATTCTCCCTGTAGTTAAAGCTTAAGTATTTTAGTTACAGTTCCTGTTCAACTAATTAGAGTTAATTTCAAAATTCCATTTCCCGCCGCCCCCTTACCCAACTGGCCAGGGGTTTCCAGCATCCTGGAGTTTCTCAGCATCATTTTTTTGCCATAATTGTTTAAATTTTATTTCATTAAATGTGGAGGACTGCAAGCTGAGGGGAACTGTGAAATGGCTGTCACTGTCACCCATCCCCCCCCTCCTATCCGACGCCCCCCACATCAAGGCCAGTGGCGTTGGCAGGGATTGGGATTGGGAATGGGAATGGGGTTGGGGTAGGAAGCGGATCGCTTAGCGTTAATGTCTTTCATTTATTGTCATTGTTGTTAATGTTTTTTGTGTTGTGCGTGAGAAAAAAGCATTTGCATTTAAACGTTCCCAGCAAAGCGAAACACTGTGCGGGCGTAGGGGTAGAGCGGGGAAGGCGTGGTTAAAGCAGAGATTTTGCCTGGATGATTTTTATTGCTCGTTTGTAGTAAATTTGGTGTGTAATTACAGAGAAAAGGGTTATTATGTTCGTTAACGCAGTGGAGCTGCAAGTGGACGGGAGAGCAGGGGAGTGGGGGGGGGGGCACCATTACCCCCAACAAGTGAAGGTTAGGGCGACACACAATGGTCACCAGCAGCAGCAGCAGCGGTAGCAGAAGACGCCAACAAAGCAAACTGCAACCGGAAGGCTTGGACAGCGAAAGAAGAAAAAGAGAAACCAAAAAAGAAACAAAAAATCGGGCTAAATGAAAATGTGGTGCAAAGTCCAAAAACTGAGCATGAGAAATGTTTTATATTGCGGTGGCTGTAACTGCAACTTGAATGGAAAGGGTTGAAGCAAAAATATGCCACTTTCTTGTGCTCAAATTTGGACTTTAGAAGGCGGCAGAAGAGTTTAGGTTCTGACTGGGTCAGTTGATTAGTTGATACCAACAAAAGGTGGGCCGCCCTGGTTGGGTCAGTAGCTGGTTTTATTTGTTGCCATTTTGTGCTGCCCTTAGACGCACAGTGGGGTGTGCGATCCCTCAATTGTAGATTTGAGATTTATTAGTTCTTCAAAATCTGTTTAAGTTACAATTTCAAGAAAAACGTTTTACAGAATACATTTCAGGGACACTCTTGAACCGGTTCAAAACCGGTTCTGAATCAGTAAAATATGCCACTTCGTTTGCACAACTGACTTATGTCGCTGTACTACTTTTGAACCGGTTCTGAACCAGTGAAATATGCAAATTGTAAAGTTGAAATGCTTACATTAATGTTAATGCGCTGTTAACTAACATAGAGGAAGGCTATTTAACATTAGTTCCACTGAGTAAAGGGTATTACGAAGTCGGACTGTTGATTTGTATAGCAATTTATGCTTTTTCTTGTACTTCCATCAACTCTGATCCAAATCGGACAACTATATAGTATGGCTGTCATAGAAAACGTAGGTCTAACAATGAAGAAAGTCGATCTAGCCCGACTATAGCATACTCTAAACCAACGAAATATAAATTTTGATGCTGCAGTAGCAGCTGAAAGCAGTGCTGCTACTGTGCTGCAGCAGCGAACAGTCTTTTGATCATAACTCGACAACCGTTCATCGGATCTTCATTATTCCTTCAGCTGATCGATAAGTTATCCTGAGTACTAAATATGTTTAGAAGAAATGAACCATCTATCTTTGAAACTGTGGGAGATATGCAGTTTTTTCTAAATTGAGGGGGCGGCAGGGGGCGTGTCCAAAATTGAAAATAAACTTAATCTGCCTGCAGACATAAGAAGCATATGTCCCATACATGTCAAACCTCTATCGCTTACTATCTCTGAGATCTGTGCGTTAATACGGACAGACAGACGGACACGGCTATATCGACTCGGCTGTTGATGCTGATCAAGAATATATATACTTTATGGGGTCGGAGATGCTTTCTTTTTGGTTGTTACATACTTTTGCACAAACTTATAATACTCCATGTACCTACGGTACAGAGTATAAAAAGTCGAAATATCCGGGACTAAAAGCTAATAAATCAATCCCAAAAGTTGTCAGAAGTCGGTCAATCTCTTTTCTCAGTTCAAGCTAGAATAGAATTGACTTGATCTGGGATTTGGTACGACTCTTGCTTCCCATTTTAATCCGAAACTGAAGATAAAATCCATTTATTTTAGCTCTTACCTAATATCTATTGCAGCACAATTTGTTCGAGTTTGATGAAAATCGAAAGAATCTATATACATATATACCAAAGAAGAGGCTACATCTTCCACTACTTCATTCTTCTACTACTCCTACTTAGGTCCAATCTCTGTGTGGTCCATAGAAACCATCAAGAAGCGCCTGCTGTGATGAAAACTTTGTGTTTGAATTCATTTTTCGTCACATCAAGTAGGCTTTGCCCTTTCGCTTCAATTTGGAAATTTGTCGACTAGCTAAAAACACAACGATTGCAATTCATTTCCAGTTCGACTCTCGTGCTGAGCACTTGGGGTTGTTCCTTGGAAATAATAATTTTATTATTATTTTTGATTTACTTCTTTTGTTTTATTTTGTTTACTAAATTCCTTTTTTGTGACCAGTCTTAGCTTTCTAGGACTTGTTCTTGTTCTTGGCGATTTCGCTTGATGAGCTCCAATCCTAGGGCCTAATTTTTATTCGAAAGCCTGGGCCGGGGCTACCTTGATATAAAATTGGATAAATCCAATTGTAATATCGTGTTGAGTTTCTTATTAAAACTATTTGAACAAAACCATTTTGCTGACAAGCAATCTCAGTACGACAGCATAAAGCGCCAAAAAGGTCACTGCCAGCAAAGGGACTCCATGGCATTTTTTCTGGGGTTTTGGAAAAAAATCAACATCAAATCACATCAACCTCAAAATATGAAAAGATTCAGATATTTATTTAAGAGAAAATATTTTTTTAACCATAAAACGTCAAAACAGTAAAATATATTTTTTTTTCAATTATTTTTTAGTCCATATGAAGTTATGCCATAATTTTTTAGTTTTCGCCTGGTTTAAAGGTCCTTTTTGTACTTTTTCTTACAAGTATTCTGTGGTTTTTCACCAGAGAATAAGGCATTTATTTTGTTTTTGTTTAAATTATTGAACGATTTCATAATTTAATGATTCTTCAGTTACGGTCATTAATATTTTTTGGGTAATATAAAGTTTGGCTATAATTTTTTAGTTTCAGACTGGCTAAAGAGTAACTTTTTTTTTGACTGTTTCAACCAAGTATTCTGTTTGTTCAACAGAGAATAAGGCTATTTTGTTTTTATTAAACATTTTCTTAATTTAATGATTCATCAGTCACTGTAATTAATTAAATTACAGACCCTAAAAGGTGAAATTCTAAGATTTGCTGGAGCAGTTCTTTTCTGAAGTCTATTCATGTAGAAAGGGCAAACCTTACGAAGCATTTTTGGCCTCTAGTGTGTTTACCGGAGAAGTCTGTTCTAAGGGTCGCATCTAAACACCCTAAAAGGCGAAATTCAAAGATTTGCTGGAGCAGTTCTTTTCTGAAGTCTATTCATGTAGAAAGGGCAAACCTTACGGAGCATTTTTGGGCTTTAGTGTGTTTACCGGAGGTGTTGTGGGTACAAAAAAAAACTTGTATTAAAAGTGTTATCAAAGTCCCGCCCCCCTTTCTCTCCACCCCACGCTGCCGGGCTTAATATGTCATAATTTGAATAAATTTGTTTGTTTTGTCAAAAGTGAAAAAGAGCATTCCGGGCACGCTTGCCCTCTGTTAACCACCACTCACAAGCAGCAAGGCAAAGCAGCGCTCTCACCTCCCACCTCCCACCTCTCACCCTGCTGACGGAGGAGGAGGGTGGTTACATAATTATTTGATGTCTGCTCCAACTCCAGCAGTTGCTAGTCGTGGCTGTGGGTAACTTCCACTTAAATCCGGCTCTCGACAGTGGAGCAAATTTTACGCGACGTAATCGTAATATGATTATCGTGCTCCATAATCCCGACCTAACCCCACGGCCTTCTCTCTCTCTCTCTCTCTGTGTGTGTGTGTGTGTGGGGATGTGTTAAATAACTTCCTTCCGGTGGTGACAACATCACCCGGACCCCGGCTCCCTTACTCGGTAGCGGTAGTCGGTAGTTCATACTCGTATATCCGCTTCCGCCAAATGACGCCGCAGAAATGTTCTAAATCTCATATCATCATTTACGCAGTAATTTTTGAGAAGCCCAGCAAAAGGGATACACTGAACCAAACTCTGCAGCTTCAATTCCCAAATTTCTTATGTCAAGTTGGTCATATTCTTTGATTTTTTGCGGATTTTTACAAGTGTAGCGACTGAGGCGTCTCATCAGTGACAGAGTCATCCATCCATCCCTACCCGCCGCCGCCTGGCACATTCCATAATAAACAAAGCTTCAGCTCGCAACTCATGCGAGTCAACTCTCGACTCCGACTGTGTGTGTGTGTGAGGAGCAGGGGGAGGGGGGTTGCACGTCCATCCGGACGGGGTCTGGGGTCTGAGGTCTGGGCTTTTTCTATGCTCCGAGTGTCCTTATTTTAATCTCGACACAAGTTAACAGCATTGTTGGCAGCCGCGTGCCATCCGTGTGCTCCCTCCGCCCCGCCCCTCCTCCCCCCCCCCCTTCGCCAGACACATCAACATAATGCGCCCAGCACTCGGTATTTTGTCCTAACCGCAGCTCCACCTCGGCCTAACTGCTCCCCGCTCGCTGCTTTCATACCGCCACTCCCCACCCCTCCCTGCTCGTCATTAGCAGTTAGCATTCAGACAGCGTCGACGTCTCTCTCCCGCTCCCGCTCCCGCACTCGCTCTCTCACTCTCTCTGTTCATAATGTTATGATGGCTAAAAGCTAATTGTGTTTGTCTGTGTTGTAGTTGGTGACATTTGCTTGCTCTCTGCTCTCAGTCAACGGGCACGTCGACAGCGACCGACACAGAGACAGAGACAGAGACAGAGACTCGGCATTAAGTGTCAGTGGAGTGCGTGATCCTTGTAAGTCGTCTAGTTACACATGTTTTTATAACCTGGCCTTTTGTTTGTGGGCAAATATTGAAGGGTAGATGCGTTAAGTGAACAGCCAAAAGGGAAACGAAAGGACTGGTTGGAGGTGAAAATCTCAAATTTTAAGTTTAATTTTTTAAATTCTTGAATGGAATAAGGGAAGCCTTGCTGTGCCTTTTAAAATGATAATGATAACTTTATGATACCCTGTTTACCCATTTTGAATGCACAGAGCGAGCTTTAGATTCTTCTCTCTGTACCAAAGTTACACAGCGTATATTTAGTTTGTACACTTAAATAAAAACAGCCGAAATCGCTCTAAAATTTAGAAATTCGCCTTAAAAACGAGGTAAATTCTTATATTAGGACAAAGACTTTCTAAAACTGAGAAAATATTTTCTAAATTAAAGAAAAACCTTTTCTAAATTTAAAAAAATAACTTTTATAAATGAAAGAAAGAAAAATGAAACGAAAAGGAAAGTTAACTTCGCCATGGCCGAAGTTTGTGTACCCTAGCATTACAATTTTCTAACTTAGACTACTTTTCGAACCATACTTTTCTATGGCAGCTATACTATATAGTTATCCGATTTCGACCAAACTCAACAAAATAATGGAAAAGCATAGTAAACTAAGAAATACAAAGTTTGAAGGCGTTGCCATTGAAAACCAAAAAGATTTTCTCACTAAAACAAGTTTTTCGAACGATCGTTCCTATGACAGCTATACGCTATAGTCAACCGATTTTGACCAAACTTTGTAGAATTGTGTTAAAGCATATCAAATATATAAATGTTAACTTTAAGCACTTTTCCTAGGAAAACAAAAAAGTTTTTCTTACTAAGACCACTTTTCGAACCCTACTTTTCAATGGGAGCTTTACTATATAGTTGTCCGATTTCGACCAAACTTAGTGGAATCCTGGGAAAGCATAGCAAACTAAGAATTACAAAGTTTGGAGGCGTTTTCATAGAAAATAAAAAAGTATTTCTCACAAAAACTAGTTTTTCGACCGATCGTTCCTATGACAGCTATATGCTATAGTTATCCGATCCGGCCGGTGCCGACAAATGTGCAGCCTATATGTACCAAAAGACTTGTTGCAAAGTTTGGTGAAGATAGCTTTCAAACTGACAGAGGAGGAGGCTAAATCAACTCAGCTCGACATGCTGATCAAGAATATATATACTTTATGAGGTCAGAGATGCTTCTTTCTAAGCGTTACATACATCCGTACCATTTTGTAATACATTTTGCATATTCATTTTAAGGCCAAGTTAAAAGAAAGCATCTGCCACACCATAAAGTATTATATATATATTCTTGATCAGCATCAACAGCCGGGTCTTTAAGGCATTTAAACTCGAAGATCTCAGATATGGTAAAAGATAGAGGTTTGAAATGTAGGGGACATATATTACTTATACTTACAGGCAGACTACGTTTATTTTCATTATTTGCCACACCCACTTTCGTTCTTACAATTGAACAAACTCCTCATATCTTAAACAGTTTTATAGATATAAGGTTTGTTTCCTTTAGACTTATTTAGTTCACAGTATTATAAAACGATTCTTTGAAGAAAAGATAAAGATCGGATAAACTGTAGCCGAGTTATGTGGAAAAAGCTATTTGCAGCAGCAGCGCAATAGCAGAGCTACTTTCAGCAGCCTCAAAACTCTTACTGGGCATACACTTTTGTTAGTAAAGACCAACTTTATTACTTGTTTGTGGTGTTTTCGGGGAATAGACTCAGAATAAGTTCCTAAATTTATACATATACCAGCGAGGTACGGCCTAATATACATTAGAGTGGTCCTCCCTTGTGGGTAAGATTATAAAGTCAGAGTTTTAAAGTGCATACTAAGCTTGAAATGAGTTAAAGACAATAAAACTTCAATTTTCTAGCTGATGCTGATGATATCACTCATACGCAGTGTTGAGATTGACTTAGTTTAACTTAAAAATACTACCTTGCCTTTAACTTAAGGAAAATTTCCATTTCAAATAAGGAAAATCCGAGAATTACTTAGGCCGAGCAATATTAAAGCTTCTGCTCTCACAAAGAACTGAAAGCGCTCGAGGGGGGCCACAGCTACTGCCACTTAAGCTTATATGCACACGCACACACACACACACACACACACTACCTCTGGCACCACAGGCCTTTAACTTGATATGCTCGAGTAGGGTACTCATTGGCACCAAACTTCAATATCCTTGTCATTGTGCTAGTTTTTGGTATAGTCGTTGTCATTAACCAACCTCCTCCTCCTCCACCCATCTGCTAGTTGTGGTGTGTCATCCACAAAACCAACTCAAAACTTGGTCTGGCCCAACAGGATCACTTAATCAGCTCCCCTCCACCTGTCAAGGGGACGAAATCTGTGACAAATCGCCAAGTGACTGGGCTGACAACAAGAAGTGTCATCATTAACGAGGCAAACAAATGATAAGGCCAAAGTGAAGGCGTCAAGAACTTTTTGGCAAATTAAATCACAGACAGGCTAGTTGACTAGTTGAAGGAGGAATGGAGCAGGAGCAGGAGGAGGAGGAGGAGGAGGAGTCGGAGAAGTAGGACCGCAAATTCAAGCAAAAATGGTATTAAATAACAGTTAATTACGTTGTCGAAGTCAACACTGACTGCAAATAAATTGTTGGACCCCAGCAAAGTCTGCAAGTGTGTGTGTGTGTGTGTGTGTGTGTGTGTGGGCAGGCGGCTTAGCTTTTATTTGTGTGGGCCCTGACTTGGTCTCGTGTGCGCGGTGGGAGGGGAGGGGTGGGAGAATTGCTGGCCAAGGCTGCTGAGGTCAAAGCTAAATGGTTGATGTTGAATTAATTAATGATATGCTTGAATGATTGATTATTTGACTAAATGATTGAATTATTGTGGCCCATTCCGCCCCCGTCTGCTCTTCACATGCCGGCAAACTGTGTGCCACCTTTGACCTTTTGCCCATAATTCAGGCCAAAAGCAATCTTTTCTTATTCTCCATGAATGAGAAACCAATAAACAGCTCAGCTTGGTCACCGCCCACTTGTGACTGGAACACCAACGCTTACAGCTTAGGATTTGCCTATTTTTGTAACAAATTTTATTTATGAAAAGGACAGCAAGAATTTGGGCCAAGCGACCCAACAGATTTGTCTATAATACCGAGAAAAAAAAAAAAACAAAACCATAAAAATGTTGTGTGGGCAGCAGTTTTAACAGAAACAGCTTGGAATTTGTTAACTGAGAGACACAAAAGTCAAGAATTTCTTTAGGCGATTGAGTACAGTTCTTGATTCGGGTATGAATCTTTAAATCAATCCCTTTACATGTTTCTGTCTCGCAATTCTAACTAATGACTACAGAATGCATCAGGAGGCAGTTGTCACATTTGGTATTTCATGGCTAAAGTTTATCCATCACCCACTTTGCGATTGAAATTTCATATAAGGTAACTCGACAAGATCTTTGTTCAATCTCAGATCTCTAAGTTAAGCGGTTTGGGCTTTGAGTGGGTAATCCTTTGCATTGTAAGGCAATCATTCTAATAAAACTGTTTATGAGCAGATTGATTTTATCAGGCTGCAGATGGATATTTATAGTTTTGAATTGGTTAAACTACAAATTTTCAGTTCATACAGCAAATGTTGGGATTATAACTTAAATTATTTCTAAAATTTTTAAATCGTCTATAACATTATTAACCCAGAGACCAATCCTTTTCAAACGAAAAGAGTTCATCTAAATTAACACAACCGTATGGTTGGGTATAGGGCAAATGAATTACTTCAAAGCAATAAATAATTACTCGATTATTTATATAATGAAACAACAATGGGTACTCTCCAGCTCACAAGGCAAAAACAACTCGAGCATGGCTAAACGAGAAAGCTAAGCTAACTTCGTCTGTGCCGTAGTTTTAATACTTTATGTTTATATTTTTAAAAAACACTCGTTTTCCCATTTTCCGACCGATCGTTCGTATGGGAGCTATATGATATAGTCAACCGATTGGGCCAAAAATTTGTTAAAATATGTGAAAGCATGTGAAACAACCAAATACAAAATTGCAGGATGCTACCATTAAAAGAAAAAAAGTTTCTCTAACTAAGACTGTTTCTCAGACCTATCTTTTGTATGGCAGCTATACCGTACAGTCGTCCGATTTTAATAAAACTTGGTGGAATTATAAAAAAACATAGAAAACCTACGATTTACAGTTTGCAGACGTTCCCATTGAAAAGAAAAAAGTTTTTCATCCTAAAACTAGTTTTCCGACCAATTGTTCCTATGGGAGCTATGAGATATAGTCATTCGATCCGGTCGGCTCCAACATATTAGTAGTGTGCAGCAAAAAGAAGACTCTGTGCAAAATTTCAGCTCGATTGCTTTAAAACTGAGAGACTAGTTCGCGTGGAAACAGACAGACGGACAGACAGACAGACGGACGGACGGACAGGCAGACAGACAGACAGACAGACGGAGGGACGGACGGACAGACGGACGGACAAAGCTCAATCGACTCAGCACGTCACCCTGATCAAGAATATATATAGTTTATGGGGTCGGAAATGAATATTTCTATGCGTTGCAAACTTCTGGGCAAAATTATAATACCCTTTGAAAGGGTATAAAAATAATCTTGTACCAAACTTTTGTTCACGGGTAGCCCAGACCTGAACCTTGAGACTACGGCTGGCTCTGGTCGGCACCCAAATATGGAGTCTCTGAAGCGCATCCTTGTCCTTGTCTGTGTTCTCCAATGCAGGAGGCTAGCACTGCGTTTGATAAGTGACCAGAGAGAAAACTTGTACCAAGGCGAATCATTTCGAATAACTTGTTCTACGATTTGTGACCATAAAAAACAGATGAAATAAATTTTGAAAAACATAATATTCAGTCGTTTTCAATTTAAGACCACAAAAAGGTAAATTTTACTTAAAAAAATATCAGCAAATACAATTTTATGTACTAAAAATCTTCATATTTTTAGCGGATGTTTCCTTGGGAAGGTTTCCTAAACTGTTAAACTGAACCTCAATTGTAGCAAAGGTTGTTTGGTTTCAAACCTAAGCACTGCGCTCAAAAGAAAACGGACGGACAGACGGACATGGCTATATCGACTCGGCTATTGATCCTGATGAAGAATATTTATACTTTATGATATCGGAGATGCTTCCTTCTGCCTGTTACATACATTTGCACGACTTTAGTATACCCTTTTTACTCTACGAGTAACGGGTATAAAAAGAGCATCAAATATGAAGAAAGATAGCTCTTCTCTTGGTTTGTGTAAACAAAGGTGATGTGATAACAGATAAATGAAATTAATAGAGAGAACTTGTTCTTAAGTAAGAATGGGACAAATGTAGCTTGCTTTAAATCAACAAAATCAATTAGTTGAAACATGGAGGCGTTGCCACCTTAGCAGGTTGCCTGCCTTAAACTTTTCATTAAAAATGAAAATATATTGACAGGGGCCCTTCAATATCAAGTACAGAACATGGTTAGGATAAGTCAGAATAACAAAAAAAAAAAGTAAAAATAAAAAAAGAAACTTCACAATGCACAAATCAATTTAAAATAAATAAGAAAAACCCAAATAGAGGAAAATGCAAGTTTCATTCTCTTTTGGCTTGGTTTCCGGTTTCCGGCCGAAAAATGTAAACGTATTTCCTTCGACATTTTCTCATAAATTAAGCAACAGCTCAAACTATACTTCACTCTACAAGAGATCGCGAAGTATGGCGAAGTGGGCCCTTTTTTTTTTGGGCAAAAAATAAGAAATACGTAAAATCAATTAAGAAACTCAACAAAATGCAAGCACACATCGGTGCGGAGGCAGGTTATTGAAACAGCCCATTGCATATCAAAAAACAAAATGTTATTAAGAAGAAAACAAGTAAATAAATATTTTTGGGAATTTTATTTTCCATTTTATGATGTGTGCCCGGCACAACAGTTGAACGAGAAATGAATTCGGGTCGTTGGGGTTTTTGCTTAGTCAAATAAAATGGAAATGAAAAGCCTACTCGATGCAGTCAGTCAGTCAGTCAGTCAGTCAGTCAGTCAGTCCGTCCGTCCGTCCGTCCAAATGTTGTCAATTAATTCTAAAGCATTTAAAGGAATGTTTCAACTCCAACATGGCTGCACCTTGAGCAAATACTGCGTTAAATACACACAAGCAGAAGGTAACCATTTCAGGGAATTAGTTTTCCCCCAGACACAAGCAGTGGCCAAAGTGGTTGAAGATAATTTCCAAAGCCGCAGCAACAGCTGCCAGCAGCTGCAGGCCATCAGTCACAAAAAGTTTCTTTAAGTCTGCAAGGGGCAAGGAGCACAGACACTTCATTAATGATCGACTGCAGCTGGCGGTTGGGTTGATCACAGGCCAGCGCATCAGTAGCCCTTAATTTAATTGCAGTTTTGGCCACTCGCCAGTGTCCTGTGTCCTCTGTCCTGTGTCCTGTGTGCATGCCTTATCTTTTCACCCAAATGCCTGTGCAAAATGTCACTAATCAAATTATGAAATGTTTGCTTTAACCAGTATACAATGAGCAATGCTGATGTCCTGATGGATAAGCGCACACACCCAGAGAGAGCGACAGAGAGAGAGAGAGAGAGAGAGAGAGAAAAGTTAATATGTCAGGCATATCCTGGCCCCCACTTAAAGCCGTTCACAACACTCAACAAGATGGCTTCACACTCTTAGGGGCTTAGTTGTGTCTAGTTTGGCCTGTGCCACATTTTGTGGCTTCATATTCTCAGTCTATTCCCCAGGATGCGTGCACAAAAAATCAATGTGAGTAGCTACACTTGGTTACCTAAGCCAATTGCGTATTAAATTTCCCCAGAATTTAATGGAAGCCTTCAGCGGTCTTAATACATAATTGATTAGTTGATTGAATTTGCTTATAATACCCAGAGAGTCCTTGACTAGTTTATTGGTCTCTTTCATTGAAAAGTTTCAGCCTCTTTGGGCATATTCTATTCAGTATTCATTTCAAAGGCAGACCTCGTATATTATACAAAACAAAGTCAATGCCCACTGCACAAATAAAACCTTTCATGTTTAGTTGAATTTTTGTAGAATTTGTGGTATAGAAAACACTTGATTCAAGTATTTTTGTATTCATTTTAAAACTAATTAAAACTTGGAGCCGTAAAGGAACCAGTACAGTTTCGTAATGTGTAGTTGCTTTAAGATCAAGTAGTAGTCAATTATTTGATTACCAATCGTTAGTGCGGTGATGGGTGCTTGCTAGGGTGTAGAGTGGTAAGCTGCAGAGAGATGTAGAGCCTTCAACTTATATTATACTTAAAAAATAGAGGAAAGTTAACTTCTAGCACGTTTTGTTCTGACTAAGACTACATTTCGGAGCTTACTTTTCTATGGGAGCTATACGAAATAGAAGCCCGATTTTCACCAAACTTCATCAAACTATGGAAAATCATAGCAAACTAAGAACTACAAAGTTTGGAGGCGATTCCATTGGAAACAACAAAGTTTTTCTCTGTAAGACTACTATTCAGACTCCACTTTTCTATGAGAGCTGTACCATATAGATGACCGATTTCGACCACACTTGGTGAAATCAGGAAAAAACATAGCAAACTAAGCTATACAAAGTTTGGAGGCGTTAACATTGAAAACAAAAAAGTTTTCCTCACAAAAACTAGTTTT
This sequence comes from Lordiphosa andalusiaca, assembly GCA_035044965.1. Lineage (NCBI taxonomy): Eukaryota > Metazoa > Arthropoda > Insecta > Diptera > Drosophilidae > Lordiphosa > Lordiphosa andalusiaca. Next base: position 55,860 of record JAWNNM010002471.1, on the reverse strand, counting down.
TAGACCGATCGTTCTTATGACAGCTATATGCTATAGTCGTCCGATTCTGGCAAAACTTTGCAGAACTATGTAAAAGCATATCAGATAAATAAATGTCAATTTTAAGAACATTTCCATTGAAAATAAAAAAGTTTTTCTCACTAAGATTGCTTTTCAAACTGTACTTTTGTATGACAGCTATACCAAATAGATGTGTGATATCGACCAAACTTAGTGTAATCATGGAAAAGCATAGAAAACTATGAAATACAGAGTTTGGAGGCGTTAACATTAAAAACAAAAAAGTTTTTCTCACAAAAACTAGTTTTTCGACCGATCGCTCCTATGACAGCTATATGCTATAGTCATTCGATCCGGCCGATTACGACAGATGCTTAACGCATTTGTACTAAAAGACTTCGAGCAAAGACAACTGCGATTCCGACCACTGCACACTGGGCTGGAAGTCCCAATTTTTGGCATAAAGTCACCAAATGTATAGAATCGTGGAGTTAAAACTTAGTGAATTTGTTAGCCACAACCAAAATATCATTTGGAAAAAGTTTTAAGCCAATCCGACCACACCTACCTAACTGATCATATGGGCCCACATGGCGGATGCGTAATATAATTTTAATTATTTTCATGTTTTATAATTTTTTTTTTAAGTTTTATATTATTGTTTGTTTTGGAGTTTCCGTTTTGCATGTTTATGTGTTCAGAAACCCCTTTAAAAGTGACGTTTTTCTCGACTATTAATTAGCCACTCATCAAGTATACGACCTAGGCTGAGCTTTATTTTTCCCAAAGGTCGTAGAACGGGCAAAATCGTGCCAAAATGTTGATAAATACAAATTTTACATTTTAAAATAATTACATTTATGTTTTAAGTTGACAGGAGAAAGTTGTTTTGACTAAAAAATATTGTCATTTGATATTTGACTTTATGCCAATTATTTGACTTTCGCATGAGAAGCTTATGCTAGAAAGATAATTTACACCGCATTGACCCCCCCAAAGTAATGCATCAGTGAGTGTCAGAGAGAGACAGATGGCCTCTCTTCTTGGGGTGCCCTGATTTACACCATACCAAACCCCACCCCACCCACCTCTCACAAACAAAAGCGATCAAACGCCGTTCTTGCTCTCACTCTCCCGCTCTCAGCTGACGGCAGCCCCCCCCCTAGCCGCATGTACTTAGTATGGGAGAGCGTAAGTGCAAGTGCAACGGTGAACTGAGAGCATGATAGAGACACTGCAGCTTCGCTCTACAAAACGGTGAAAGCTCTGCAACTCATAAAAGTGATTTCTGTCCCCATTTTTGGTGGCATTGAACTTTAACTCGCTTAACTAAAGTTGTTTTTTGACCAACAACAATACATACATAACTAAAAAAAAAAAAAAAATAATAATAATAATAATAACCATCAACAAGTTATTAAAGGCCAAATGGCAATGGCATTGGCCATGCCAGCTATTTCCGGAGCATCATGCGAGTGGAGTTCCATCTGCGTGTGTGTCTGTCTGTCTGTCTGTGCGTGTGTGCGTGTGTGTTTGGAGCATGCCTAAGCCTAGATGAGTGTGGCGTTTTATTTCGTTTGCCATTTTGTGTATTTTATGTTGTTTGTGAACGGCTCAGCCGAAACCTTTTCACTTAAAGCCTTCAACTTCGACACAAAAACACCTGACATGCAAAATTTATACGCAGATTAGTTGGCGCAACACAAACAGAGACTGGAGTCCTGAGACCTGAGACCTGAGAATAGGCAGTGACAGAGAGATGTACATGCAGTCAGGGATTGCTGGCTCTGGCCGAAAATAGCTGCTTGTTAATCATTAATAATAAATAATGGCCCAGGTAGAGGAGTAGAGTTGCAGCTGCTTCTGCCGCTGCTGCAACGAACAAAGCCAAAGCAATATAATAACTAAAATTACCCGAAAGAGAATTTCCAATGAGGCGACGTCGCCAGCACTTGGGCGTTGGGGTCGGGAAGGGGGGGGGGGGGGGGGGGGGGGGGGGGGAAAGGGGATGGCAGCAGCAGCAGCAGCAGCAGCAGCTTGTTTGAAATGTTTAAATGCACAAATCAAATATGCAAGCAGTCCACAACTGCCCCAAACACCACCTGATGTTGCTTAAATCCTTGAGAGCTGCCGCTGCAGCACGAGCTTTTAATTGAACATTGAGTTGGCAGTCGGAGTTAGGTGAAAAAGTGTTGCCGGAGCGAGCAGGGAGGTCCGTGACAGGACAACTGAAGACTTGAGCCTTGGCATTTCGGGTCAGCACAATAATAAATAAGCACAGGCATAAATGCGTGACATTATAATTGGAAACCAACAATGCAACGACTCGGGGAATAGAGCACAGCCAGAAAGCGTCACAGGTAAAGGAAGGGAGCTGGAGGAGGGGTCGGGAGCGGCAGAGAGAGGAAGAGCCTTAAAGGCTAAGACCCAGACAGCTCGAATGCATCTACAGCAGATGCTTTCCATTTGACATAAGCCTAAGCTAAGTTTTCTCGCACACAAAGCAAAGAAATCCAAGTTAACTAGATGAAAGTTTTGTAAGAGATTTAATAAACAACAACAATGTGGAGGAGCACAATGCTGCGGGGGGGCCCCAACTGCTTTAAGTGTGACCAGGTTTTGGGTTTATTATAAAGTTGGGCATTCTTTAACACAATTGTAAGCCACACAAAAGTGTTGGTTTAGTGATCAGACTGCCTCTTCGGGGAAAAGCACCAAAATTCACTTTTTTCACTTAAGCTGCCTTGAAATTCTCAAGCAGTTATAGCCAGGCTGGCTTGAGAAGGCATTTACCGATGTGCTTTTGATAGATTTGCTTAGATAAAAACTTTATGGTTTATTTGATGATAAAAGAAACACAAATTAGTTTCTTATGAATTTCAAATGAATGTTCACTGGAATGTATCAGTAAGGGAAAAAATAGGTGCGAAACTCATTTCGGCAGCACTTAAACTACTCTGCCTAGCCTTCTATTGAAAGTGTAATACTTTTCTTTTCACCTGGAAGCCAATAGGAAGCCTAGTGTACAGAATATACCAGCAGTGGCCGCGCTGTATACGCTTCAGGCGCATTTTATGTTGTTTCGCGCAAAGCGATTGCCAAGCGTGAGGGACTCACGCTTAATGAAATTGCAACAACAACTTTGTGTGTGTCTCTCTACTCTTTCTCAACAAACACAAGTATACATAGCCATCTGCAGCGTTGATTTTGTTATCATCGTGTACCTCACACAGCCACACGCACACAGACACACTCTGTTTTACTTGTGTTGGTAAATGCGCGAGCATTGGGTGCTATTGGGCACCTCTGCTTATCTTCTGTTATCTTCGAAATAAACGAAAGTATGTGTTTTGAGAGCATGCCCCCAAAATTTGGCATCTGTTTTCGTATTTTCGCTTGTTGAGATCTCAAATGAGATGTGTGAAAACTACTTTAGTTACCTTATAAGAGAACTCAGGTTCTGCAGCTTTTCATATATTTTTGTGCTTCTCAGATTAGCTATGACACTTGTCTGATTTGTCATTTGAGAAACTTTTAACTGATATCGGACAAAAAAAAAGCTTTTGTAGGTTCAATATTCCAAATTGGGTGTTATGTGGTACTTTTTCGTAACTTATTGATTCGTCAGTCACGGTTAAGAATGTTTCAAATCATTCTTTTTATTGTAATTTCTCTACTGTTCTTCTCTGAGCTTGTTTTTAAGTTATTCGCTTAGTACTTCTCTTGGTTGAGGGAATAGATCGCCGCTCAAGTTAGCCAGCAGCTTTGTGGGTCATTGCTCTGTTACCGGGGGGCTATCGGGGGGAGTGTAAGTGTGCTTGGCCTCAAGTTCTTAGCTGCGCTTGAGTAATAAACGTTAATATACTGCCATGATATGGTCACACCTTTGGGATCAGAGATTAAATCTCTCTCTCTCTCTTTCTCTCTCTATCTATCTCTGTCTGTCTCCGCCTGGGTAGCACTGCCATATACATTACCTGGCGGGTGGGGGGTGGGGGTTTTGGTATTGCCATCTTTTGGTTGGCTTCTGCTTATCTCTGCATTTCTGTTAGTTTGGCCAACTCATAAGTTTTTAAGTGTCGCATAGCTACACTCAGTCGAACTCTAACTGAAAACTCGATTCTCGCACAATTGCCATTTTGCTTAACTTTCTCGTCTGTTTCTGTGTTCCTTTATTTGTTTTTTTTTTTTCTTGCAGTGCCACGCCCCCCTAACGCCTACAGAGCCTGGCAACGGCAGCAGAAGAAGAAACATAAATAAATATGATTAAGCTTAAGAATATATAAAAAAAAAAAATATATAAAAAAAAAGAAGAAAGAACGAAAAGAACTATAAGAAAGAAAGACAGAAAGAAGAAAGTTCAAATGAAATAACGCAATATAAATACATAAATAAGTAAGAAACGAGGAGACAAGCACCAGCCGAAGCCAGTCCAAGACGCAGCCCAGCAGCAGCAGCAGCAGCAGGAGGATAGGAGCCGCAGCCGCAGCAGCCGGAGCCGGAGCAGTACGGAAGGAAGGAAGGCGGAGCAGCAGCCGGACAAGGACAAGAGAGAATCGAGCTCAATTACGCCGCCAAACTGTCGTGTCAGCAACAACGTGAAATGTGCAATTCCTGGCTGCTGCTCATAATTGCGCTCTCTGTTGTCGTCTGCCTGTGGAACTCGCAACAAACCGAAACATCCAAATCATGCCCAGCCGAGTGCATCTGCTTGTCCCAGACTCAAGTAAGCTTAACAATGTTATAGTAGCAGGGCGGCGGGGTGGTGGGAGGAGCGGATTTCTGCACAGTGGCCCGAGACACAACTAAGCTTAATCAGGTTGCCGGCGTTGCCAAATCAGGAAACCACTGTGCCAAGGGTCACTTGAGCAGTTGTAAGCAATTGTATCATCATCATCAACAGTCCAAAGTATGAGCATCTCTCTGGGGGTAACGGCTGGTCAGAGTTTGGGCACAGCTGCCACGGCAGCTCCTCCTGCTCCCGCTCCCGCTCCTGCTGCTACTCCTACTCCTACTCTTAAGGCTGTCCTCCTACTTAAGTTTCCTCTTTTGGGTTTTTTTTTTTGGTGATGAGCACAAAAATTAAATCGAAAAATGCAGTAAAAGTGTAGTAGTAGTTTTTTCTTTGAGGGCTTTGCTTAGAATTGCCAAAGTGAGTTTAGTAACCAACTGGTAGCATCTAAGTGTACTTAAATTGAGTATGAATCATTCTTTACAAACTACAAAAAGAAACATAATACTTGAACCATGGGGTTTCCTGCTCAGCTACTCTTACAAAAGCTCCAGATGACTTTGAAACTGTTCGAGAGACTACAGATTCCAACTTGGACTTACTTTTTACAAGCTAGAGGTTAGAAAACCCAGAGCACTACGAAACTGTACCAGAGACAAAGGAATTATGTGTTAGGAGGGCTCGTTGGAACTCAAAACATTTCGAAATTCATTCATTAATCATCAAATTCAACTTGTACACTCAAAAGAACACCATTGGCAGAGTTCTAGATGAATAGATGAAGTTTATAATGTCATGTACTTAAAATTTCAAGTATTTCTGGTAATTGGAAGTACTTAAATGTAGGGAAAAATGTTAAAAAAATCCGTAATATTATTGAAGTAATAGCACACCTTCTTGAATCAAGAACTTTCTGTACTAACTATAATCAGTATTATATAGAAGTGGTTAAAGTGGTTAAAAATCGTTCCATTTTTGAGCTTCTCTGGGTTTGAAATTCCCAACTGGTTGTAACATTTATGTTAGGTTGATGTTAGTTGGTAGCTGTTCGACCCACAGTATTACCAAAGACTCTGTAACACAATAAGCTGTGTAAGGGACAAACAAGTATTTAACAGGCACAATTTATAGCGTGAATTTTCATAGTGGACCCTCGATTTTGCATTAGTATGCTGTATGTGTGCATTAAAAAACAAGACTATAAAAATAAATGACAATACCAGAGTCGAGCTTTCTCAATCTCTTGACTTGTGTGCTTCGAATATTGGCACCAGAGAAAGGGATCTACAGTTTAGCGCCGTATTCGAACGGCACAGTTTTTGAGAAGCTTTTTATGCCCTGTTTCCATAAAAAATACGAAAAAGGGGATCATAAAGTTGTGCGAATGTATGTTACAGGGAGAAGAAAGCATTTCCGACCCCATAGAGTATATATATTCTTGATCAGCATGAACAGCCGAATCGATAAAGCCATGTTTCGTCTGTCTGCATGAACGCCTCGATCTCAGAGACTATAAGATATAGAGCCACACATTTTTGCATGAAGGTAAGTGTATACCTCCTTCACATTTCACAGTACTAATGTTTGATATAATCGTACTCAACCCCTCAAGTCTGAACCAAATGAAATGACTATATGCCACAGCTCTCATAGAAAATCGTTTCAAAAACTAGTTCTAGTAAGAAAAACTTTGTTGTTTTCAATGGCAGCGTCTTCAAACTTGGTATTTATTAGTTTTCAATGCCTTTTCGTATTTCCCCCAAGTTTGATCAAAATCGGACAACTATATGGTATAGCTGCCCTAGAAAAGATGGCTTCGAAAAAAGACTTAGTGAGAAAATGTTTTTTGTTTTTAAAGCTTATGGTCTCAAATTTGGTATATAAGTATGTCAAATGCTTTTAGTCAGTTCTACAAAGTTTGATCAAAATCGAATGACTATAGCATATAGCTGTCAAAGGAATTATTGTTCCTAAAACAAGGTTTAGTAAGAAAAACTTTTAGACTGTTAAAGGCAGCCTCTTTAAACTTTTGGACCAATGATTTTTGATAAAAATACCTAAAACTATCAAGTTGGAACCAAATCGGATGACTATAATATATAGCTGCCATAGGAATTATTGTTTCTAAAACAAGTTTTACTAAGAGAAACTTTTAGGTTATCAAAGACAGCCTCTCCAAACTTTTAGACCCATGATTTTTGATAAAAATACTTAATACTATCAAGTTGGAACCAAATCGGATGACTATAGCATATAGCTGCCATAGAAATACTTGATTTAAAAACAAATTTAAGTATGAAAAAACTTTCCTGTTTCAATGGAAACTTTTGTAAACTTGGCCACCACCAAGATTAGAACCCAATTGTAGCACTATACCATATATAACTGCCAATGGTTGAGTGGCAATTTTTGTCAGGATATTCCAGCTTTGGCTTTCTGCTAACTCAACTCATTTTTGGTTGGCGGCTCTTTGTGTGCTTGCCAAAGCGTATTCAATTGTCTCCCACGAGGGCCACGGTGTAGCACGCCTAATGCGCATTCTTATTACCATTGGGAGAACTGTGGCCCAGCCCATCATCATTCTCAAGCTCATTCCTCAACCTCATTCTGGTGCTTGTCATTTTGTACCCAAATTGGGAACTTAAGTGATTTCATTATTCCGGATTATGGACAATGCAATGATTTACTTCAGACCCAAGCTGTCCCTCCCCCACCCTTCTTCCCATGCTGCTCTGCTCTGCAGTAAACTGTATTTAAGCAACAAAATTAGTTTAGCGGCCCCAACAGCAACAACAACAACAACAACAGCAACAACAACAACAAAAGTGTAGCCCAGTTTTTTGGGGTCAGTCCTGGTTAAAGTTCAACGAAAAGAAATTTCATTAAATCGAACAAAGCAACCAAAAAAAAACCAGCCAGAGAAAAAAAAGGCAACAGCATTGCGAATTGAAGAGGAAGTAGACAAAACGAAGGAAACTTTTAATTCGTTCATTTAAAAAGGTGAAGCGTATGAAAATTGTGTAAATGTTACGCAGGCGGAGAGGGGCACGCAGATTGTAGATGCAGGCGGCAGCAGACAGTAGACAACGACGACGACGACAACGACAACGACAACGACAACGACAACGTGACAACCGATGGACAGCCGGGCGGAGGCTGGGGCCAAAACCCGGGTCAGCCCCTGACATAGACAAAGGGACGACCGTACCGCCCCGCAATCCCAACCCACCCAAGTCCAGGGAAACGCACACATCAGCACATAATAGTTATAAAAAATGAAAGCACAAAGAAGAATAGCCGAAAAAAAACCAGCGCGCCACCCACGGAAAATGGGCGACAACCAACAGACGGAAAAGGCAACAAAACAATGCAAGACATGGCGGGGCCAAGCGGACGGGCAGGGGGGGGGGGGGGGGGCGAGTCCCTCGAAGCGCACAAAAATTCGATTTAATTTTATTTGCAGCAATAAAGCCGCAAATTCAATTTTCGCGCCACGCAGGAAACAAAGTCGTCCCACCCCTTAGTCGGCCAGCCTGGACGGCTGCTCAGATGTCCGCCATGTCAGTATGATGATCTGATTGCCTGGTCCCTGATTGAAGGAGCTTGGGTATCATCATCAATGTGTAAGCATAAAGCCAAAGGTGATTAACGGACAGAGGGCAGCCACTGAGAGCAGGTGAAAGTGAAGCTTGAACCAGGACGGGGGAGGGACTGAGCAGGAATCTATCAGTGATCAGTGCCTGTGGAACGATGTTCGAGAGAGAAAAAGAGATAGATAATTGGAAAGTTGAGAGAGAAAGACAATAGTTTAGATTGCTGGTAACTAGGAATGCATACCGGTTCCGAACCGAACCAGTTTTGAACACAATCCAACCGCTTATTCCAGCTGGTGAACCGAACCGCAAAACTAACCGGAAACCTCAAAGAAAAACTGTTCGGTTCAGTTCGATTCCCTTCTCTAATGAATTTTAAGACCCCAATCGCTTTCCTCTAGCCATCATACTTACTAATTTAAGAATTTGAGTCGTTTCCCTAAAATCATTTTTCGTTCGACCGTCTACATCCTTATAGACGCATCCTGCAAATCCGACATAATAAATTTAGCACATTCTTCTAAGAATTTTTAAAGATATTCAAAAGGTTTATAGGAAATCAATTTTCAAAGTGTGCGAAAAGTCACAAAAATTATGGTAATGTACCCTTATGAACCACTGAACCGAACCGAAAACGGGGTTCAGTTAGCTCCAAAAACCCATGTAATGAACCCGAACCAGCGGTTCAGAAACTGTGTGAGTCAGTGAACCGAATCTTAACATATTTTTGAGTGGTTTGCATTCCTGGAATTAAAATCTACTTTATGTAACTACTATTTCTAACTAAGACTACTTTTCGGAACTTACTTTTCTATGTGAGCCATACTATTTAGATGTCCGATTTCAACCAAACTTGGTGGACTCATGGGAAAGTATAGAAAACTAAGAAATACTAACTTTGGAGGCATTTCCATTGAAAACAAAAAAGTTTTTCTTACTAAGTCTACTTTTCAGGCTCTACTTTTCCATGAGAGCTATACTATATGGATGTCCGATTTCGACCAATTTTGGTGGAATCATGGAAAAGCATATGAAACTAAGAAATACAAAGTTTGGAGGCGTTCCCATTGAAAACAAAAAAGTTTTTCTCACTAAAACTAGTTTTTCGACCGATTGTTCCTATGACAGCTATATGCTACAGTCAACTGATTTTGACAGAACTTTGCAGAATTGTGTGAAAGCATATCAGACAACTTTGGCCCAATTTTAAGAACATTTTCATTGAAAACAAAAAAGTTTTTCTCACTAAGACTACTTTTCAGACTCTACTTCTCTATGACAGCTATACTAAATAGATGTCTGATTTCAACCAAACTTGGTAGAATTATGGGAAAGCTTAGCAAACTAAGATAAACAAAGTTTGAAGGCGTTTCCTTTGACAACAAAAAAGTTTTTCTCACTAAGACTACTTTTCAGAGTCCACTTTTCTATGACAGCTATACTATATACATGTCCGATATCTACCATACTGAGTGGAATCATGAGAAAGCATAGCAAACTAAGAAATACAAAGTTTGAAGACGTTTCCATGGAAAACAAAAAAGTTTTTCCCACTAAAACTAGTTTTTCGACGGATCGTTCCTATGACAGCTATATGCTATAGTCATCCAATCCGGCCGATTCCGACAAATGTTTAGCTTATTTGTACTTAAAGACTTAATGCAAAGTTTGGTGAATATATCTTTCAAATTGAGGGAGGAGAGAGCAGAGAAACAGACGGACATGGCTAAATCAACTCAGCTCGTCATGCTGATCAAGTAAATATTTACTTTGTGTGGTCGGAGATGCTTGCATGCGGACAATTTTAAATACCCTCTAAAAAGTCTTCTCAGTACAAAGGTTTAAAAAATGGCTTTTTTTTCAAGCCAACTAGCTGAATGTTTAATAACCCCTTAATGAAATGTAACCTGGTCACACTGTAAACTGTCAATTCACAATACACAAGCTAACCCAACTCTCCATCTCTTTTCCCTTCCCACCACCAGGTGCTGTGTAACACGGGCGGCCTCGAGCAGATCCCACTGCGCCAACTGCCGGCAACAGTTGAGAATTTGGCTCTGACCAAAAACAATTTCCCCATCATCAAACCCGATTCGTTTGCCGGCCTGCGCGCCCTCAAGAAACTCTCGCTGGACGGCAACAATATCACGCGCATCAAACAGTTCGCATTCCGTGGCCTGCCCCGTCTCAAGGAGCTCTCCATACAGTACACTCCCCTGCAGACGGTCGCTCAGTTTGCCTTTGCCGGCTTACAGAATCTCTCGACCATCCTGTTGAGTCACAATCAAATACAACGGATCGAGGGGAATGCCTTTGCCGGCACCTCGAACATCAAGTTGATTCTATTGACGAACAACCCGTTGATACGCATCGACAGCTCGGCCTTCTCCAGTCTAACGAATGTCGGCCATCTGATACTTCCCTCGGGCATACGCAGCATAGAACAGGACGCGTTCTTTGGCATGGATGCGGTGGGTCTGCTGAAGTTGGCCTATATGGATCTCAAGGAGATCTCTCCGTTCACATTTCGAGGTCTGTCGAATGTGCTGCTGCTCACGCTGCAGGAGTCCGATCTGGGTGTGATCTGTGCGGACGCGTTCACGGGCCTCACCCAGGTGGAGACACTGCAGATATTGAACAATAAGATCGACTCCATCGAAGAGCTTAACTTCACGCACACGGCGGCCATCAAACACTTGAAATTCCATGGCAATCATGTGCTGGAGACGCCCGATCCGAATGCAATTATAGTGGACGGTGTGGATCATCTGCAGCTGATGAACAATCACTTCCCCTGCGGCTGTCACATACACACCCTGCTGGATGGTCCCCTGGCGGAGGGGGCGCACAATTTGAGCGAGTTTCTGCAGAAGAACTACTGCATCTCGCCGCTGGAGGTGAACGGACGGGTGATGAGTGAGCTGGATATCGAGGCGATAGGCAGATGTACGGATCAGTTGACCAAGGGCAATTTGGGTTCATCGGCGGCCTCATTGGCCCTGGGCATTAATTCCATGTTCCTGATTGCGGTGGCCAGCTGTGTGGAATGGCGCTATGCGAGTCTGTTGGGGCAGCTGCTCTGGCGCAGGAGAAGGAAACGGCGCAGGGGTCAGTAGAGTAGAGTAAGTAAGTCAAATCCTTAACAAAAAAAAAAAAACGAAAAAATTGATTTTTCAACTTTAAATGCAACAGCAAAAGCAGCAGAAGCTTTAAGTGTGCCCCCCGGCGGCAACGGGGGGAATGGTGGCGGGAAAGGACTCTGCTTTGCTTTGGGTTAGCATACAAAACGAAAACGGAAATTACAAATTCTATTCACTCGCCTCGACTCTGGCACTCTAATTCGTAGCTGGACCAGCTCCGGCTCCCTCCGCACCCTCCCTTTCGGGAAGAACTTTTGCTGCCATTCTTTAGACGCTTATCGCAAAGGATTTAGATTTATCTAACTTGATTATGACGGAAGGCTACTCCGCCACAACTTTTGTTTACTTTCGTGTCCTGTCGGCTAATTGAAGCACATTGTCCACTTAAAAGAGTTCACAGTTCGTGTCCAGTGGCCAGCTTTCGTGCTGTGGCCAACTTAACACGTTTGTGCCACTGACCACGCATTTGGTAGGCGCGCACAGATCGTTAACTTAATTGTTCCGCTTGAAATCCGAAAACGGGGGAATGATAGTCCAACTCTGACTCCCCACCGGCAGCTGGAATGCAATAAACTTTGGGGGGGACGGGGAACGGGGGACCCGTTCGCACAAGTCGTGCGTGCGCCTCTACCAGAACCAGAACCGGAGCCGGAGCCGGAGCTGGTGTGCAATCAGCAAATAGGCGACCGCAGCAAAAGTCGCGTAATTAACGCGAGGGCAAACCAAGCAACCGAACCAGTCCAGACCAGTTTTAGTATTAGGTTCCCCTCCCCCCTTCCCACCCCTCCCCACTTTCCCCGTTGCCCATGTCAAATTAGAGTCCAACTCGACATCGTGATAAATTTTCGCACCAAAACGAAAAGAAAGGAAAAACTGTGTGTGTGTGTGTGTGTGTGTTCGCGTGTGTGTGTGTGTGGCATAGAAAACAAACATGGAAAATGAAGGGCGATAAATAAAATCAGCGAAACCCACCGTTGGATACGGTGAATTGCCATGGAGATGGCAGGTTACCAAATTAGTTAGCCACCAGCGAAAGCATTTGGGAGTGTCTCCAAAAATGTTGTCCACACTCATCAAACTTCATATCAAAATGGGAATTTGTCCAGCGATTTTGTTGCTATGAGAAAGTGTTTAGGGGCCTGGAGAACCTTTTAGCTTTCCACAAATGCAATTTTCGATAACCAGTTTCCAATATATTCGAAGTCATCCTCAAAATTCGAACAGTAGTCCCTACGGACTTGTGAATTTGGGTACTCAAGTGATTAAGCCTTACTTAAGTCTCACCTTATGAAAGAGCAACTACCCTAAGACAAACTAAGTTCTGTGTTTTATTACATTTCTTATGGATCCAACAGACGGAATGTTTCGCTTTGGATCCCACTTTACTTCCAACAATCCAAAAAGGCCATAGGCGGTTTTGAACCGAAGCGTTTCGAGCCCGGAATTCCGACTGTGAACCGAACCTTTTGAAGTATAAAATCTCAACCTGAACCTGTTGCGAACCCCTAAGACTTTGGTTCGGTTCAAGAAACATAAAACAAAACCTTCGCCCGAAAGCCTTCAACATAAAATGAAAAGTTTTTATGAAGTAAGGGCAGTAGAGGGAGTAAAAGAAGTGGAAGGGACAACACCTAGTGGCAATACGTGGTAGCCCCTTGGATGAAATGGCCCTTAAATACTTTTATTCTCTGTACCGAACGTACACAGAGTATATTTAGTTTGTGCAAAAGTATGTAACAGCCGAAAGGAAGCATCTCCGACCCCATAAAGTATATATATTCTAGATCAGCATCAGCAGCCGAGTCGGTAAAGCCATTTCCGTCTGTTTCTATGCCATCCCCTATGTCAGTTTGAAAGCTATCCTCACCAAACTTTGCACAAAGTCTTCTGGTACAAATACGCTAAGCATTTGTCGAAACCGGCTGGATCGGTTGACTATAGCATGTAGCTGTCATAGGAATGATCGGTCGAAAAACTAGTTTTAGTGAGAAAAACTTTTTTGTTTTCAATGGTAACGCCTCCAAACTTTGTATTTCTTAGTTTGCTGTGCTTTCCCATGATTCCACTAAGTATGGTCGATATCGGACATCTATATGGTATGGCTCCCATAGCAAAGTAGAGTCTGAAAAGTAGTCTTAATGAGCAAAACTTTTTTGTTTCTAATGGAAACGCCTTCAAACTTTGTTAATCTTTGTTTGTTATGTTTTCCCATGATTTTACTTAGTTTGGTCAATATTAGACATCTATATAGTATGGCTCCCATAACAAAGTTGAATCGGAAAAGTAGTCTTAGTAAGAAAAACTTTTTTGTTTTCCATGAAAATACATCCATACTTTGTATTTCTTAGTTTGCTATGCTTTCCCATAATTCCACTAAGTTTGGTCGAAATCGGACAACTTTATGGTATAGCTCCCATAGAAAAGTGAGGTCCGGAAAGTACTCTCAGTGAGAAAAACTTTTTTGTTTTCAATGGAAATGTCTTTTAAATTGGCATTTATTTATTAAATATGCTTTTACAAAATTCCTTAAAGTTTTGTCCAAATCGGTTGACTATAGCATATAGCTGCAGTACGAATGATCGGTCGAAAAATAAGTTTTATTGAGAAAAACTTTTTTATTTTAAATGGAATCGACTCAAAATTTCTTACATGCTCATTTGTTAAGCTTTTGCAAGATTCTACCAAGTTTGGTCAAAATCGGAATACTAAATAGTATAGCTCCCATAGAAAAGTAAGGTCAGAAAAGTAGTATTAGTTGAAAAAACTGAAACTTCGGTCGAGCCAAAGTTAAAATTCCTCCACTTTTCTCTTTTGATAAAGACGATCAGACCAAAAACACTTTCAGGTTTGAGAACTCGCGACGGGTTTCTCTCTTTCCATCTCTCTCTCTCTCTGTCACTCTAGCAAGAGTCGTTCAGTAGAATAACGCTTTCAGTTCTGTTTATAATCTAAATCAAAACAGGATATTTCGCACTCAAATCTAGGATACTCAGCTGAAATGTGACATTTGCATTGAAAAGTTATGCACATTTTAAAGCAAACTTACTCCGAACCATTTCGACTTGGTTGGTCATTAAAAACGTTTGGCCTCTAAATCCACATACTCATGCCCACATCATTGCTTACTCATCATATCCAATCTCTCGGCTTTGCTCAATGCTCTGGCAAATTACCAACACCATAAATTAGCCCCAAACCACAATGGTCTACTTGTGTAGGGCTATGTGTGCGTGCTTGTGTGTGTGTGTGTGTGTGTGTGACTGAAATATGACACCGGGCAGTGGCGGGTTAAGCGATGTCCATTTGCGTGTCGCAAAGCATTTTTTACTTTCAGCTTTGGCCCCTAAGTTTGCCTTCCGTTGCAAATTTATTGAGCTAATACAGAATTTAATCAGCCTCCACCCCCCTCGGGCACTTGTACTCTGTGTCCCTCTCTCTCTCTCTCTCTCTCTCTGTTACTTTACTCTCTCTCTCTCTCTCTCGCTCGCTGTGTATTATCAGACGCGGCAACCATAAATAACCAGGCCGGAGTAGGGTTCAGGTCCAGGTTCAGGTCCAGGCCAACAGCTGGCGGCAGCAAAGGATTGGCATTGGCCCTTACACTTCATTTAAAGTCAAGGAGTCGCACATAAATTTCCATGCACATAATTAAACTACCAAATGACAAAGCAAAATCGTTAAATCGAGGTCAAAACGAGGCGACAATGAGAGGAGAAGAGGAAAGAGAGAAAAAAAAAAAAGAAAGTAGAAAGGGGCCAGCCAGCCAGCAGCTTGCCAAAGAGATTACGAGAGTGGGGCAGGAGCCAGGACGGAGTGTAAATACAAATGTAATAAAATATGCCACCTCCGCACACGCTGCACTCATTATGTGCTTGCGTGTGTGTGTGTGTGTGTGTGTATATGTGTGCTTAGCTAATATCAAAAATTATGAAAATCTATGAGGGTGTCCTGTCAATTAACGTTGGTGATTGACAGAGCCAAACAGAAATCCAAATCCCCACACCAGCATACAGTGCGTATGCGCAATTCGGGCAACCAGCAGAGTAACAAACGTTTTTATTAAAGCTGGGGGGAAAAAGCTGCATAAATTTCCATTTCTACTAACTTCAATAAGCGCTCCCAGCCAAAGACAGAAACAAATGAAGCAAAACTGCGGATCATGTCAGAACTCCTTTCAATGATGATATTGTTTGAGCTCCTTCAATCTTCTTAGAGATGCAATCAACAGTCGTCCTTTAGGTGTGCGTAAAGACTATTGTTCAAAGATAACCTATCTCTTTGGCTTGGCAATGATATTTGTCAAATTTAACAAAAAATCATGTGGGGTATCGTTTTATAGGTTTTTGGGTGTTTCGATGTCATTTCTGACAATATTTTTCCGATCGGAAGCGAGGAAACCGACTAATGGTGGGGGGAGGGGGTAAAATTTAACACATAATCAAGTGGGATATCGTTTTATAGGTTTTCAGGTGCTTCCATTTTAATAATGGCTATATTTTTAGGATCAAGAGGACATTGAGCTACCCAAGGGAGAGAAGGGCGGAAGTTTTCATACAATTTCCCACAAAAAAAAGTTTCCTATGGGGTAGTACTAAAATTCAGAGCGACCTGGACAGTTTTTGATACACGCTAGTATTACTATAGCCATACTATATAGTTGTCCGATTTCGACCAAACTTAGTGGAATCATGCAAAAACCTAACCAACGAACATGTAAGAAATTTGAAGTCGATTTCATATAAAACAAAAAAGTTTTTCTCACTAAGACTACTTTTTCGACCGATCATTCGTACTGCAGCTATATGTTATGGTCATCCGATTTTGACAAAACTTTGTAGACTTATGTGAAAGCATTTCAAATGAATGAATGCCAATTTTCAGAACATTACCATAGAAAACAAAAAAGTTTTTCTTATTAGGACTACTTTTGGGCCCTTACTTTTCTATGACAGCTACACTATATAAATGTCAGATTTCGACCAAACTTACTAAAATCATGGCAAAGCTTAGCAAACTAAGAAATACACAGTTTGGAGACGTTTCCTTTAAAAACAAACAAGTTTTTCTCACTAAAACTACTTTTTTGAACGATCTGTACTATGACAGCTATATGCTATAGTCATCCGAATTCAACCAAACTTTGTGGAATCATGAGCAAGCATAGCAAACTTAGAAATACAAAGTTTGGAAGCGTTTTCGTTTAAAACAAAAAAGTTTTTCTCACTAAAACTTATTTTTCGACTCTCCTCTTCTATGACAGCTATACTATTTAGATGTCCGATTTCGACCAGACTTAGTAGAATCATGAAAAAGCATAGAAAACTAAGAAATACAAAGTTTGAAGGAGTTGCCATTGAAAACAAAAAAGTTTTTCTCACTAAAACGAGTTTTACGACCGATCGTTGCTATGACAGCTATTTGCTATAGTCAACCGATCCGGCCAGTTCCGACATATGTGCAGCGTATTTGTACTAAAAGGCTTTGTGCAAAGTTTGGTGAAGATAGCTTTCAAACTGACGTAGGAGAAGGCTTAGAAACAGGCGGACACTCAGCTTGCCGTGCTGATCAAGAATATATATATTTTATGCGGGCGGAGATGCTTGCTTCTATGAGTTACAAACAGCCGGACAATTTCATAATACCCTCTGCAAGCTCCAGCTCACTATAATCTCAGAAACAGTCTCTTTACTTCGGTATTTGTCTAAGTGTACAACAGTTTTGGGCGAAATACTTTAATCTATAAACAAAAATTGATTTCAATTTTAAAGACTCATCCCGAAAGCTTTTCATGTTGCATCAAGTGCTTCGCCCCCCTCTACAAATACTTTTTCCTTTTGGCTGGCAATCCATTAAAGAGTTTCAATTTTAATTCCTTCAAATGTCTGTTTCACCTTGAAAGCGGCAAAAGCAGGGAAAGACGAACTTTATCGAAGCGTTTTTTTGGTCGTTGACTGAGACTGAGATTGGGACTGACATCGATGAGAAGGCCGGGGCGAAAATGCTTAAGTAAGCTTAGTGAGTTATGCACACACACACACACACACACAGCCACTCCATAAAGCATTTCTACACATGTGCGCCCTTTTGTATGCTACACTGAACCCAAACAAGAGCGGAGAGGGAAGTCAGACGGCTGGCAGGCAGGCAGGCTCAACAATTTAAAAGTTAAAAACTTTGTTGCTGCTGCCTTTAAAGCCTTTAAGTATTTTAATTATGTAGGATTTGCTCTCTGTTCAAAGCCTAAAGCCCCCCAAATTTGTAGGCAGTCCCCCCCTTCTGCCTTTGGGGGAGGGGGGGGTTTTGCAACACAAAAAAAAAGAAGGGGAAGAAAAAAAACTGAGATGTAACACCTGCTACAGGCGCTCTGATCAACACATCACGGTCGCCACGCGAAAGCTGTCGGCACGCATTCCTCCAGTTGAAGATCCTTGGCTTCCCTGGCAATATAAATCAAATCAAAAGCACAAACAAGCCGCGAGTGTGTACACAATTCAAGTAAACTTGCCTTGGCCGAAAAATTCAACAGACACTGGGATTTGGTCCAAGCCCTTAGACAAGAATTGAGAGACTCAAGAGGGAGACTTTCAGACATAAATCAAGGCGCCAACTTTGCAGTGCACTAAGGACGCAGAGAGACCCATATAGATAGATAGAGATGCATGCATGTCTGCACATACGAACGTACGTACATATAAACGGATAGATAGGCATGTAAGTGCACTCGAACGTTGCTGCCTGTTGTGATGATGATGACATCGTCATCCTTGTGCGGCTGTGGACTCCAGAGGGGGGGGAGAGGAATGGGGGATATGCTATGTTGAACATCAATCTGCTTGAGCTATGACAACGAAGCGTTTTATTGTTGTAACATATACGAATGTCTCACTCAAGAGCCGAACCCAGAGACATCCTAGAAAATGCACTACCTAAATTGTGTGCCAACTTTTTAAGATATTTTATCACTTGGCCGGATAGTCGACTTACTAGATTTACTAGAAAAGCCTGTCCCAAAAGTAAGAGTTATCTAACCTAATACGCTTACACAGACAACTTCGAAATCCAACTTAATTTTATCACTTGGACGTGTTGTGGAACCTAGAAAATGCACTTCCAAATGTGGCAAACTGTTTTGAAGTGGTCTGAAAAACAAAAATCTCTAAACACTTTTGATATACGGTGAAATTTACAACATTTCATCACTTGGACGTGTTGTGAAGCCCAGTGGCTTTTTAGAACATGGGCTTCCAAGTGTGGGAAGCCGTTTGAAGCGAAATTAAAGTCTAGTGTTTCCACATCAGAGCTCTCTCTTGAAATGTATAACATTTTTTCACTTGAACCATTCTTGCAAAAGTGGTTCCAAAACTAGAACATTAAAACTTTCCAAGTCGAATCAAAAATGGTGGCTTAAGAAGGTTTTAGATGAGTCAAACAGCTACGTTCCGAATTCAGAGTCGGTTTTTTGCTAAAAGTTTACAGTTTTAGATGAAAAGTAAGCAAAATGTCTGTGTTTGCTAAAATTGGGTGGTCTCACTATGACGAATTGAATCCACTTGGCATTGAGCTGTCGGTTTCAACTGCTGAAGCAAATACGATTTTCCTCATACTTGATCTAGTAACTGTTAATGAGCTTGCCAACCTTCCTATAAGAATGTCCAGCTTAAACTTTATATGCAAACCGATTCGGAACAGGGCCGAAAAAGTGAAACCTCAAAAGAGGTTACCCAAAAGGAGTTCATTAGGCATTTACCAATCATGCGAAAGTGGTTCCTAAAGAGTTTTCAAGCTTGGGTCAGAGACTGGATTCAAAAGGTTGTAAAAATTAGTTCATTAAGTACTGCCGAGTCCTTTCAGAAATGGTTATACAGGTGGGTCGAACCGTCATACCAAAAAGTACAGCTTTAAGTGTTACCGAATCATTTCGAAAGTGATTCCTTAAGAGCTTTCCCATGAGTGATATTAGAAGAGAGATCCCAAAAGTATACGAGTTCCTAAAGAGTTTTCGAAGCTGCTTCCCAAAGTTGAATATAGAAATTTCCAAAATGAAAATTTTCTTGTTTAATCTTCTATTTCGAGATATAAATACAATTAGCTTACTAAACAATCAGCATACCCACAGTCCCTGCCAGTCCAGGGTAACAGTCTGGCTTGTTAAATCTCGGCAAAAAAAAAACAAAAACCAAAACAAAAAACAAAAAAGAAAAACCTAAATTTGTAGCTACAAATTGTCAAATATAAAACGCAGCAAAATTTCCCATTCGCATACGATATTTCTGCTTCTTCTGCTTGTGCTGTTTGCCATATCCTGGGCTAATCCTGCGCATCCTGCATATCCTGACCCTGAGGGCGTCTCGTTTGTTTGTTAGTTAATGTTTTTGTTTTGCCCCAAAAATCAATGCAATTGCATAATGCGAATTGTACACTAAATTATTGTATCGAATTTCGAATGTCGAATGTGTTGTAAATCATAAAGTGAACACACACACACACACACACACGCACACACAACATTGTACACCCAAAACGATTTAAGCGTATTTAAGCATATGTATATGTACTAGCAACAATTTTTTTTTTTTTTTTTTTTTGTGTTTATCATAGTGATAGTTCATAAATAACTGGAAAATTTATTGGCCAATTAATAAAAAGCAATTTATACATATAAACAAAAAAGCGGCAGCAGCTACAGCAACAACATCTATATTACCTAGCCAGATGGATATATATATATATATATGTATGTATACATAGAGGATATACACAGACACATCAATGTATACCCCTGTCTAGTCAATTAATGCCACAGTATCTTGTATCTTTATATCTTTACGATAGCTAATCGAAATACACAATTTGTACTTGTTTTATAAATCAACTGAAAACTGACAAAGAACAGCAACAGCAACAACAACAACAAAACTATCTAGAAAATATATATATATATATATATGAGTCTACTATAAATTAATGGATAAATATGTGATAACTACAATGTGTTTGCCATGTGAGTGTGGGGGTGGGGTGGGTGGGGTTGGATGAGGAACAGAGACGGGGGGTGGTTCAGAGACAATTGAAAGTCTCTTTTGGCATTGCAGACTGTACATATCAATAACACACAAACAAAAGATCGAAACCCCCCCCCCAACTGAATTACGATTGTGCTTAGCTATATATATACAAATACATACCATACAAACTGGCAAACTGGCAAACTAACAAACTGCCAAACAATGTACATTTGAAGGCATTCCCTATATAGCTGTAAGAAACTAACAAAACAGGCAAACAAATCAATTGGGTTCTAAATTTTGTACAAATTTTTTGTTTGCTAACAAACTACTTTAATTTTTAATACTTTAATCGTTCAACAAGTGATCATGACTCTTATTTCCTCCATTTCTTATTTAAACAAAAGAAAATTTTATTTGTTGGCAAATAATTTGGCCAAATTTTATGCCAATTTCTCTTAAACCTGACTTGGTGGTGTATAAAACGAAGAATTTATTTGAATTCATCACCCAAAACGACATTTAAAACGTTTCTATCTATCTTCTTGGGTAAACAAGTTGCCTTTTTTCTATAAGCTTGTGTAATTTGTCAGCAAACATACTAATTTTCTCAACTTATTGAACAATTTATGTGTCAATTACTTGAATGTTTTTGTTTATTTAATAATTTGTGAGCAAACAAGTGTTTTTGACTACATTCAGTACAAATAATTTGTCGGCAAATAAAATTTGTTTGTCAAATTTTTTTTTTAGAGACAAATTTAATTTTCGGTTGAAGTATTTAAATTGAGCAAAAAGTTTTGTATACCAAAATAATTTGTCAACAAATTAAATATTTGTTGTAATTGCTTATCAGTTTGTCTAATTAGTTTGTCTTATTGGCTTTTCTATTTAGTTGGTAATGTTGGTTTGTCTATTTAGTTTTCCCCATTAGTTTTTGATCAAGTTCTGTTCGATTTGAGTATCGGAACTTAAGTACAAATAATTTGTCAACAAACAAAAAGTTTATTGGTAAATTATCTCAATAATTTTCAAAAAAAAAAAACCCTGTAGAGAGAATAAAGCATTAAACTGAGCAACATCTGTGCTCAAATTATTTGTCAACCAACTAAAACTTAGCTTTTCTATTATCTCAGTTTACAAATAAATAAGTAAGAGTCGTTTTTTGGTAATCATATTTAAGCAAATCCTGGATTTGCACTACAATTTTGGAACAAGAATTAAAAATTCAACTGGATGTGCAAAAGAAGGAACATATGAAGCTCTGAAATTCAGCTTTGATTACCATTAATCTCATTTTTAGTATCTTAATTACCTGAATTACTTACAACTTAATTACTATAACAATTACTTTGAGTTCAAAATTGAATTGTTTGCCTGTTTGATACAAAAATCGTTGGAGAAATATATAGCATAAACTTATACATATAAAGAGTACTAAAATATATTATATATATATATATATATATATAAATAAAAGCCTTGTTTTTTTTCTGCCCAAACCTCTTTCCTATCTCTCTCTCTCTCGCTCTATCTCTGTCTGTCTGACTCTAGCATTTATAGAACAAATCCAACAATTACTGCCAGAGTATGTAAAATAGCATAATTTGTATCAAGACTTTGTATCTAAGTTAAGGCCAACTATTTGGTGTCTAATTGAAGAAACGCGAGTATTCCAATAATGTTAACTGTAGGCTAAATATGAGATAATACAGGTTTAAACAAACAAACGAAAAAAAAAAGAGTGTGTGTGCGTTTTTTTTTTTTTTAAATAATAATTGAATATCCCCGATGACATATAAATTAATACTTATAATAATCAAACCTACTAAGTATCGAAGCCAGAAGCCAAATAAAAGAAAATGAAACATAATAAATTCAAAAGCCAAGCCAAAAGGATTTTTTATTTCATCGGGTGGGGAGGTATTGGGGGGGATTGGAGGGGTAGTCTGAGCTAATAAATCAAGCATTGGCGCAACGCAGCTGCCTTGTCCATTGCTCTGCATCATCTTTTTGGTAGTTGTTTTTTATGCATATGCCGCAGAAAGAAGCTTTAAATGCGTCAACAGCAGCAGAGGCAGCAGCAGCAGAGGCAGCAGCAAGGATACGGAGGACACACACAGCAATTTCAGCAACAATAATAAATATCGCGAGTCAACCGCAGCGCCAGCAACAACAAAACACACACGCTGTTCGCTCGCCGCTCCCCGTTCCCCGTTCCCCGCCAGACGCTGAAGACAAATGTATGCATAAGTCGCCATTCTGTATCTGCAGCAACAAGGCACAAACTGCAGACGGCAGGCCTGGCCACACTGAGCGTCAACAGTTAGCGCTCATCCATAAACTACCCAGAAGAAAAAACGAGTAAAACATTTGCTAGTTCTGTACTAAAAATTATACACCGGACTTTTTATATATCAACTCAACTGGCGCACCAGGACACTTTGAGCAATTACTTTTGTGGGCACCTGTCTCATACATCCTAGGGCCCCGTACTTGCTGTGGCTGTTCTTCTTGTTGTGTGCGAAATATGAGCGGCATTAAAAATTAGTCCAAACTACTGCTAAGTGCGCCCAGAACCGCTACCAAACTATCAAAGTTTTTTCGAAGGAGGGGCGGGGCGGGGCTTGGGGCTTGGGGCAGGCAGGTTTAAGTGATACCCTAAGACGTGCCACGAAAGGTAAGTGTATGCATATGATCGATAGCACAGAGATCCTACACAAATCGGTTCTTCTAGGTTTACAACTCAAACTAAGCAATTGTTTGCTTAATATCCATGTCTTTTGTCGAATCTTAAGGAACACTTCCTCAGAGAGAGATATACCTTTGTTATGGCTGAATCATTGTGGCTCGGTGCGGTTTAAGGAAGAGCATCAGTAGAATCAGCTAACTTTTATACCAAAAACTTTTCAAAACCGTTTCTCTTGAATCCCAAAAAAAACGTACACTCAGAGAACAAATAAAGAGAATTTACTTGATTTACTTTTAAAGAGAATCATACGTGAATCAAGAATGTTCGATGTCAAAAGTTTGATAAGAATTAACTTTTTTGATCCAAGAATGAAAATTCTTGCTGCAAGAGTTAAATTCCTGATCCAAGAATGAAAATTGGTAATCCAAGTATAAATTTTTGATCCCATTTGTCTGTATCCAAGAGCCTTAATACTTGATTCAAGTACGAATCTTCTCACATCAAGCAGAATAGTTCTTGAATCAAGTGCTAAATATACTCTAATTCCAAGAATGAACATTCTTGATCCAAGAATGAAAATTCTGGATCCAAGAATGAAAATTCTTGATCCAAGAATGAAAATTCTTTATCCTAGTATAAATTTTTGATCCCATTTGTCTGAATCCTAGAGCTTTAATACTTGTTTCCAGTATGAATCATTCTCAAATCAAGCAGAATAGTTCCTGAATCAAGAGCTAAACCTAACCATTCTTGAATAAAGAGCATAATGCTTTGTCAAAAATCGAGTATGTTTTTTCTAATATCAAGAGCTTATCAGATTTATGAGTAAGATCGTTGACTCTTAAATGAAGATCTTCACAGATTCCAATCATACAATACATTTCTATTTTGATTTAGTTTATTTCATAGAAAATGACTGGTTAAGCCATGTTGTAAGTTGCAGCCGACTCGAGGAATACACAACACCCCAAAGCAGCTTCAGTCTCTGCCTGTCAACTGTCAGTCGAACTGTCGTCTTTACATGCCAGCCATGCAATAACAGGTTGGGAATTTCAAAGCAAAATGACTGCAAAAATCGATGGCTACCCCATACACTCTTCTCCCATTAAAAAACAAAAACCAAGAGAGCGAGTTCAAAGCTGTGTTCTCTCCAATGTGCTTTTTGTCATCTCTGTATCTTTACCCCACTCCGCTTGCCTAAAAACACACGTATTTAGCTCGATTTCAAGAACGAAATTCTTGAAAATTATAAGAGCGTTCGTTCTTGAGTTATACGTTCTGTTTTTTTACTGGGATTAGGTCAAAAACATTCATTGGGTTTCATCCAAATTGTTCAATACAGATCCATCAAAGTTTTATTCCACATATTCTTAATTTTACTTTTGGTTTTAGGTTTCTTCTTCCCAATTGCCCTTTGTTGATGGTTTCACATGGAAATTGACTTTTCCTCTTAAGTCTCTTCTTCAACTCGGGTTTTTGGGTCTTTAAGCTCTACTTTTTTCAGAAAACGAGCGCATTTATGAGTATTTTAAACTAAACGAGGTCTCCAAAAAGACTCAAAGGTAATCAAACATTTTGTAAAATGTTTGCTGGGAACCTATGCACCACTACAACATCATCAGCATGGCAAAGACACCGCCTAACACTCATACCCTTTCTACCCTGCTCACACATGCAGCAGCGAGCAGCTTTTGGACCATATTTTCAGTGTCCAGTTAGCCCAGTTGTCGGTCGGTCTGTAAAGTGTGTGCCTGTGTGTGTGTGTGTGTGTGTGTGTGTGTGTTGGCTGTTAGTTTTGTTGGTTGAAAAATTTAATGCCACATTTAGCACTGGCGACAACGACAACGCCGCTTATGAGAGGAGGTGGTGGTGGTGGGTAGCGAGGCGCTATTTTAAAGCACCCAAAAGTATGCAGCAGTTTTTTGCCTTTGTTTTTCGCTTTCTCGATTTGCTGGTCGTTTTTTCGGTTGGACACAACAAAAACCTACCAAAAATCCTCGGCATATGAGCAGCAGCGGCAACTATTGCCAGTTGCATTCAAAGTCCCCGAGTTTAGTCCATTGGCCATCGAATGGCATAATTGGCAAGTTGTATCCATTGGTGATGCAGGGGCGGAACGGTGGTCGAAAGGGGAGTCAACTGCATTTGGCAGCCAAAAAATTTCCAAAAACGAGAAACGAAAATCGCTTAAACTGTGCACACCAATAAATTTAAAGCAGCTTAAGCGGCGGCAAACACACAAAAAAACAAACAACATGGAGAAGGAGGAGGATATGGATGTGGATGTGGAGAACGAAACGGAGGGCAGGACGGAGGCTACTTGCCAAAGTTTTAGCCAAAAAATCGTTGCAATTAAATGCAAATCAGCAGAGAATATTGACCAGGGGCGTGGCAGTGGAAGACAGACATATGAGTGAGCAAGAGGGACAGAAAAAGAGGGAGATGGTGGTACAGTGGGGTCAACTGACTTCTAAGGTAATGAAGCTACTGTCAGACTTATTCCTTACCAAAAGTACCTTGTTTCAAGAACCATTTGTTGCTTTGGTCAGCAAGCGTTTGCTTAGGACAACGTATTGCGGTTCAAAACTATAAGCAGTTGAGAATTATAAAAACAAAAACTTTCTAAAAGGCATAATTTTGAAATTTAATCTTAACATTTTTAAAGTGTGGCCATATTTTGTATATTCTGGTGAGTTTGATCATAGGTATGTCTTTTGTGTTCGATTTGGATGTTTCTTAAGTTTCTTCAACTGCTTTTTTAAGTGTGACCATATTTGCGGTTTTAAGGTTTATTGATAAGTCTTGAGTTCAATTACCTTCCGGCCCAAGTAATTCGTGTTATGAACCCACACACTAGTTGTAAATTCGATAACGCCTGACTCGATTCGTCTTAAGGTTCTATTCTTTACCATTCTGATACCAAATCCAACTTTCCAATTCCATCTCTTCCTATCCCATGCTTATTGCGTACTTTGAAGATTTATAATTTTGCCATTTTTATATGTTTTAATGTCTTAGAGCGGGATTTATCTCTACTTAAAACTTTTAGTGTGACCAAAACCTTTTCATTTTGGGTTTCGTGTGACCATTCGATTATGAATATGCATTTTTTGTGTTTTGCTTTGTTAAGTGGCTTTATATTCATATGATTTTATAATCGAATTTCAGTGTGACCGTTGCATAATGTTTGAAAATATGGGATTTTTCTTTAATTTCAGTTAAGCGGCGACATCTTCAGTTGCTCTTTTCAGTGTGACCATTCTTTACAGTGGGCTTAAGTGTTGTCCTGCGAATATGAAAGCACATTTTATGTTCCTCGTTAATTGTTGGTTAGGTGTGACCCTTTTTTTCATTTGATTGTTACTATTAAGATAAATTTCTGGTTTTTAATGCATGTTTGTTAAGCGATTTCATGTACAAATGATTTTTTAAGTGTGACCATTTATGGCATTCCGATTTGAATGATTCTCGAATGAAACAAATGTAAACTTTTGGGTTTTTGTTTGATGTTCACCTGTTTTTTAAGAGTGGCCACATTTTACACTTTTAGTTTTAAGTGTGACCATTCAATTCTAAACTAAACTTGCTAGGGCCACTTAAGAAATCAAAAATTTCGTGGTCTTTCTACATCTATCTTCGTTTTGTTGGTTAAAGTGGTCAGCTTTTCAAAAAATGTCCTTAAAATCCTTATTATGTTGAAGCACCCTTGCCTCCTCTTGGCCCCACTGTGCCACGGCTGTTTAGTTTGGCCGCCCAGGCATGCAATGATGATGGTGCTGCTGATGCTGCTGATGCCGATGATGATGCCAAACCCAAAATGCGCATAGGTAAACACATCAGTTCGTCCCAGTGCAGCACTCACTTATGTACATATAACTGAAATATATACAAACTATACCTACATACATATAGATATATATATATATATCTTTATATATATATATTATTTGGCCTCTACTCTTCAGCTGTCTGAACTGGGCTCTCTGTTTTCACTTGCTGCACAAACACAACAAACGCCATTCAATTGCAATTCCAGGCAATGCATTTTCAGTGGTCCCCCACTACCCCTCTCTTCACCCCTTCCCCCAATGCAAACCAAACACTCATCCTCCATACTCTACCCTCCACACATTTTGGTAGCCTCCCGCTGTTTGGCCATGAAATAATCCTTAAAAGACCACAAAACGATTTTATTCAATTAAAATGTCAAAACGGTGTTTGTTTTCGTTATTTAATGCAATAAATATTTACACTCTTCCGAGTTTGGAGCAGCACAAATGGACTGCAAAATGGTAGAGCAAAGAATCTAAGTATTTTCCACTTACTCTGTAATTAAAATCCCGAAATTAAGTCAAAAGTAGAAGAACAAGAATTTTTCAATACATTTGCAACAGTTGGCAGGAAGGCAGGCAGGCAGGGAGCGAGCGAGATTTCTATTTCACTTACCCACTCATCTCAGTGTTCAATGCTGAGATTGGAGGAGTGTACAGTGCTATGCACATGGATAGTGCCCACATTTATTGATGGTATCCATCATCCACAATCAACTGGCTGTGGTGCATTAGGTGGAGTTTGTGAAAAAATGTAGTGGGTTCGATGCTGACTCGATACATCTAATGAAATAGTTTTTTCTTTGAAAAACTTACACAACCTTTACGAGCTATTGGCGCCAGCTTTGAAGTTATGAGAATGCAAATTTTAATATACAAAAGAGGAAATTCAAAAATATGCATTCCAAATGAATACCGACATCACTCAATGTATATTTTTTAGAGTTGAGAAAGAATCGGGATTGTTCTAAGAACATTCCGTTCTCAAAATGGGGTTTGAAAAATCTTAAAATTTCTTCTTGAAAGGGTTTTAAACAAAAAACGAGAAAGCTAAGCTAACTTCGTCTGTGCCGTAATTTTTATACCCTCGCTTAAATAATTTCAAAAAATACTCTTTTTTTCCATTTTTCGACCGACGGTTCGTATGGGAGCTATATGATATAGTCATCCGATTTGGCCAAAAATTTGTAAAAATATGTGAAAGTATGTGAAACGAACAAATACAAAATTAGAGGATGCTACCATTATAAACAAAAAAGTTTTTCTAACTAAGACTGTTTTTCAGACCTATCTTTTGTATGGCAGCTATACCATATAGTTGTCCGATTTTCATCAAACTTGGTGGAATTATAAAAAATACATAGAAAACTTATGAATACAAAGTTTGGAGACGTTTCCATTGAAAAGAAAAAAGTTTTTCTCACTAAAACTAGTTTTCCGACCGATTGTTTCTATGGGAGCTATGAGATATAGTCATCCGATCCGGTCGGTTAAGACATATTAGTAGTGTGCTGCTAAAAAAAAAGACTCTGTGCAAAATTTCAGCTCGATAGCTTTAAAACTGAGAGACTAGTTCGCGTAGAAACAGACAGACAGACGGACGAACAAATCTCAATCGACTCCGCTCGTCACCCTGATCAAGAATATATATGGTTTATGGGGTCGAAAATAAATATTTCTATGCGCTTGCAAACTTCTGGGCAAAATTATAATACCCTTTTCAAGGGAATGAAATGGTCTTGAGCATGGTACTTGAAAAGACCCACACGCAAAAGTACGAAACGTTCTAAAATCAAGTATTTTGTACTTGTATCAAGTATTTTCTGTTTGATTTCCTGTTTATTTCTGTGAAAGTAGCTTTTCGAATAGCCATTCAGTGCCACAAATCTCAACTATTTGGTGTTAAACTGGGCTAAAATATATACAAAACTTTCTAATGAAGTGACCCAGGCTGCATTCGCATCATTTGATATCATTTATGTTCAGGTGTTTCCATCAATTGCCTATAATTAATCAATTTAAGTATTAGCATTATTTCTCTTCAATATGTACTATATGTGTGTGGCTGTGCCTGTCTCTGTGTGTGCGCCCAAAGGTATGCTACAAATATGGAAATAGGAGCCAATTGATTTGCCATCAAATTCATAATTAAAATGTGTAGTTTTACAGCCTTTTTGTGGCACTTCTCTTAAGAAATTAACATTGTTTGGCCCCCCCCCTCACCAATAATGATGATGATAATGAAATTTGAAGCCATGTCCAGCAGCAACAACAACAACAGCAGCAGCAGCCGCCCCGATAATTTGTGCTGTTGCTGTTGTTGTTGTTGCTGCTTCTGTGAAAGAAAATATTTTTGGCTTATTGCAAATTTTGGGCACGTACAACTCGTAAAGACTATTTACGATTCTAATAAAAAGCGTACCTCCGAACCTACCTACCCTCCCGATCCGCCGTTGCCCCAAAATTGAAGTCCCTTTTTTGAGTATGGAGGAGCGGGTTGTGTGTGTATGGAAATTGTTGAATTTGCTGCTAATTAAATTGCCCAAAAATTTGCATTTGCTTTTAATAAACTTCATAAGACGAAAATATCCCTGACCCGGCAGTGTCAAAGGCAACGAAAGCCTCCCCGTTTTGGCATCTACTGTCCACGTCCACGTATCCACAATTCGATCCAGCAAAACTTGGCGTTTTATTTACCAGCGCATTGTTTTTTTCTTGTTTTTTTTTTTGTTTTTTGTTTGTTGGTTTCAGTTTGTTTTTTGCACTGGTTGCATTTTTCTACTTACCTCGGCTGCCACCGTTTTTGAGGAGTATCGGGAAATGCGGGACTGTGGTGGAAATCAATTTTGAGATTATCCTCAAATTAGAAATGTTATTCGAATGGTGGGGAGGTGGACCACTCCACCTTGGACTTGCGAAAGCAAAGCCAAGCGAACTAATAAGTTTTGCTTAATAAATTTTTATCTTAGCTTTCACCCAAGGGTAACCAGCTCGTCCATTCCATTTAAGTGCTTGGGCAACTGGGTACGTGTTTCGTCTGTTGCATTGATTGCCACCAAAAAAAACCCGAACCAACCCAGGTGGGTTGGCCACTGCAGCAGCGGCAGCATCACTGCTTTCCTTTTAAATCAATACAACAAATTTCGCGGGTCGCCATGGCCCCCACAGAGCCAATCTGCTTCTTGTGCCGTTTAAAATGTTCTGAGTAATTAACACGCGGCGTGTGTAACCCCAAATGGTCACAGCAGGAGGTGGAACAACTGGGAAATGTGCAACGTAAGCGCTGCAGCAGCAGTAGGTGGGCCATGGTAGTAGGAGCAGTAGATTCACGCACATGGCCAAAAAGTTACACGTCCCTTGGGTATGCGAGTCCCTCTCACTCCCTCTCTCTCTCTCTGCCTCTCTCTCTCTCTCTGTGTGTTTGTGTGTGTGTGTGTGTGTCTGTGTGTAACTTTTATTTATTGATTTAATACTTTTTCAATTTACTGCAAATAGCCAAAGAGTTTTCACTTGTGTCTGTGTGTGCCATAACTAGCAACGGGCAGTGGAAAACGAGAACATTAAAGAAATACTAGACAGCATACACTGAGAGAAACCCCTAAACATGTTAAGCTCTGCTTGAAAACGCGAAAAATTTGACCGAAATTAGATTGAAAGTACTTGGTCTAAGTACTAGATTCGTATAGTGATTACAAAGCCTTTTTCTAGCACAAAATGCTTAACTTCAGACCAAGTATAAACTATTCTTGGTTAAATCAAGAATTATTATAAAAGATAATGCATAATTCTTATTCTAAACACGATTACTCTTAAATCGTGAAATTCTTGAATTTAGGGCGCACTTTAATGGTATGCAAAAAGGTGTCTATGGCGAAGTAAGTACACAAAATACTTGATCCAAGTATAAAAAACTTATTTATCTTATCTGAAGTGAGGTACGTACACAACATACTTGATACAAGAACTAAGTTCTCATTGTAAGAACGACATTTCATAAATCCCTTTGGAGAGTATTTATATCATGTTCAGACTGAAAAAAATACAGCGGTAAATACTAAAATACTCAATGCATGTACAAAATACTTATTTCATCTAATCTAAAGTGTGGTTAATACACAAAACATTTGATTCAAGAACCAAGTTCTCATTTCAGGAACGATAGTTCTTAAAACCCGAAGTATTCTTGATTTTCAGCGCATTTAAACCAAGTTAAAACTACGCCAATATTAAGGTAAGTACTAAAATACTTGATCCAAGTACAAAATAATTAATGCAAATACGTTTCTGTTCACATTTGTGTGCAAACTGTGTCAATAGAGTGGTAACTATATTAAGATACTTGAACAAGTACTAAATACTTATTAAATAACCATTTAAGTACCGAAATACTTCATGTTAAGCCCCATCTGAATGAAGTGACAGCGGTGTGAATAGTGTGGAAATTTTGTATACAAAAAAAGTTGATATAAGCACTCAGTTCTCATTTGAAATGCAATTTTCAGAACCTAAATACTTCCCATCCTTCTAATTTTCGACGTTTTATTAGATATCTCACGAAATCTTGCACTCCAGGTACACACAGTACCCGATAAACCACATCCACACAAAATAAAGAGCCAAAAAAATATTCATTTGGACTGGACACGTCTTAGATATCCTTTTTATCATCCAACGAAGCTAAAAATCATACAAATGATGAATATTTCTCATATCCTTAGGATGATTTTCAGCTTCGTTGAATGATTAAAAGTATAGTTAAGACATATCCAGCACAAATGGATACGGGAAATGATCTAATAGATATTTTTTAATATCATATAATATCCCCAAATATTCTAAGTACATTAAAATCACTTAAAGTTCTTTAACGTACGCCCATGTGGTATTAAATCAAGGACACAGCCTTCCCCAAATGGACTAGAATAAATTCCGGCTGGCATACCTAAGACCAGCACACAATGTGCTTAATTTAAGTCTAAGTGTTTTTGATTTTTAATAAAAATGTTTCTACTTACCCCACTTTTGACACCGAAAACTTATGTTGCCGTGGTCCAGCTTCACCTCGGCTGCAAAGAGATAAAATCAACAGGGAATTTTAGATTATTTAGAAAAATTATTAAGAATGCTTGTGACGTAAAGAATACTTGATCCAAGCTTTAAATTCTCTGTTGCTTGGCTTAGTGCGTCGCTAGAGGTTGGAAATCTAACTTCTCTCCTTCAGAAAAGTGATAAAACCAGTTGGGAATTTTAAGAAATATTTTGATAAATCATATTTGGTTAAGGAAATACTCTATTGGATCAAGAACTTTTGTTCTTAACGTACTTTTGATACATAAAATTCATGATTTAAACTTTAAATTCTCAATTTTCTTTCTCGAGGTGGCAAATCTAACTTCACTTCAGCTGTAAAGTGATCAAATCAGTTGGGAATTTAAAGAAAATGTTGAAAAATTCAACTTGGATAAAAAAGGAAAATAAGGAAAATACTTGACAAGTCTTAAATGCTCTATTGATTCACATAAATCGCTAATCAAACTTGACTCTATGAGCAAAGTGCTAGTACCAGTTGGGAATTGTACGAATATTTCATAGTTTAGATCAAATAAGAGCTTAGTTCAGCAAGTGTTCCACTTTTCTCTCTCTGCACCCATTTCCCCATACGACACCAACTTGCGCAGCAGCGCATTAACAGCGTCCTGCATTTTGCTTTTAATTCACAATTTCATTTCACAGTTAGTTGCCCAATAAAAACTTGCACGAAGAGTGCCAACTATTTCGCTCTTTTCGCTAGTTCTAATTGAAATCGAACGGAATTCATAATTAGACACAACCAAAATGTGCAGTCAAGCTGTCCAGCGAGATTCGTGGAATGGTAGACACAGCGATAAGGAGTCAATGGCGGCGCGGCTTGTAACTCGACCGTAACCGTAATGTTCAACCGTGACGCCTTCACGTCCGGAAAAAGCGCGTGAAAACAACAAACAAATGGCCAACTGGAGGCGCAAAATGGTAAACATTCAATGAAGCGAAATTGATTTGATTCAATTTGAAAGTTGTGAAACAACAAAAGTCTTCCCTCAGACGGCCAACTGTTTACAGTGATTGCCACGCATTGTTTCTGTGGGGCGACGACATGTCCATATGCATGCCAATTGGATCTGTGTGTGCGTGCGGCTGCTTTTCTTTAAAGCAAACACGGGTAAAGTGAGCATTTATGCGGTCAATAATACAGGCAAACTTCGCCCATAAAGAATGTGGCGACCGTGACGGGGATAAAATATGTGTACACATATTTCAAAGCCAATCCTCACTGTCGTCTCATACAAACAAAATTCTTTACACTATGCCCTGGGCTATTTAAAGCCTATCATATTGTTGCCAAATGAGTGTGGGTCAGCCTGAAAAGGTATGGGGTCAGGAGTCTGTTTGTTTATGTCATCAACAAAAATACTGAAATGTGTGAAACAATGGGCTAGGTATGAGAGCTCACAGAGTTCAATTCAATTGCATACACACATACCGCATGACAGCATTGTTAGCAGGACATCTTGCTGAACCAGTTTTGGCCAGCGAAGAGCTTTGATTTAGGGCCTTAAAGCCAGCTCTAACCCCCGCTAACCCTTTCCCAACCATGGTCTCGCATGGTCTCTGGTCGTATTTCAGTTGACCATTATCCGCTGTTCTATGCAGATGTAGACAATTTGAGACCGCGGGTGTGCACAAACCAGAGGAAGGAGGGGAGGGATCAGGTTTTTGGACAGGTAGCGTTAACATAAATCAAAGCTGGAAACTCAAAAGCGAGCGACATGCTCACACACACACACACACACACACACAGGCACACATGCACGCACACACAAAGGATGACAAACAGTGGGACGTTAGCGACTAAATTTTACAATTTTAATAAAGTCAATAACAAAATGGTACACATTTATTGGTTATACACGGCTGTCGGCTAGTCTAGACCAAACGGGTTGGAATTTATACTGTTTTGTACTTAAAATTTCAAGTTGAATTCGTTCTTGAGTGTACTTAAGTCAAATCCGAAACATTCTACAACCGCAAAATACTATTAACATTATTGACAACCAAAGAAACGTACTTGAATCCAGTACATTATGTACTTACAGTAAAAAGATTTAAATGCTGACTCCAAAAAGTGTGGAAAAGAATATGCGAACTATATTTAAGCGAGTCTGTTCTTGAAATTCCCAACTAGTTCTAAGAACCCTTATCATACTCTTGCAGAGGGTATTGTATAGTTGTCTGGATGTTTGTAACGCTTAGAAGAAGCAGCTCTGATCACATAAAGTATATACATTCTTGATCAGCACGACGAGCTGAGTTGATTTAGCCATGTACGTCTATTTCTATGCTATCATCTGCTTGAGTTTGAAAGCTATCCTTACAAAACTTTCCACGAAATCTTTAAGTACAATCTCGCTGCACATATGTCGGAACTGTTGGGATCGGATGACTATAGCATATAGCTGTCATAAGAGCGATCGGTCAAAAAACTAGTTCTAGTGAGAAAAACTTTTTTGTTTATAATGAAAACGCCTCCTCACTTTGTATTTCTTAGTTTCCTATGCTTTCCCATAATTTCACCAAATTTGGTCGAAATCGAACATCTATATAGTATGGCTGTCATAGAAAAGTAGAGCCTGAAAAGTAGTCTTAGTGAGAAAATCTTTTTTGTTTTAAATGGAATCGACTTAAGCTTTCTTACACGCTCGTTTGTTAGGCTTTTGCATGATTTTGCTAAGTTTGGTCGAAATCTGACATCTATATAGTATAGCTCCCATAGAAAAGTAAGGTCTCAAAAGTAGTTGGGTTGCTTAGCAATCCCCTGATTGCATAAATGTGGCCAAAAATGAAATTGGAGTATACAAAATCTTTAAAATAAAACCTTATTAGGGTGTTTATAAAGTTTTAACCGCCTCCCCCACACCAAAAGTAAGTCCTCTCGCACCCAATCAGAAAAAATAGGGCCAGAAATGAGATCAGAGCAGTCTACAACCTATATAGTAAAACCCCTAACAATAAATCGCTTCAAAACTAACTAAAACTTTTAGAATAGCTATGTAACTTTCTAGGTTTCAACATTCTCATTCAGATTTTTCAATAAAAATCAAAATAAATGCAACAATTATTGCAACCCCAACCCACTGTGCCACGTTGCATTGTGCGGCGGCCGCCGGGGAGGGCTGGGGGCAACAGATCAAGGGAGGTAATGCAACGGAAATGCCGCCTGACACACTTCCTGCTTCATTTCGGCACGTGCACTTGAAAAGTCGAGCAACGCTTTTGACATATTGCCGAGAAGCCTCCCCAAGAACTTCCCCAGTTTTGTGCAAAATTAGACAGAGAGCATACCCAGCAGCAGCAGCAGCTCCGGCAGCAGCGGCAGAATGATGGAGGCATCTAAGAGCGAGCCTCGCGTCATTGCCAGTCATATCCTGCGGGGATAAGCGCACTTTATGCAAAACGCACAACTTTTCTTCGCTTCTTTTTTTTTCTTCTCGAGAAAAGTGTAAACAGCTTCAGCTTTGGGTTGTCCTTGTTATGTCGCTGACAATGCCTTCAAGTTGATGGCTTTCAACAAAGATTTGCCACCGGAACGACGGGCGGCGGCGGCGGCGGGGAGGCAGTAAAAGGCACAAAGGCAACGGTAAAAGCGATGGGAATTGATTGAAAGGAAACGAGAAGCGAGCAACTTAACTAGCGAATTAAGAAATGTATGTACTTACGTGCACGCCTCGAGGTGGGGCACAGGTCGATCCGATCAGCCATTTGATTATGCTAATGAAATAACAAGCCCATAAAACTCAAAAAAAAAAAAAAAAAAAACACCGGGAACTATGTCCCATTCACACGCACGCCCAATCCAAGTCGAAGGCCAAAGCAGAAAAAAAAAAAAGGGATGCGATTGACATTGAAATGGGGAGAAGAAGATGAGCAGGGAAATTGAAATGATAGGAAATAAGTGAAGCGGGTTAAGCAGAATTTATAATACACTTTCAGGTACTTTCCGCCGCCCCGCCCCCTCTTGCCAACCCCCCTTGCCCAAAAATAGTTGCATACATTAGACAGCCAAACGGGCGACAAAAACCGTTTCTGGGTAGGTGTGTGAGCTAAATTGCTTGCGAGTCTGCAGCGACACCTCCAGGGCGTTGGCTAAGGATGCCCCAAGGCACTTAGAAGGCGCCCGCGAAGCCGGCAGCCAGGGGGCAGCCTCATTCGATGGCCACCAACTCGTCTCGCTTCGCTTGTTCCTTTTTCCTACACTCCTTTTTTTCTCTCCTATTTTTAATTTTTTCCGCTTTTGCATATTTATTGTATAGTTTTGTAGTTTTATCAAGTTAGCTAGTTAAAAGTCAAGATGCCTGGCAGGAGGTGCAGCGGCTGCGGCGTCGTCGCCGTCGCCGTCGTCGGCTGCTGCAGGTGGATGAGCACGTGCATGGCGCCATGTCGGCAACTGCCGTGGCTTGGCTTTTATTAGCTACGTGCAACACTCGGGGGCTGGGAGGGGGGGGGGCAAGTGGATATAGAGAGAGAGAGAGAGAGGTGGAGTCGAGGATGGGTCAGAACTTGCCAGGCGTTGGCGATAAGATGAGCGTGCTAAAGTTTTATTGCCGCATATTTAAGCTATTAAAAAATTCATGCATAAAATGACACACACACACACACACACGCGCGGGCGCGGGCGCGGGCGGGCGAGCGAGACTCCAAAGAAGAAGCAAAATTAAAAACGCAGCTGTATAAAAAGAAGCTGATGAAAACTAAAGCCGCAACGGTGAAACGAAACCCGAAATACCCTTTTTGGTATATATGTACATAAGTAAACGTTATAATTATTGTATACACTTAATTCACTTTCACTTTCGTTCGATGCGCGATCAGGACTGAGTCGGCTTGGGTTTGTTAACTATCGATAACAATGCGTGCTTAAGTGCTCATCGGCTAGAATGAGTATCGATAAAGCAAAGACACGTAAGCTAATAGATAAAACGTTGTCATAATTAACTGTAATAGATGAATCTACACTGCTGCCAGAGTGGACATGAATAGATGGAACTTAAGTTTGCCTCTGCCACTACTTGATCTCGATTTTTGCCTTGTCAGACTCAAACTGATATTGTTCGAGCTTAATTTGAAAGGTTTTAAACAATTTTACAAGCTGGATGATGGTAAAGACTACTACTTAACGTATTTAAAATTTTATTCCCACTGATAATATATTTTATAATCATAATTTTTAGGCTTCCTATTTGCCCTTCATTTATTGTTTCGTATAAAAAAGTACCTGAAGCCTGACTGATATATATTTGGCCGTTACTTTTTTTCTTTTCTTTTAATAATTTTAAATTAAACTTAAAGCTGCCATATTTGACTTTTTAGGCTCATTATTTGGCCAACATTTTGTTTTGTTTTGATTTACTTTGCTATTAATATTTAAGTACTATTTCTTAGCTTTAAAATAAACGATCTTAAATATTTTTGCGATTTTTAAAGCGAAGATTTAACATATTCTGGAGATTTTAATTCTGTTGGAAAATTTCCAAAAAAAATACCATCTAAATCAATGGCCGATGGCGGTAGATAGTTTTCAACACATGTGTTAAAAATTATATATCTTTGCTTAAAAAATACGCAGAATCATAAAAGATAGCTTATTTTAAAGCTAAGGAGTAACTCTGTATGCTTATATCAAAGGGACTTTAAACAATAGCCGAGGTTTCACCTAAAACGTTCAAATAAGCATTTCATGCAACTTTAAGCTCAAATAATATACAAAAATAGATGAAAGTTAACTTTCGGCTCTGTCAAAGTTTGTATACCCATGCAGCACGTTCTAACTACATTGAACGACATTTTCACTGAAAACAAGCAAGTTTTTCTCACTAAAACTATTTTTCTGATTAACCTTTTGTATGACAGCTATACTATATAGATGATCGATTTCTACCAAACTTAGTGAAATCATGGAAAAGCATAGCAAACTAAGAAATACAAAGTTTGGAGGCATTTTATTTCAAAAAAAAAAAGTTTTTCTCATTAGAACTAGTTTCTCGACCGATCATTCCTATGGCAGCTATATGCTATAGTCAACCGATTTTAACAAAACTTTGTGGAATTGTGTGAAAGCTTATAAAATAAATGTATGCCAATTGTTAAAAGGTTTACATTAAAAACAAAAAAGTTTTTCTCTCTAAGACTACTTTTCTGACTCTGCTTTTGTATGACAGCTATACTATATAATTGTCCGATTTCGACCAAACTTGGTAGAATCATGGAAATGCATAGCAAACTAATAAATACAACGTTTGGAGGCGTTTTCTTCAAAAACAAAAAAGTTTTTCTCACTAGAACTAGTTTTTCGACCAAGCACTCCTATGGCAGCTATATGCTATAGTCAACCGATCCTCACGGTTCCGACATATGTGCAGCGTATTCGTACTAAAAGACTTGGTGCAAAGTTTGGTGAAGATAACTTTCAAACTCAAGGAGGAGATGGCATAGAAACAGACGCACAAGGCTAAATCAGATCAGCTCGTAGCGCTGATCGAGTATATATATACTTTATGTGATCAGAGATGCTTCCTTTTATGCTTTACAAACATCTGAACAATTTCCATAAACCCTCTGTAAGGGTATAACTAGAAATGAAGTACTAGAGTTCAGCATACAAAAATCACATAAAATCACCACAAATTCTTCAATATACTGTCAAATTTTGTTGCCTTGTGTTTTTTGATAAGGATTTGATTAATGTCAATCGTACCCGCTTGGAGGGGGAAGTGTAAATCAAACGGTCAGAAATAGCAACATTTTCTATGTTATTTTCACACATGTTTTGATTATGATAAGGATTAAATGGATGGACATTTTTGATACAAAAAGGTAGTAGGCTAAAGTTAAATGGTTCAAAGATTACGCTTCTTTAAGTTCAGATTAGAGATCAAACTTTATAAATTTGTTTTCTTTTAAATTTATAGAAAAAAGTTTGCCTTAAGATGGTTTAGACACTTTACTTTCCATTTATGCAAAAGTAAATGAAATTGTTCATCAATATTTAACAAATTCGAATGCTTTAAACAAAGCCAGACAAATTGATGTCTAATCCCAGACAAAATATGTGAATTAAAGCTAGAGTTATGCACTTTCTATACGCTTAAACAACTGCAAGTTGTTTTGGTGGACCAAGACGGGCTCAAAAAAATTAAAACAACAACCAAGTACAAATGAAATAACCCAGCAATAAGCAAAACGGTTTATGTTAAATACCGCATCGTTATCTCTCTCTCTCTCCCTCTCTCTCTCTCTCTCTGTGTGTGTGTGTGTGTGGTGTCCGGCTTTGGCCCAAGGCGCCCCAAAATGCTGCAACATCCGCGCGCTAGCGAGCGCCCAGGCAACTGCAACTACAATAATAACTATAATAATCAACATGGCGGCACACACACACACCCATACACCCATACACCCATACACATTTCCATTTTCACTGAAAATGTTGTTGCATTTTCTTCATTTCATTTTCTTAATTTTATACACACGTTTATTTTCATTTTCTTGCCTCGTTGTTTGTTTTTCTTCTTGTTTTTTTACGCTACAGAGCGCAGTTTGTATTTATTGCACGTGGTGGCGCCTCACACCCCCTCAACAGCAGCCAGCCACCGCCTCTCGGTTACCGCCTAGAAGCTTTTTAGTATTCATTAAACTGCATAATTATACAATAAGTGCAATGGCTTCGACTTTGCTGTCGAATCTACCAACAGCTACCACCAGCAGCCTTTGAGCAATGTGTGCACTTGAATGTGTGTGTAGTGTGTGTGTGTGTGTAGTGTGTGGAGGTGTATGTGGGAGCACTGCGAGTATGCATATGTATGAGAGGGCAACACTTTTTTGTGTGTGTGTGTGTGTGTGTGTGTGTGTTGCAAGACTAATTAAGTTTTCTTATACAAATCCTGAGTATAGCATGTCCTTTTTTTAACCTTGAGCATACAAATATTGAGAAGATATTCTGGAAACAAAAGACTTTCCCAAGATTAAATCAACCTACCTCACAATGTGCAAGGAATGTGGTAGCTTATGACTCTAGTTTCGTAGGAATTGCCGAGGGAGTCGATTTACCATAAATATAGTTCAAGTTTGTTCGAAGACATCGAGCGAAGCAATCTAAATTTATTTCGAAAAGTCAAAGTATCCTTAGAACTATTGGGATTTAAAAATGCGCGAGCGGGTCGTTACAATTACCATTGAAGTACCCATTTAATTACTAATGCGATAACCAAAATAATAATCGTTACAATAACCTTTACAATTATTATTACAACAACCTTTACAATTACCACTAGAATTATTATTACAATTACTTTTCCAATTACCATTACAACCACCTTTACAATTACCATTGCAATTGCCATAACAATTACCATTATAATAACCCATATACTTAAAACTACAATTTCCATTATAATTACCACTGCAATAACCATTGTAATTACCATTATAATAAACAAAACAATTGCCATTGCAATTTCCATTATAATTACCATTGCAATAGCCATTACAATTACCATTTTAATGACCATTACAATAATCATTATAGTTCCATCACAGTTACCCTTACAATTACCTTTACTATTACCATTGCAATTACCATTACAATTACCATTTGATGTAACACTACAATTATCATTATAATTTCTATTACAACTACCTTTACAATTACCCTCACAATTAACATTGCAATTGCCATTGCATTTACCACTACAATTATCATTATAATTTCTATTACAACTCACATTACAATTACCTTTACAATTACCACTACAATTACTATTACAATTACCTTTACAATTTCAATTATAATTACCATTACAATTACAATTGAATTTTGAAATATTGGTGTAAAATAATGTGTCAAAAAGTCTTAGGTTTTGATGGTTTTTGGTTCTTACTAGAGCTGGATCTGGCAACCCTAGAAAGCCCATTTTTATAATAGCTTTCGACATTCATCAACTCTCAATACTTATACCAACTTATGGTATAAATCTTTTACAAAATTAAAGTGGTTTTACTAAGCCAAAAAAGGAGACAAGTATTTCAAGAATTTTAATAGTTAGATTACCAATAATTCAATTCTTAGATACAAATATTCAAATTGAATGGTAATGGAAATTGCATTCTTAGTGAACTTTTTAATTATGCAAAATAGCTTAGAATAAATTGTTTTAATAATTTCAATATGGAGCTCTGATTCCAATACCTGATTCCTTTTTTGGTAGAGTAGTGATTGCATATTGCTCACAACTGTAACCTTATAGATCAGAGTCCGGCTGGCTTCGAAAGTGACAGACAAAGGTAGTACTCAACTCGTCATCCGAATGTGCCTAATGGGGTCGAATATGATGAAAAATGAGCACTGTTTTTTTTTTTTATGCCTAAAACTCTCATCAACTCATCTCCGTTTCAAGAACCACCCAAGGTGCTACCCCTACGTGTCATTTTAGATCTGGCAACTCTACAAATTTTGCTCCTTCCCGGAAATATTAAACGCTGTCCACGTAAATGTATGAGGATCACGAGCGTTGGGAAATGGCAATAATAATAAAATGATTAATCGATGCTACATGACTGCATATACAAATAATTCCCAACGGTGTGTCGTCGTCGTCATCAGCGTCATTACACACACACAGTCATCGTCGTCATCATCGTCATCCTCCCCATTGCCCTACTCCTACTCATTGGGGTTTTGCCGTGTAAATGTTTATGCTGCTACCGCTCCCGCTCGCCCGCTCCTGCTCCTCCCACTGCTCGTACATCTTTTTGCTGAAGGGAAATGAAATTTATGAATTGTTTCGTTTTGTGCGTGACCAGAGATTTACAATAATCAGAAATCGGGAATCAAAGAACACGCTCAGGAGACTAATTAGTCCCCGGACGAGTTCCAGCAAATTATAATTATAATTTCTCGTGTCTCTCCAGCCCCCCCACCCCCCACCCCCCACCCTACCGCTCTGTGCACATTGATTGAAAATGAATAATGAAAGGCAAGTTTTTTTTTTGGTGGATAGCAAAAATGAGCACA
This sequence comes from Lordiphosa andalusiaca, assembly GCA_035044965.1. Lineage (NCBI taxonomy): Eukaryota > Metazoa > Arthropoda > Insecta > Diptera > Drosophilidae > Lordiphosa > Lordiphosa andalusiaca. The sequence goes on along the minus strand of JAWNNM010002471.1, from coordinate 13,768 downwards.
ACTAATTTTTGACAGTGGGAACAAGTGCTACTGCTCCTCCCACCGTTCCTCCCACTTCATCTGGCACCGCCCAAAACACTCATAAAAGTGCGCTGACAGCTTTTTAAATATTTATTTAAATGGAATTCATTATTTAAAGCGATTTTTCATTGACCACAGAAACCGACAAACGTTTCCCATTGCCCTCCAGTTCCTACCTACAAATGTGCAGCTGTCCCGTTTTGCATTGTTGTTGGGCTACGCACTATGCATTTCGTGCTTAAATAAATAAATTGAACAATTATGCGTGGTTGCGGTTGTTTTGGCTTTGATGGAGCCCCGGCATAATCCTATTATCGGGCCATAGTCCTGCCCAGAGTACCATTTTCCAGCTCTCAGTGTGTGTGTGTGCGTGTGTGCGTGTGTGTGTGTGTGGATGTGTAACTGGGAATGCGCTCTGTGTGCTGCATAAATATGCCAAAATGTGTATGTACATTTGTCTGTTGGAGCACCACACTTGGGTATTGGTTACTACTTACCAATTAAGGTGCAGCAACAAAAATTCTACAGTTCAATTCTTGGCGATAACCGCAAAGAGTTAGGAAAGTATCGACACGGTCAAAAGCTTATTATTACCCAGCAAGGGGAAAGCATTTCGGACACTCAGATAATCAAATTCTGAATATCCGGCTCGAAGGACCAAAGCAATAACTAATTTAAACTATCTTTGGAATACTGATAACAGTTAAATATGTGGTAAAAAAGGATCTTACATATACAATATAGAAGTTTTTTTTTGTATCAAACCCAAGTTTTTTCCAAAAAGAGGATCATCAAATTGAGTCTATCGAATACCAAATACTCTTTAATACTATAAATATTAATTTGATGGTTTCGAAGGTATTAAGACGATATTTCTAGTGTATTAGTTTGATACTTATTCAGTTTTTAGCATCAATTTAATGACCAACGAATATTTATATCATATTTGAATTGTCAAACTTTTGGTATCATTTTACCCTTGCAAAGGGTATTATAATTTTGCCTTGAAGTTTGCAATGCATAGAAATATGCATTTCCGACCCCATAAACCATATATATTCTTGATCTGGGTGACGAGCAGAGTCGATTGAGCTTTGTCCGTCCGTCTGTCTGTTTCTACACGAACTAGTCTCTCAGTTTTAAAGCTATCGAGCTGAAATTTTGCACAGTCTTTTTTTTTTGCTGCACACTACTAATATGCCGGAACCGACCGAATCGAATGACTACATCTCATAGCTCCCATAGGAACAATCGGTCGGAAAACTAGTTTTAGTATGAAAAACTTTTTTCTTTTCAATGGAAACGTCTTCAAACTTTGTCATTGTAGATTTTATATGTTTTTTTATAATTCTACCAAGTTTTATTAAAATCGGACAACTATAGGGTATAGCTGCCATACAAAAGATGGGTCTAAAAAACAGTCTTAGTTAGAAAAACTTTTTTGTTTTTAATGGTAGCATGCTGCAATTTTGTATTTGTTTGTTTTGCATACTTTCACATAATTTTACAAATTTTTGTCCAAATCGGATGACTATATCAAATATTCCCATAGGAACAATTGGTCGGAAAACTAGTTTTAGTGAGAAAAACTTTTTTCTTTTCAATGGAAACGTCTCCAAAATTTTTGTTCATAAGTTTTCTATGTTTTTTTATAATTTTACCAAGTTTTATTAAAATCGGACAACTATAGGGTATAGCTGCCATACAAAAGATAGGTCTAAAAAACAGTCTTAGTTAGAAAAACTTTTTTGTTTTTAATGGTAGCATCCTGCACTTTTGTATTTGTTTGTTTCACATGCTTTCACATAATTTTACAAATTTTTGTAAAAACCAAATCGGTTGCCTATATCATATAGCTCCCATACGAACTATCGGTTGGAAAATGGGAAAAAGAGTATTTTAGTTGAAAATATTTAAGCAAGGGTATAAAAACTTCGGCACAGACGAAGTTAGCTTAGCTTTCTCGTTTTTAAACTAGCTTTTCACAATCTAATATCTTATAGTCTCACGAAGAGTGCAGCTAACTTTGATTCGATCAGCTTGAAAAGCACAGAAACAGTGTAGAATAAGTATTATATTATTATTATAAGTGGAATTTTCGACTATTATCAAAACTGTGTCAGATTGAAGGTAATACTTCTTCTACTTAACAAAAAAATATTCTCTAGAATTAAATGAATACCAAAAAGAAGCTTCCGATTTTAGTTTCAATTCAAGACAATGTGTAGCAAAATAATATTCATATAAATGTTATATGGAAAGCAAATAATCAGGCTCGAATGACCAAACAATAACAGCTGAAACAGTAATGGAAAAAAAGTTTATGTGAAAAGTAAATAGTCCGGCACGAAGGACCAAGAAATAAACAATTTAGAACATAACTGAAATCAATTTTTTTACCTTTAAAAAAGTAGTTCAATTTATAATATTAATTTTTTCTATTAGACTGAAACTTTGGCTTAAAAAATATAAACCGTTGTTGACTAAATGAACAAAAATCTTTTTTTTTTTTATATCTGACTGAAGTTTTCTACTATTTGGTATTGTTGCATTCTGGATTGACACCCATGATGTTACTCTTGACCATACAGAGCTGTAATATACCAATACAACTGATGTTTAATGAGGTTATGTCTTCTCAGTGGGGTTGGAATTTGGATGAACCGTTAATGAAATAAGCTAATAAAAAATAAAAGAAGTTCATAAACAAGAAACTAAAGAGTAAAAATTGTGACTAAATCAAAACAAACTACGAATGCTCGATCAAAATGGTAAATAATTGAATAAGAAATTAGTTTGGATAAAGATGCTCGGAAATCCGGCACGAAGGACCAAACCAAAAACAGCCGGCTTGTGTTTTTCAACGATCACCTTGGCTAGATGTGTTTAAAAAGCAATTGAAAATAGTAAGAAACTTGACCTCCAGCGAAAAGGAATATGCATTCCTATAGCAAGTCCCCTGCAAACAGCCGGCTTGTGGTTTTCAACGATCACCTTGGCTAGGTGTGTTTAAAAAGCAATTGAATATAATAAGAAACTCAAATCAAATGGCGAAAGCGCCAGAAAGAAAAGGCACATTTCTAATGTGCACACAGCGCAAGAGCTGTGCGAGAAGTGAATTTGGAGACGCCGCTGGCAGCTACCAAATGAAAACTCAAAAGCAAAGCCTACTCGATGCGAATTCAAAGCGTCATTCCCATTAAGTACGATGGGCACAAAACATGTTTTTTTTGGTGTTCGAAATATAATTATTTGGAAATGGAATCCTCTAGAGTCTAGAGTGAGCAATGTTAGTTTTATTTAACAAAAAAAAAGGAAAAAGAGAAGGCAAAGCTAAGTTCGTCTGTACCATAGATTCATAGCCCTCACAAGTGCTCGTTTTATTATATAGATTTCAACGAAATCGCGTATTATTACAGCTAATATGTAAAACCACGACTATAATATACTCTGCACCAACGAAAGCTTATGAGTTTTAATGCCGCAGTGTGTTTACCTGCTGTGCAAGAGTTTGTGAGTTCGATGCCGCCTCTTATGATATCTAATTAAAAGTGTAACAGTCCGTCCACCTTCGACAGCTCTTGGCGCCAGCTGTTCAGTAACTAGCTATGAAAAAGCTTCTTAAACTTTGCCTTTCGCATTCGACGTTTACAAGTCGGTCCCTTTATCATATGCAAAAGCTAGAGGCAAACACAGGCCACGAGACTGAGAGAAGCTCAGCTGGGCCCTTTGGGGCTGCCAGAATTTAACAGCTGTTTGGCTATAAACAAGTTGGCAGGGCCATGCTCATTCTTAGAGTGCGTTTGCGGTGTCTGCTCTGAGAATTATGTCTGCTTATTCTCTGAGCAATGGAATTACCCAGTGGCGCTGGGCTGAATGTAGTCGGTCGAAATAATGCATTACGTACGAGCCACAATGTAATGCATTACCCATGAGATTTTTTTCAGCGCATTTGTAATGGCTCGAGAATTTCTGCATTACAATATGGTAAAAGAATACGCTTGTGTAATGGGGACCCGAAAGAAACTTCGGCACGTCATTACTTTCTGCATTACAAAATTCAATAAACTCATGTACCGTGCGGAAAATTTGGCCATTTCTTAAGAAAGTAAGGCAGGTTGTATTGGGTTTTTGAATGCATTCAGGCGAGAGGTAATGCATTAATAATGGACGTAATAATGAGCATTTGCGCCACTGGGAATGAGCATTTGCGCCACTGGGTAGATGGGCTGAGAAAAAATTCTCAGCAAGACACACAATGCAAACAAACACAATGTAGTGTGACCGTTTGCCAGATGGTGGTATTTTTGTATTGAAGGGTATTTGGTAACCGTAAATAAACAAAGAAGATACAATAAAGTGGAATATCTTAAGACGCATCTGTATTTTGTGTGATGTTAACCGCAATGTGAATTGGTGGACAATTCACAAGCTGATGCCGTGCAAGACAGCGCGCTCTCTCTCTCTCTCTCTCTCTCTCCCTCTCTCTGTTTGGTACTTTGGCCATGAGTAGAAAATTGAGCATAGAAGCACAACCTTAATCAGCTGTTCGCTGTCTTAGTTACTTTTAGACAATGTGCGTCTCCCTCTGACCAACGTGTTTTTCCATGTTAACTACATTCTGACATCTCAAAGCTTTTGTCCATCTGTTTCCATGCTATCTTTTGCGTCAATTTGAAAACCACCTTCACCAAACTTTGCACAAAATCTTTTAATACAAATACGCTGCATATTTGTCAGAAACAGACGGATCGGTCGACTATAGCATATAGCTGCCATAGAAACAATCGGTCGAAAAACTAGTTTTAGAATGAAAAACTTTTTTACTTTCCATGGAAACGCCTCCAAACTTTGTTTTTCTCAGCATGCTATGTTTTTCCATGATTATATGATGTTTGGTAGAAATCGGACATCTATATGGTATAGCTGTCATAGAAAAGATGAGTTCGAAAAGAAGTCTTAGTGAGAAAAACTTTTATTACACTCTGTACCGTAGGTACATAGAGTATTATAAGTTTGTGCAAAAGTATGTAACATCCAGAAGGAAGCATCTCCGACCCCATAAGTTATATATATTCTTGATCAGCATCAACAGCCGAGTCGATATAGCCATGTCCGTCTGTCCGTCTGTCCGTCTGTCTGTCTGTCTGTCTGTCTGTCTGTCTGTCTGTCTGTCCGTCTGTCCGTCTGTCTGTCCGTATGAACGCACAGATCTCAGAGATGATAAGAGATCGAGGTTTGACATGTATGGAACACATGCTTCTAATGTCTGCAGGCAGATCAAGTTTATTTTCAATTTTGGCCACGCCCCCTCCCGCCCCCGCAATTTAGAAAAAACGTCATATCTCCCACAGTTTTGAAGATAGATGGCTTGTTCCTTCTGGACATATTTAGTTATTAGGATAACTTATCGATCCGCCAAAGGAATGAAGAAGATCGGATGAACGGTTTAGAAAAAAATGATATAGTTATGGTCGGGCTTGACCGACTTTCTTTCTTGTTTTTTTTGTAATAACCAACTCAGAAATCAGAGAGACCATCTCAACAACAAACTAAACTATAAATGATAAACCTTTTGGGTTGTTACCTTATTTAGCAACCTGAACTAAAAGCTCTCCCCCCTTCTATTCTTCCCCCCCCTTAAACCAATCATTTTACCGTTAGCTACTGTTGAGTTGTTCTTTGGTTGGGGGAAAAACCCGTTTTTCGAAACTTATTCGGGACAAAAGTGCGGGCAAAGTTTTGCGCTTTGTATAATTAAAACTAGGCAAATGAAGACAAAACGCAAATTGTTTACATGTGTCTTTGTTGCCAGTTGTTATCCATTGGTGGTTTTTGTGAAGAGGAATGCGACGGGCGACGGGCGACGGGCATTGGCTGGAGGCGCGAGCGCTTATGCCAACCTCCTTCCTTTTGCTCCTTCGAATGCTTTGGGCATGCATATATGCAAAAGATGCTGAATGTTGAGAAGAGGCTGATGCTGATTCACGCCCATTTTATTTAGCATTTTGTTGTTTTTTCGGTTTCCTGCGGTTTTTAATTAAAATTAACTTTGTTTATTTTGCGCTTTTCCCCATTTTGCCACGCCCAGGCTGTCGCCTGTGAAAGTGATGTTTACATTGTTCTCCCCCTTTTGCATTCCCCCAGCCCGGCCGCTGTTGTTGTTGCTGTTGTTGTTGTTGTTGTTGCTGTTTTTGTGAATGAGTGTGGCTCCTCCATGTAATTGCCGCCATTTGCCTTGTCGTCGCCTTTATGCCACAACCTGCCTGTTGTTGTTGTTGTTAGTTTTTACCTGTTCAACCTGGCATCCTCATCATCTCTGCAGGACTAGGCAGAGCTGTGGTTTTGGAAGTGGAGCTTACAACGTCTCATTCTTCAGTTTTGTATGTAACTTGGCCAACTTTGTTTTAACTTGCATTTATCCCCCAAAAAACCCACCGACTGTCATTTGGATTAGTGCATTTTATTTGCATTTCAAAGTTAAACTCGAAATTGTACACAAATTCTGCAAAAAAAAAAATGAAAGTCTCTTACCAACTAACTTACAAAACTAAGAAGCCCCAACGGCGGTTCGCACTTCAGGCATGACTCTCATTGTAGTACCTATCAATGCTGATGATCTCATCATTTGGCCCCATCAAATCCACCCTTGGCGCCGTGGGACTCTGTCCCTGAGCCTGTCCCCTTCCCGTTTCCGATACTGGCTCATCATCCACCTCCTCCGGCTTGGCCAGTGGTGCCAGCCCCTTCGTTTCCTTCTGCTCCGTATACAACTGCTCCAGCAACTCACGAAACAATGTGGGATTCACATTGTTGCTCACATTCATCAGCACAAACCAATCGCCATAGCCCGCCCTGGACAGCACCTGACGGACATGCGATTTGGGTATGCCACGCAAATGGGTGCGCAACAATTGCAGCCTCAGTTCCGAGCAACAGATGAGCATCAGGCGATAGAAGATATTGAAGCCAGCCAGCATGGCTATAAACAGGAACCACACATACAGCACGGCAAAGATCTTCTCATTGAGTATGTTAAGGGGCAGTACACAGAGTATGTCCAGTACATTGGGTGTACCACTGGGACCATAGATAAACATCTCACACTTGGAGACCTTGGGAAAGACCCGAGATGACATGGCATTCCAGAGATTCCAATCGTAAACGGGTATGGCAGCCAAGGCATGAACATATCTTAGCCAGAAACCATTGAAAATTACATCCATCAACCAGAAGTTGAGCAACTATGGAGAAGATGGGAGGAGTTGGTAAGGGAAAAGAAGTCAAAAATGTATTATTCCGCTTTTAAGTAGATTTAAATTGTGTATTTTGAAGGTTCCTCGAACTCGAATGTCCCTGCACCTGTGTACAGCCTAGTAGAAAGCGCAATAACGCCTAGTGTAGCAACGCCCACCACAATAAAGCATAGAGTAACATCGCTCAGTGTGGTTACATACAGTTTAACAAGGCCTACAGATGCACAATCGCTCATTTCACTAACGCCCAGTGTAGCAAAGCCCACCTACATAAAGCATAGAGTAACAACGCCCAGTGTGGTTACACACAGTTTAACAAGGCCTACAGCAATAGAGCATGGTGTAAAAACGCCCATTGCCCAGCGCAATAACGCCCAGTATAGCAACGCCCACCAAAATAAAGCATAGAATAACAACGCCCAGTGTGGAAACGCCCAGTATAACAACGACCACAGCAATAAAGCATGGTGTAATAACGCCCAGATCAAAGATACAACTATAAAGCATAGTGTAATAATGCACAGTGTAATACAGCCCAGATAAGTGACGCCACAGCAATAAGCAATATTGTAATAACGCCCAGTGGAATAATGCAGTGTAGTACAGCCCAGCAAAATGAAACCCGGCGCGATAACGCCCAGCGTAGTGTAATAACGCCCAGTGTAGCAAAGCCCAGTGTAATAACGTACAATGTAATAACGCCCAGCATAACAAAGCCCACAACAATACAGCACACTGTTATAATGCCCAGCTCAATACTACTACTAATAATACTAAGCAATACTAAGCTAAGTGTAGTAACGCCCAGCTCACTGTAATAGCGCCCAGCTTAACACATCCCACAAAAATTAAGCATGGTATACATACGCTCAGTGTAACAACGCCCAGTATAATAGCCCACAGAGTACTAAAGCCTCGTTAAATAACGACGGCACCTTTAAGTCTAGTGTGGCAACGCCCACAATTCTAAAGCATAGTGTAACAAGAGACAGTTTAGTAACGCAGAGTGCAATAACGCCCAATTCAAAACAGATTAGTGCAATAACGCCCACTGCAATACCACCGGATACGGTAATCCGTACCATGGCTTCCCTTAAAGAAAAAACTAGAAACAAGAAAGACCACAAGCGGGTCTAGAACGAAATGCAACACGAATCTTATCTCTAAATCGTATGATTTTCGAAACATTACCCTCCCAAATGGAGCCTTAAGAAGCGACTCAAGGAATGACTTGAGTCACTTAAGGTAAGAGCGCGAGAAAGAGTGGGAGAGTGAGAGCGAGAGTGAGCGCCAGAGCAAACGGCTCAAATTATGTATGTATGCGAAGAACCTCACGCTTCAAAGGTACGCAAAACAGTAAACGTTTAAAGCACTTTGCTGAGGGCGCACACTGCGAGCACCGTAGCTTAGTTATTGTATCATGTTAAGCTTTAAGCGCAGGCGGGGAGCTTGCAGGAGCAACTACTGGCCCACCGCTGCTTCAAAGGCACAATAGTTTGTTCTTTGTAGAAGAAAGCATCAGCTTGAGTTGTACGTCAAATTTGGAACCTTTTGTTCTATACATAAAAATTTAAGTTACAATTTAAGTTATATATTTTCACTCCCTCTCCCTCTCTCTCTCTCTCTACCATTATGTGTGGTGTTTCTACTTACACTGATCAACAGATTGAGCAGCTCACAGAAGGCATACTTGATGGAGTAACAACAATGGATGGCCGAGAAATGTGATCGAAAATATTTGACCAGCATCTGCAATCGCGTGCGATACGTCTCCTCCATGATGAGGGCATCGACCACCTCACAGCATAGCTGTTCCATGCGTTGACCCTCCCACACCTTCCACAGATACGACGGGAAGTAGAAGAGCAGCGACTGAAACAGCAATATCATAAAGACCCACTGATAATAGCGCAGATACTGGCGCTTGGTAACGCCACGCGTCTCCGGTCCCACTCCCTCGGCTATGGATATGATGCGAGCATATTGCTCATTATTGGCCATCAAAGCGCGCAGGCTGCTGATGTTGTAGGCATCCGCGGTGGGTATGTGGAGGCGACTGTTGGCGGTGTCGCTGCTGCTGTTGCTCCGATTGCTGCTGCTCATATGCTGATCGGTGGCTAGAATGTAGGTGCCCATGGTCCAGCAATAGGATTGCACGTATTCCGTATGCTTGTTGGAGCTGATGCACAATATTGGCTCACCGAAATACTGCTTGGCAGAGAGCAGAAAGGTGCACGTCAACAGGATGACAATGGTGCACTTGGAGTGGAGGGTGAAGATGGGATCGTAGATGCGCACCGACTTGAGGCGCAGATACTTGGATAGCGGTTTGACAGCGGCATACATGGCAAATTGTTGCGGATTGTTGAAGCGGAACTTTGATATTGGGGCTGGTTTTCGTGCAGAGTGAAATGTCACAGTGTTTTGTGGTTGATTGAAAGTATGTGTGTGTGACAGGAGAGGGCATGATTGCTGAGGGAATAGTGTTGGAAAATGCCCAAACAGAGTTGTCGTGCTCTTTTAGGTACTGAACACTGAACACTGAACACTGAACTAGGCTCATCGTTAATATAAACTCTTTTTTTAAAGGGAATGAATTTCTAACCTCGAGTCTTTGTGCTTTTTAGCTAGCTGTATCTCTTGGGGCTTAAGTGACCCCTAGCTGCTGATATAGAGGAACTAAGAAGGAGGTTTTCCTGCACTTTTATGCTTTTTCCCCTCCATATCGGGCTTCTGGGACTTAAGGTGCCCCTAGCTGCTTATATAAAGGGACTCAGGAGGCGAGTTTCCTGCACTTTTATGCTTTTTCGCCTCCATATCGGGCTTCTGGGACTTAAGTAACCCCTAGCTGCTTATATAAAGAGACTAAAGAAGTGAGTGTCCTGCACTTTTATATTTTTTCCCCTCCATATCGGGCTCCAGGGGCTTAAGTAACCCCTAGCTGCTGATAGAGAGCAACTAAAGAGAAGGTTTTCGTGCACTTTTATGCTTTTTCCCCCTCTATTTCGTGCTTCTGTGGTGCCTGAGCTTTAGTTTAGCTGCCCATCGCTGATATAGAACTATTTAAGTCCTGCTTTTCGTGCTGTTTCTTTCATTTTCGAACAATTCTCTGCTTTTTTCGTGCCTGATTTTTTCTATTTCTTTTGATTAAACTGCTTAAGTCGTGCTTTTCGTGCTTTTTCTTTCTATTCCGAGCCCTTTCGTGCCTCTGTCGTGCCTGAGCTTTCCTATTTCTTCTCTTTAGCTGTCCATTGCTAATAAAATACTACTCAAGTCATGCTGTTCAGTCTTTTTCGTTCTAGTTCGTGAGTTCGCTTTGCTATTTCGTCTTCTGAGCTGCCAATTGCTGCTAAAGAACTACTCAAGTCGTGCTTTTCAGGCTTTGTCGTGCTACTTTGTGATTTTCCGTGCCTCAGCTTTCGTTTTACATTAACGAACCTCAGCTTTAAGTTCTTATTTCTCTTATATTTGAAACATTATTTTTTGCTCGTGCTTTCGTATTTGTGTTGCTGCCCATCGCTTATATAAAGCCGCTTAAGACGTGCTTTTCGTGCTTCTTGGTGCTTTTTGTTCCAACTTCTTCGTGCATTTTGTGTGTTTCTATTGTGTTTGAGCTTTGGTATTGCATTCCTTGAGCTGCTCTTCGCTCATGTTGAGCCACTTTAGTCGCCTTTTTGAGTTTTCTGTTTAATTTTCGTGCAATTTCGTGCCTGAGCTTTTCTATTTCTTTTGTTAAGCTTACCATTGCTGAAGTAAAACCCCTCAAGTCGTGCTTTTCTTGCTTAGAGTCGTGCTTTTTGTTTAATTTTCGTGCTTTATCGTGCTTCTGTCGTGTTAGGCTAACCATTGCTGACTTAAAACCCCTCAAGTCGTGCTTTCTTTTGCTTAGAGTCGTGCTTTTTGTTTAATTTTCGTGCTTTATCGTGCTTCTGTCGTGTTAGGCTTACCATTGCTGACTTAAGTCGTGCTTTCTTTTGCTTAGATTCGTGCTTTTTGTGGAATTTTCGTGCTTTATCGTGCTTCTGTCGTGCTGTTTTTTCTCTTAACTCTGTGTTTTTTTCATATTTCTGTGATTTTGAGTGCTTCTAACGTGCATGAATAGCATGAACAGCTGTCCATGACTGCTAAACAGCTACTAAAGTGGAGATTTTCGTGCTTCTTCTGTTATTTTCGTACTTCTTTCTTTCAACTCAGCTTTCAAGGCGTATTTACCTTTATTTTTGTCAACTTTCCTCTAGAGTGGGATCAGTTACATTCAGGTACCCTCTACCATCTCTCTCAGCCAACCTCCCTCCCTCCCTCTCTTCCACCCTTCCACTCTCTTCATTTCGATTGCCTAATTTCCTTTACATTTTCAAAAATGATTTTATTTATTTGCAAAATGTTTTTCCCTTTGACCTCTCTCATCCCTTGCCCAGTCCTTAAGTGGAATGAGACTAGGGTAGGCTCTCGGATTATTAGGCTGGATTATGAATACATGGCCCTGAGTCCCAGCCTGGTTTTTATGTTTAAGTAAAAGTTTGGCCAATTTTGGGGGGGGTGGGCCACCTGAACGAGTCCAACAGTAGCAGCAGCAGCAGCAGGCGAACCAAAAAAGCACATAAACAAATCCCTTTAAACGTTTAAATGCCACTGGCCCAGCTGCATGTGGCCAGCAACCCCCCTCCGCCCCCTTCCCCTACACCGCCACCTCATAAGTTTTTGGCCAAAAAAGTGGACATTGGACGCACTTGGAGCATGTGTGCGCACCATTTCATGCTCGGGAAAAATAGTTTTTGGGCACACACACAAAAACGATTGGAGGCGGCGGCGGCGGCGGCGGCGGCGCCGGATGACCAAGGACCACCGCCAGCCATCGCCCTCATGTGCATCGTAAAAAATAAGCAGCAGCAAATTGTATTTTTATGAGCTGAAACTGTTTTGGGGCCACATTTCAATGTCGATAAAAGCAAACGCCCGTCCGAAACGAAAGGAGTAAGGGATCTGGAACTGGAACTGAAACCGAAACTGGACCTGCTCCACAATAATAAAAACCCGAAACAAAAACTTACAACAAATTACGAATAACGAGCCAACCGGCAGCCAAACCCCCGTTCCCCCGTTCCCCCATTGTCTTTGTCTGTGGCCATAGAAAAGCGTGTGAGCCAAATTGCATTTTGGGTGGAAGCGAGGCGCTGTGAAGCGTCTCGGCTAAATATTCATTAGGGCTAATTAAACGTGATCGGCCAGCGGCTAAAACTTGGACACCAGAGCAAGGGGCCTAAGTGTTTGCGGGAGGGGGGGGAGGGACTGCATGCAACTGGTCTCAAGCGTACAAAAAGGCGTCAGCTGTGCCAAATCATTTGGGTTTTATGGGAAAAAATGATGAGACAATATTTTGCTTACGTGCGCGCTGTAGTTTCAGTCTGGGAAATACTTTAACAAGTTGCATCTTTTTATACAAGCCAATCTTGGTCAGTGAGTTGTCAAGCTGGCTAATAGCCGCTGAACGTGAGTCACTATAAAAAGAGTTCCCTAACAAGAGTCGCTGTACAAACGACACTAAACAAGAGTCACTCAAAAATAATCACTGAACAAGAATCACTCATTGAACTTGAGTCACTTAATAAGAGTCAATATATAGAAAAGAGAACCCTGAAAACACACAAAACCAGAGTCAGTGTACAGGAGTCAATAAACAAGCATGACAGAATAGCAGTATCTGAACAAAATTCTCTAAACAAGAGTCACTGAACAAAAGTCGATGAATAAATGTCAGTGTTTAAGTCCCTGAACAAAGGTCACTTTACAAAAGTACGTTAAACTAGAGTTACTTGACAAGAATTAGAAGATAAACCTATGGAAATGTTAACTACGGCTCGGCCCAAGTTTGCATACACTTGCAGCATGTTTTTCCAACTTAAGACTACTTTTTGGACTTCACTTTTCTATGGGAGCTAGACCATATAGTTGTCCGATTTCGACCAAACTTTGTGGAATTATGGGAAAGCATAGCAAACTAAGAAATACATAGTTTGGAGGCGTTTCCATTGAAAACAAAAAAGTTTTTCTAACTAAAACTACTTTTTAGACTCTACTTTTCTATGACAGCTATACTACATAGATGACCGATTTCGACCAAACTGGGTGGAATCATGTAAAAGCATGGCAAACTAAGAAATACAAAGTTAAGAGGCGTTCCCATTGAAAACAAAAAAGTTTTTCTCACTAACTCACTTACTTCGTTCAATGGAACGAAAAGTGTAAATAGTGGAGGCTTAAGATACCGACAAAAAATATTAAAATAATAATTAATTTAATTATAATTTAATATTTTATTGATCAAAAATTGGAATATGAAAATTTTGATTTTTTAAAACCACTTTTAAGCCCCTATCTCTTCATTTAAGGGAGTTATGGGCGTTTAAAGATTTGGGAGGTTTAAGTTACCGTAAAAAATTATTTTAATAACTTTTTTACACAAAAAATATTATAATAATAATTAATTTAAT